>CM064535.1:3840187-4363909 GCA_032716605.1 Paralithodes platypus
GTAAGGTGCCGATATTTTTGTGGGTTAGTGATAGCCAGCCTGTAGCTTAATGTTAATGCTTTAGATACTTTAAAGCACCGACCACAAAATTATAAAGGGAGTTGTCGAATAATTTAAATCAAATGTATTGTTTATGCCTTCGACAACGTCATGTAAATAAATTCATAAATTAACACATTTTATATTTTCGCCCCCTAACCATCCAGGTGAATAATTGTAATACCCGTACGTGACTCACACATTGCAAAACATTATTATTTGTGCCCTGGTAAATAATGTTGTTGTTGATAAGCACAAAATAGTTTTATGGTGGCAATTTTCGGTGATTGCTTTTATGATAACCACAGCATGGATGGATGCTAGACAGAAAGGGGGACATTATGATTATGAATATGCATTATGATGATGAGGGTTTGTTTTTCATTCAAACATTACCAATATTGAATTACTAATAATATAAGTAAATATGTCAAAACTAATAGATAATGCATTGCTAGTGTATGAAGCACACATGCATTGCTAGTGTATGAAGCACACATGCAGACATGATCTAACTCGACGACCCACACACAAACACCATACACAGCTAGAGACTCCCCTCTAAATAAGACAATGATGAAACTTCCTGCACACATAATATATGAGCCACATAGGTAGGAACTGCAGACGATAATAATAATAGCCGACCCTTCTACAAACACTATTTCACACGATACACCTCCATTAAGGGGAGGTTTTTAGTGTGTTCCCTAGACCTCCAATAAGCTTAAAATTACACCCCCTAACATAGGGGGTACATTTTTCGGTTGAAATATGTCCCAGACGAAGGCCGGTTTCTTTTAAATTACAGGCTCGCTATCGCACTCCAGGACAAAAAAAAAAGACACCTGAATGCCACGAAAGGTCTTAAAACTGACAAATAAGTGGAAATCTCCCCTTAACCCCTTCTGTACCAGCGATGTCTTTCAAATGTTACTTTATCTATATTTAGAAGATTGTGTGCAGTTTACGAAGGATCTGTGGTACTAAAACGGGCTAAGGGACATAGTTTGAACTGAATAACGTCGTTTAATAGTAGCCAAAATAAAGGTAAACCGAAGGTACAGAAGGGGTTAACTAAACACATGCATAACATAACACAATATGTCACAATTACATTTATCTCACAAACACGAGCCTCACATAAACACCCAAAGCAAATTCGAAGCACACTTGCATGAACCACAAAGACACAATCCACACAGACAAGAACCACACATTTGTTTACCGAGGCCCCGTCACTTGCTGGAGCAGATGGGAAGAGAACGTCCTTGACTGTCGTGATCCTTACCATTTGCAACAGATCACGGTCTTGTGTTGTTCTCCGCTACCGGGGATTGGCTTTTATGTGTACGCATAGCCACCAACAGGCCCATATCCATACACAATAGTTATTCAAAAATTAGGAACATTCTACAAACCTACGGATATATCATACCTCAAACAAGATAGTATTAGTATTATTTTCATTCTCTAATTTAATTGAGAGTTTTTCATTATTGCTACTAAAAGTTAAGATACAAATTATACATGAACGTGAATATCAGGACCTCATTGTCATTTGCCAAGATATAATCTCCGTTTCAAGAATATCTTAATACATTAGTTTTCTGTTGCCTCTCCTACGAGGAAAAATGCAGTCTGTTATTACCATGACAGAGAGAGAGAGAGAGAGAGAGACATTATTGTAGTTGTCTAAGGCCAATACATGTGGAAATAATGTCGAAATACGTGGTATATATGACATGAAAAGTACATAATCGATGCTTCACAATATAATCAAAACTATAATTTTCCGATCACAATGTAAAATCTTAACCTCATTATGCATATTTTTATCCCAGTCATAACTACCTTCTCACATATTTACTCATCAGGATTCATACTTGGTATTTTAATTTCATAGTTCATAAGCTTCTACTATTAAATGATGTTGATCCCACAACAAAGGCCGTCTGTATTGTCTAAAATATATATTTATACATGAAGTTCGAGATTCATAAGTTAATGTCTTTCGAATTATAATTGAAATTAACATTCTATTTATGCACATTTAATTGTTTGTGCACGTCAGTTATAGTGTTGTATGAAGGAGATTTCCTATAACAAGTACCCCCCCCCCCCCCCACACACACACACACAAAAGGTTAGAGTGATACAGAGCCAGAATCAATGTGCTTATTCATCCAGGCACTTTTTGTGTATTGTTTTATATTGATAGCTTTGTATAAGGTCCTTGTCTCTTCTTTCTCTGTATCTGTAGTCTTTGTTGTTTAATACAAGTACTGTACAATACAATACTTTCTCTTACCACACTCTGTGAGGCTTACAGTTTCCTTAAGGGGATATGGTCTGTTTTTCTGGACACTATTCTCCCACATTCTTCGCCCCATTAGTTTTAAGATTTTAGACGTTCGGCCCATTAG
This sequence comes from Paralithodes platypus, assembly GCA_032716605.1. Lineage (NCBI taxonomy): Eukaryota > Metazoa > Arthropoda > Malacostraca > Decapoda > Lithodidae > Paralithodes > Paralithodes platypus. The sequence continues at coordinate 3,842,653 of CM064535.1, forward strand.
TTTGGCGCCCCTTTCCTTTGCCAATATTAATACTTTTCGTGTCATTTAGTTGTCGATTTTTTTCCGTGCGAGCGATAGCGAGTCTATAATTTAGGAGAAACCGCCCTTCGGCCGGGACATTTTTCTACCGAATTTTTGTACAAATATATCTTGTAGGGTGGTCCTAGAGTTATGTTTTGTTTTTGAGTTTGATGGAGGTTTAGGGAGGAACTAGACAAATACTAAATAAATTAAATAATCCACCAAAATATGAACCATCCCCGCTTAATAAGACTCACGTATTCCGTTTTTAGAGCGTTGGTACTTACTGCTTCATATGCTGTTCAGCAGTCTTACCATTTGGTTTTCTTTTCTCAAGTGTTACTTATGAATTATATTTCGCTATGTTTCCTCCATTGTCAAGTGTCGTTCAATCTGAAGGCTCTCTTGCATACCATTCAAAGTTAAGTTACATTTATCCTTACCTTCATATAGCAGGTTACTCTTTTGAAGGCTCTCTTGCATACCATTCAAAGTTAAGTTACATTTATCCTTACCTTCATATACCAGGTTACTCTTTTGAAGGCTCTCTTGCATACCATTCAAAGTTAAGTTACATTTATCCTTACCTTCATATAGCAGGTTACTCTTTTGAAGGCTCTCTTGCATACCATTCAAAGTTAAGTTACATTTATCCTTACCTTCATATAGCAGGTTACTCTTTTGAAGGCTCTCTTGCATACCATTCAAAGTTAAGTTACATTTATCCTTACCTTCATATAGCAGGTTACTCTTTTGGATCCAAATAATATGTTTCAACATTTGTATATAAAATATGTGTTTAAGTCACATTAGCGTTAATTTCTCACCATCAATCTTTGGAATTCAGGTTCTCTTTCTCACCTGCGCTGGCTTCTAGATAAAATTACAAGTTGACCAACAGATGTGTTTAATTTAATACTGAATGTCAATCCCTCTCTTAGCTATTACCTTCTTCATAGACGATGTAGGAGAGCAACGACAAATCTAATTGTGATTATTTATACACACTAAACCCTTTGACTTTGTTTCAAATAGTTTAATGGATTACCACTAATATTTAGCAAAACATTTGCCAATTAATATCCTAGCCCATAACCATAATTTCTGACTCAACGTCTCTCTCTCTCTCTCGATCTATTTTTCTATCTATAGAGAGACATATTGATAGATAGATAGATATATGTGTATGTGTGTGTACATAGCTACACATAGTATCTCTCTACACTGTATATTCAATGTCCTTAATATTAACAGTTTAATTACCTGTTCGAGTGCAACACCAGCCTATACAATGGTTAATTGGTTGCAATGTACTAAGTGCCTTATCAAGGTATTTAATAATCATCTATTGCACATAATAGTTGCGTAACTAGGTGAACATCGTGTGCCACCGACTCTCCATGGTGATCATGGTTGATTTTAATAGCGATGGAGGAGAGAGAGAGAGTTGCAATAGTGCTGGGAAAAGGGAAGAGATTGCATATGTGATGCGACTTAAATCATAAAAAACTCCCAACATATTGACAAATGCTGTATGTACAAATTTGACTATAATTTCCACGAATGTTTTATTATGCCTATGTATCCTGACAAGATCAAGTGAGAGAATGTTTGAATCATATTTTTTTGTAATAATCAAAATAATTATCATTAGAGGAATTAAACACTACCAGGTTATATCGGTTTGGGTTAGAACAGCTAAAGGCAAATATAATGTACCCAGAACATGGCTGAAACCCGGATGCATAGTGTTAAAATCGGTGGGTCAGTAAGAATACAATATGTACTAGATTTACAATACAATTACTTGGAGTGTTGTGGACCCAGCAGTGGAGGGCAGGTCATTTGGTAAGTGTTACTGAGAGGGTACAGCTACACACCTTCAGTAAATCTAGAGTGGAGGACTACTATCATCAAGTGGAGTTTTAAGTATATAGTACATTTACAAACAAATATTAGACACTGATTGTTTCGAATATCAAACAACGCAAGCCTAACCATCTCAACGTTTGATGTAGCAGAAAGCAACATTCATATGTATAATGTTATTGGGATGCTGTCTGTTTAATGCTATACTGTTCCAAATTATGTGATGATTATTTGTTTCAAACTTGTATAGTATGGCTTCATAACTATATGTTTCAAGCAATACTATATTGTATACCTTAAAACAGATGGTACTATGTTTTGTTTGCTCTTAAGATTTGTCCTTTCAGATGAATGTGGTTTGTGAACATTTTGCATGCAAGTACTGGGCCACTCATACATAATCTAACATATTTATTTTACTCCCAATAATACTCGTATTTTATTTTCCTCGGTAAAATTATCACGACCAGATTATAATACTTAAACAAACTAAGCCTGGACAACTCCCAACATGTTGTTCCTTTGTCTTTATATAAACAAATTGTATCACACAATGCTAGTACGTAACCCTTCCTGTATGGTGACGCCTTTGTTTCCAGATAATATATATATATATAATATATATATTGTTACGTATCTTGATCCTCAAGTGGTTAACTTGATGAATCTAGATAGCACAGAGATATATATTAAGGTATCAGTCAGCTGAAGGCAAAACAAAAGTAAAATCTAATAAAATAATTTCCTGTTGTTGCTTCCTTTCTTTTTGGATCTTAGGACTTAGTATCCTTTATTGACTGATACTCTTTAATTATGAAAAATACTGAAACTAATTAAAGTCATGTAGTATTTATAAAGAATTATTATTTAACCGAAGCTTAGTAGGCTATGGTTATGAACCGAATAAGTTATAGCTAAAGAAGGACTATTAATTTTATAAAAAGTCTTGAAAGATAAATATTAAAGTAAGAATATTTCTGTCTCTTACCCTTTTTGAAATGAATAGATAGTTTTCTTATACACTTACACTTTACACTTTGTTGTATTCCGTCCGTTAGTGACACAGTTGAGCTGGGGCTCCACTGCAACCAGGCAGCTCCCTTTCTTCCACTCTCCATTCTAGAAGTCGGTTGGAGTTGGTGCTGGGGTATCCTGGTGTTGGTGGCCGGTCCGGTATTTTGGCCAGCCACATGTCCAAGTGTTTCTTGAAGGTGTCTGGAGACACCCCGGTCATGTTCCTGAGAGGGGCTGGTATACAGTTGAACAGTCTGGTTCCATTGTATGTAAAGCTGTGATGGATCAGGGATTTGATTTTTTGTGTTGATCCCGGCGTAGTCCTCACATAGCACAGCCTCCCTCGCCTTTGGTGTTGAGTCTCTTGGATGTTTGGATTTGGTAACTTTTTTTCCAAAATCTTCCAGACGTAGATGATGATGTATCTCTCCCTACGTCTTTGAAGTGAGTACAGCTGCAGCTCCTTGAGTCTCTCCCAGTAGTTAAAATGTTGAAACCCATGGATTTTACTGGTGAATGTCCTCTGGGTGGCTTCGATTTCTGTTATTTCTCCTACTTTTTGGGGAGACCAGAGCTGAGAGCAGTACTCCAGTCGTGGTAGGACCAGTGACTTCCACAGTGTTAACATACACCTCGCATTTCTTGTGTGGAAGGTTCTCAGGATCCAGCCTGCTATTTGTTTTGCTGTTGTTGTGGCTTTGGTAATATGCTGGGAAAAAGTGGCGTCACTGCTCATATTTACTCCCAAGTCCTTCACTGTGTCTTTGGCGGTAATTTCTTGCTGTCCACTTTTGTAGTTGGTGTCGTTTTGTAGTGCTCTCTTGTTCCCGTACCTTAGAAGCTCAAACTTGTCTCCGTTTAGGGCCATGTTGTTTTCTTCTGCCCACTTCAGGATTTTGTCCAAGTCTTGTTGTAGTAGCTGTGCATCATGTTGCGAGGTGATTTTCTTCATGAGTCTGGTGTCGTCTGCAAACGATGAGGCTGTTGAGTGTTCCAGGTCCCTGTCGATGTCTCCTATCATGATGAGGAATAGGAGAGGTCCCAGTACTGATCCTTGTGGTACTCCGCTGATGACCCCACCTGCTTCTGATAGGCTTCCTTGAACCGTGACTCTTTGTTTTCTGTTGGTGATGAAGCTGTGGAGCCATCTTCCAAGGTCTCCCCCTATTCCCAGTGATTTGAGTTTATGTAGAAGGATCCCATGGTCCACCTTGTCAAAAGCTTTGGCGAAATCTAGATATATGACGTCTACATTTTCTCCGTCTTGAATATCCTGTAGGATTTTGTCGTAGTTGATAGTAGTTGTGAAAGGCAGGAGCGGCCTTGTCTAAAGCCATGTTGACCCTCGTTGAATGCCTCGTTATCTTCCAGGTGGCTGACCATCTTAGCTCGTATTGTTCTTTCTATGATTTTAATAAGATGTGACGTCAGCACCACTGGTCTGTAATTTTTGGCTATGCCTTTACTGCCCCCTTTGTGTATTGGTGTGACATTACCTTCTTTTAGGGCTTGTGGTACATATCCAGTTTGGAGGGACTTGCTCCACAGCAGTTTTAGAGGCAAGGCTAGCTGATGTTTGCAGTTTTTTAGCAGTTGGGCATGAAAGCCGTCTGGTCCTTCCGCAGAGTTTGGTCCAATCTTGTCGATGGCTGCTATTATGTCCTCTGTTGATACTGTTACCGAGGAGAGTTGATGTGGTGTCCCTGGAGCGTTGTCAAAGAAGGTCGTTGCATTATCGATTTTCTTGTCTTCATTTGGCGGGCTGAAGACACTTTCGTACTGCTGTTTGAGTATCTTGGCCATTTCGGTCGGATCACTCTCAAGTTCGCCCGTAGGTTTTGCAAGTGGTCCTATTGTTGAGGTGTTCCTGAGTCTCCTTTTTGCGTATGCATAGAAGAATTTGCTATTTACTCGTATGTTTGCAACTGCTTGTAGTTCTTCACGTGTTCTTTGCTCTTGGTGTGACTGGATGAGTTTACGTTCAACTTCATCGAGCTCTTCTTGTAGTTTGGTGATATTGTGCGCATAGCTGGTCTTCCTTTGCTTGGCTCTCAAGTATGTCCTTTTCTTCATTAGTATTTTTCTATCTCTGGGAATCTGCTTGATCTTGATTTGGGTGGTATGGTGTTTTTACAGGTCTTCAGGCATTGTTTCTGGAGGATACTGAGAGTTTCGTCGACGTTTTTATCTTCGAATAGTGCCCTCCAATCAGTTACTGCCAGTTCTGCTCTCAGTCTGTCCCAGTCTATATCTTTGCTGTAGAAGTTGAGATCTTTCAGAGAGGTGCAGGATATTTGGCTTGATTCCTGTTGACATCTTCTTGGTGGTGTGGCGGCTGGTGTGGGGGTTCTAACTTTGATGAGGCTGTGGTCGGACATTATAGTTTTTACAGTTTCGTACGAGTGTACCAGGTCGAAGTTGTTGCCAAATAGTAAGTCCAGTGTGTTGTTGCCTCTTGTAGGTTCCTCGATGTATTGCTTCATGTATGCAGTGTCCATGATAGTCATTAGCTCCTTGGCTTGCTGTTTTTCATCCCTGGTTCCTCCGTCTATTTTCATGGTTGCCCAATTGATGAGGGGCAGGTTGAAATCTCCTGTGATGATGACATCTGTAGCGGGAGTTGGCAGATTTTGTAGGAGTGATTGTATCTTCTCTGTGACCTCCTTGAAATTTTTCCTGTGGTGTTTGGAGGTCGGTACAAAATTATGATGAGCATGTCGGTTTGTCTTATGTGTACTGCTAGTAGCTCTGTTGTGCCGTTTGAGAATGCAACTAAAGTTTCGGTATTTGCAGCCATATCCTCCCTTAGGTAGAGTGCTACTCCTCCGTGGCTTCTGTCCTCTCTGTCGGCTCTGAATAGAGTGAAATTATGGATATTGATCTCTGCATCCAAAATGTTTTCGTTCAAGTGTGTTTCTGTGAGGGCTAGAAAAATTGAGTTATCTTCCTCTGCAATTTCCTCCAACATGGGGACTTTGCATTGATTGTTTCGTGGGTAAAGTCCTCTGATGTTGCCCACAAAAAACTAGTTAGTGGTAGTTGCACCTTCCTCTGTGGTTCATGTCTGGCCCCTCGGTTTGGGCTAGGAATCTCTCCATTATCATTTGAGACCGTTTTTCCACTTCCAGAAGACGTCCCATTATTACCTCTAAAAAAGCACCTTGGTCAGGCATAGCCGTGTGTACCGCTGCTGGTATGACCTTGTGAGTTTGCTGGATGGTCGGCCAGCTTCTGAGGGCATTGCGTTGGCTTTCTAGTTGTTCCTCATGTGTTGGTGTGTAGGTAGATTCCCTTTGGATGTGTCCTGTAGCATGTTCCCTTGGATTGTTGACATTGTTTCTGGGCGTCAGTGTTTTGGTTCCCTTGATGTGTGGAAGATTGCAGTCTCTGATAGTACATGCCCTTTTGTTGAGCGAGATTCTGCATACATATGGGTGGTAGTCGATGCACTTCCATCCACGCTTGCAACCGATCCTTTCATCCAGCCCGTGCTTCATGAATCTTGCACATATTTTTGGGTGGTCTTCTTTGCATCCCATGCCAACTACTCCATATCGGCATTCATTTCTTAGGTAGAAATTGCATACTTCCATTCTTTTCCTCCTAGTATAAGTGCCCTTGTTTTCAGCTCTGGGCCTAGGTCTCCATGGATTTGAATTTACAGCACTCGCCTCACCTGTTCTTGTGGTTGTGGGTTCAATTGCTGCTGGAGTCCTGTATATCGGAGCATAATGACTGCATCCGTTGCATGTGGGGCGTGCACTCTCAATGTTGTCTTTTGTGTTGTGGGTTTAGCAGTGGCCTTGGTGTGTCCCGTTCCGGTTACCTGTTCTGCTGAGTTTGGTGGTGGTGTGGTTGTGGGCTGACTTTTAGTGGTAGGCACACAGTTCACATCCTGGGGTTCGCTGACTTGAGTAAGTTCAATATTCCCAGGGGTGCTCCCAATTCCAAGGTCCAGTGTTTTGGCTGCATCTTTTTTATTTTTACTGTGTTCTGCGGCTTGTTCTTTACTCTGTTGATGTTCTAAGCTGGGTGTTTTGCTGTTATTTGTTTCCTTTGGCGTGAGGAGGTTGCTGTGGCTTTTGGAGATGGCCCCTGATTTTTCTAGTAGCTCCTTGTGTTTTACCATTGCTGTTTCTGCCTTAGCTACCCACTCACCTTCATCACTATATTTTTCCATGCAGCAGTCTTTACATGAGAATTTGCGTTGTGTCTTGGCGAAGCTGAGTATTTGGAAGGTAGGGAGGCCAGTGCAGTAGTAGTGGAGCCACTGTGTACAGTCATCACAGCGGATTGTGTAATCCTGTTGCTCCTCACAGAAAACAATTCCACACATGCGGCACTCAAGGTCAAGTTTGTTTATGTTTTGGACCCCGGCCATTTTGAGCGATGGGCGAGTTTTCACTTTTATCACGAATTATCACTTTAATCTTGCTTTCTGGACGTATTTCCTTTGATGAAGTACAATGTGTATGCGTTGATTTAACACTTCACTAGGAAATATGCGTTGATTTCACTATGATAAGTCAAGAAATGATGGATAATGTGGAGCGAATTTCACAGGCGTCCGATCGCTAAAGAAGAAGAAGGCTAATTTCCTTTTATTGTCCTTTTATTTATATTTAATGTAATTATTCTTTGTTCTTGTCTTACGTTAACAGTATTATATTATTATTATCATCAGGATTAATATCAAAGTCACATAAAAAGTTAGATATATATTTAATAATTAGTTAAATGTATTTCTTAACCACGTAACATTGAGGTTTGATTATGAGTAAATAAAGTTACAGGATCGTTTCATAGATTCGATTCAGGTCTCACTCAAATAATATGAAAAGCAAAAATAATATTTTGAAGCAAAAGAATTTTCTTTAGCTTAGGAAATCACTAGACGTAATATTAACACAGCCATGTTAGTCTAAGGCGATATTACTAATACGAGACAATAGCATCACCGTACTAAGCACCGTTAAGCAATGTAAGCTTAATTCAAAGAAAATGAAAGAACTCGTAAGTATTAATATAAAACAATAGTATTACTTTCATCATAACCCAATTACTTAAAGAGTTGCTTTAGTCCACAAGTTAGGCAACTAAAATAGTTAAGTACATAATAATAGCGTTAACGTTAATTCCCAATCAAATAGTTAAGTACATAAATAGTAGCGTTAACGTTAATTCGCAATCAAATAGTTAAGCACATAATAGTAGCGTTAAACGTTAATTCCCAATCAAATAGTTATGCACATAATAGTAGCGTTAACGTTAATTCCCAATCAAATAGTTAAGCACATAATAGTAGCGTTAACGTCCCAATCACATATCTCACTAACCAACATAACGTAAGTGTTTACACCGAACACACTTAACACACACTTATATTATCTGACTGACAGTCACAAACCCATTATAATACTTCACCCCGTCTTCCTCCAGCTGCAAGTTCACCTTCCCCAACTCCAAATGAGACTGATTTGAATGCCCACAACTCGGGTCTTATATACTAAACAATGATGGTCTAGGAACGAATCAGGAGGCGAGTGATAGTGCGCGCTCCAATCATAGCTCCTCGAGTTGCATAACAGGTGCCTGGTCCATTCACAGCTCCTGGCGTCGATCATACGTCATAGCGTCGGGTAGTTTGCAGGGTCCCCTATGACGCACACAGGTGTGAAGGCTAGTTTGCTGGTATGCGGCGAGCTAGTTTCCCCACTTGCTAGTTCGCTCGCTAGTTTGCTTCGCCGCTTGGGTAGTTTGGCTCCTTCAACTCTAATTCTAACTCTTAAATTAACATACAGGGAGTGCACTAGGAAGTTTATTATGCAACAGTACTGCACACATTTCACTTACGGTTACATCCATAGAGCGTAATGACTAATGCACACTCAAATGACGCAGAAATATCTTTCAGAGCACTGACCTCCTGGCTAGGATGCGGGAGATTACACAGTTTCGCTACAATCAAAGAGCTCCCAGAAACCCACCCACTGTGTTGAATCCCCGTCAAAAACTGGCAACTTCAGGGAGGGTAGCTTAATACCCTTCTGTTTCCTACTTGCTGCGCTATCATGAGATCTACCATAGTGGTTGTCTGTAGAGCACTATCTAACTCAGCTAACTGACTGCTTATTTGATTAACATACTGCATATCTTTCACCATCTCCTCCTCTAACTGATCATCTGAATATAACTATACAACTCTACGTTATACGACTCGATATCAGCTAGGGCCTTTTCTAAAGTGATATTCACACCCTTTACATCATGCAGTGTAGCAGCATGTTCAATAAATTCAGACAGATTAGAGGTAAGCTTAGTAATCCCTCCCTTCTTGGCGGCCCTGAACCGCCGCAATGACTTTATTTTCTTCTCCATTCTTAAAAAATTTACGACTAAAGCTTAACCCTTATTTAGCGGGTGGTAAGGTATTTTACACCGTGCAGCCCAGCGGGCATAAGCCTGAAATATCCGCTCGCTTTCACTCGCCCTAGCGCCGTTAGTATGGCTCCAATGCCAACGAAACGATCATTTTTGGAAAGAGCAACTCTTCGTATCCCCATATAAGTCTATTATGGATGTTATGAGCGAGTGTGGAGGGTGGGAAGAGGTGAGGAAGAGGAAGTACTTTTTGGTCTATTTCCCGGACGCGTTTGGATGCGTTCGCATTGCCCAGGCTTCGGCCTCCCGCGCTCTCTCTCTGGCTCGCTCGCTTTCCCTCTCTCGCGCGCTCTGTCTCGCTCTCTCTCTCCCTCATGCGCATATGTAATTCTCATTATTACTTTCTCTAATCTCTCTCACTCCTCCCGTCTGTCTGTCTGTCTCTCCCTCTCTCGCGCGCTCCGTCTCTTTCTCTCTCCCTTTCACTCTTCCTCATCTGTATGTAATTCTCATTATTATTTTCTCTAACTAATCCCTCTATTTCATTTATTTGCTTGTAATATTACTGTATTATTATATCTTTTTCACTAGCTTTCTTCAGTTCAGTTTCTGTATTCTCTCTCTTTCTCTCTTCCTCATCCGTATATGTAATTCTCATTATTATTTTCTCTAATCCCGCTTTCTTTATTTGCTTGCAATATTTCTGTATTATATCTTTTTCACTCTTTCTTCAGTTCAGTGTCTGCATTCTCTCTCTCTCTCTCTCTCTCTCTTGATTTGCAGGATTTTTTTTTTTTTTATATATATAATATTATTTTAACACATTTCCAAATCACTCTATGGAGTAGAGTTGACGACTCATTTTTGTTTTTGTGGTGTTCCCAGGAGGTGTAATCCACATGTGATTGAGGTAGGCAAAAGGCAGTTATGTGATTGAGGTAGGTAAAAGGCAGTTATGTGATTGAGGTAGGGAAAAGGCAGAACTGCCTATAGCGAGTGTATGAATGTGATAATGAGGTAGACAAAAGGCAGAACTGCCTATAGCGAGTGTATGAATGTGATTGAGGTAGACAAAAGGCAGAACTGACTATAGCGAGTGTATGAATGTATGTATGAATGAATGACATGGATGTATGAGGTGGACCAAGAACCAGATGGATGATTGATATTCGAAACTTATGGATGTAATGGGTGATGTTGCTGATGATGATGAATGCACTTGTGTTTGGGTAGTGTGCTATTCCACCATATGAATGATTGAATGACATGAATTCATGAGGTACTTTGAAATAGATGAATGAATGAAGTTATGAATGACATGAATTCATGAGGTACTTTGAAATAGATGAATGCATGATTGAATGAAGTTATGAATGATTGGCAAGAAGGGAGGAGTTTAGAAGTGTTCCAGTGTGTGGTACTCGGTGTAGCAAGGAATAGGACAGAGTCCCACATCACACCTGTTACGACAGGGGCTCATATAAAACAAGGGCTCTTAATCATTGGACTAGGAAAGCACACAGCCACAACAGTAACACTAGATCCAACCCCTGAACTTATAATGCCGGCGCACAAAAACACCTATACCCTCCAGAGTTAAATCTGCGATAACGGGGTATCCAGTAACTCAGTATAAGTGCACTACTACTACAGGCTGATAATCTCTGATACAGCCTGATCACAGCAACATACAAATACGTTAATAAGGTATACTAGGAAAAGATAGAGATCTTAATTGAATCACTGCAATGATTTAATGCAACTAGAAGAAGGTATATTGAAAGTTACTCCAAACAATAATGAACCGTCACTCCTATACTAAAGAAAGTGAACGAAAGTCCCAAACCATCGAGCAGGAATCTTCTGAAGAAAGTCTGAGCTGGGGAAAGATGATCGTATCGGATTTTGAACCGTTTCATAAAGCAGGGTCAATATAGGACAAGTGTAGAGACAGACAGTGTCAACTGACACAGGAATAACGATAAAATTAATGCACACTAGTATTATCTCCAACAACAAAAGAAGTCCTTCGTCAGGCAACTCAAAAAACCTGCTCAGGTTGTGCAACTCAACAACAACCAAGGCTTACAGTCAACGTGAATAAGAATGCTGCATACATAACATAAGAGTTTATAATTCTATACTGGTGTCTGCTAGGCTAATAAAGTCTAGCTGGGATGTCGTAGGCTAGGAAACAATGGCTGAGCAAGCGGCTCGTAGCCTAGCGAGGTCCTTAAGACTGTGCGGCCAAATTACGTTAATTGACGGGGTGCTCTCTTGAGAGATCCAGATCGCTAGTATCTGGTTCTCTCCTGCCGACCCTCTCAAAGTCAAAGCAAACGAGTTAGCACAGTGTTGGGTGGCAGAGGCAAAAGCCCTCACTCGCAACACAGTGCTAAACTCACAAGGTACACAGTCAGAAAGACCACCTAGGCTTCCTACATCTCCGTTGCGATTGTACAGGTTCAACAAAACCTAGTACACATCGGAAATCACAACAACAATGGCCACACCCCAGTCTAGCATTAAATAGCCCAGCAGACAGCCAAGGAATAGGCAGGGAGACCCCGTGAGTGTGTCGAACCTCTACAGACAAAATGGTAACCCCTCCAAAATGCCTAACTAAACATATAATATCTTGAGAGTGTGACGCATGTCCAGTGTGAGCATGCTGTACAGAACGCCTAGTCATGCCCCACTCTCGCTAGGATCGTCAGGGCAGGAACTTTGGCTGTAGTCTATGTAGAGTTTCCTAACTTAGTTCATGTGAGCCGTTGTACTATAAGTAATATGAATATGTATTTTGTTTTCATCTGAGTCAACGAGTTCTATTTTATATCATTAGTTATAAGTATTGTGTGTAAAACTTATTTGTAATGATGGGAGAAGCGGCAGCCACAGTTGGGGGTCAGTGGGTGCGCCATGCGGGAGGTGGGCCTAACTCACTAGCACTCCCCCCCCCTCTCCCCCCCCTCATGCTAGGAAAGCCTTTGTCTATCCCAGAGGAGAGAGAGAAATTATGTAATGATTGTCAGTGGGCGGTCCTTAGTAGTTCACGTTGGGCTCACTAGAGGGCCGAGTATAAAAAGGGAAGTCTAGCCATTTTTTGATCAGAACTCATTAGGCAGAGCGACTTCTCATTTCCCTTGCTAACTATATATATTCTTCTGACTGATGTGAACTTTCTCTACTACCTTACATTCTTATCTCCTCTTTTCCCTACCCTTTTTAACTTCCATGGTCCCGTTGGTGCAGAGCTAGTCAGCCAACGTATTATCGCTTGAGTTCTCATGAGATACATGCCTATTAGATAGCCTATTTTGGAAGGGTTAACTTAGAATAGGATTGATTTATGTTTGTTGCACTTGTCTATGCATTTCCCTGTGTGTTATTATTATTATTCCTGGTTTCTGCTAGTCTAGGTAATGCTAGACTGGGGTAAGGCTTTTCTGTGTTACGAGTTGTTGTTTGATGCAGTGGTTAAGCGATAAACCTGCATACTCGTTTCGGTTCAGTGAAGCCTAGGTTGTCTTCGCGGCTGACTGTGTTGAGTTAATAATTTACAGTGCGTGAGGGCAAGAGCCTAACCACCCTGTATTTTATTAACAGCTTGTTTTTACTTTGTCAAGGAGCCGGGAGAAAACCAGATACAAGGGATCTGGATTTCTCAAAGTGCACTTGTTAGTGTTAACGTAATACTTTAAACAGTTGTGAGGACTTCGCTAGGCTACGAGCCGTTTTTGCTCAGTCACTGCTACCTTTTGCCCACAGTACCCCAGCTAGACTTTACTCGATTAGTAGATACAGAATAGTATTGAAGCTTTCCTTATGTATGATATTGTTTATGCACTATTGATTTCATGTGTTGCAAGCTTGGCTACTTTAGTGATTAGTGGCCCACGAGCACAATCCGAGTAGGCTATTGCCGTTGCATTTGCGGAGTACTTCTTTTTAATGTTTGCCATTTACTATTGCATATTCTTTTAATTATTCTTATGCCAATTTAAACCTGTAATAGTATTTAATTGCCAGTGTTTTTCTTATTGAATTACTGTTCAAAATCCGATACGTACTTCTTACGAGCATCCGAGAAGCATCTAACTTTTTTCAGAAGATTCCTTGCTCGATGCTTAAGGACTATTAATTAACGTAACGTAATAGTGCCGATCCGAAGTAGAGGGTGGAGGACTTCTTAAGTTCTTAGTCAAGGGTGGATTACTTCGGCTTCGGCCAACACTATTCTTTGGTGTTGTTGTTTCTTACTTCTTTGTTTGATTGTTGACCAGACTAGAGAATTCCTGTCTCTTTATTAGTCTGTTGTTGAACACTAGTACCGAGTTCTTGTATACCCCGTTATAGCAGATTGAACTCTGGAGGGTATTGGTGTTTTTTGTTCGGCTGGCAGTACTCAGGGGTTGGGATCGTGTGTTTCCGTTGTGGCAGCGAGCCGTATTAGAGTCCTGATTGAGAGCCCTTGTGTACCCGAGTGCCAGGTCGTAACAAATGGCGACCTTGCTTAGGATTTTGTGAACAGTATAAATTTTTGCAGAGTTGTACAACATTTGTTTGTTTGTATTTTAGCGTGCATATTGAAGAATATTTGTTTTTGTATGGCAATTAGTAAAGCATTTAAGAGACTCCAGTTAATTTAGTAATTAGTGCTTGCATAGGAAGTTAAACACTTTTGTCTCGAGAATTTTTTTGTGGACTTCAGTATGTCGTGCATTAGCACTGACGATGAGCGAGAGATGCCATTTGAAGGTGTGCCGTTAGTAACCAGTGAGGAGGATGCTAGAGTTTTTGTGAGTAAGCGGTACCACGTGACGGAGGAGAGGCTGACTGGGGTGGATGTTTGTGGCTTGCACCTGATAGCCAAGGTTTTGGGAATTTCCAATGTAGTAGGGATGTCCAAGGGGAGCTGATTTCCTGGGTGTTGCGTGGGCGACATGGGGTTTCGGAGGAGAGGGCGTTTGGGGGGGTTCCTCCCCAGATCCCCTCTCACTCGACTCCCACAGTGCCGTCCACTCAGTTACCGGAGGTTAGCACTCTCCCACAGAGGGATGAGAATTGGCAGATTGGAGTGCCCTCGGGTGGTGCACATGGTGGTTCCCCAGTTTTTGCCCCCCCTCCTTCAGTAGTGGCAGCTCCCTCTTCCTGTCTGTCTCCAGATATGGTATTTAGACTTGAGCTTGCTAAGATTGAGGCTAGGAAGCAGGAGGATGAGACCAGGAGGCATGAAAATGAGACCAGGAGGCAGGAGGATGAGACGAGGAGGCATGAGATTGAGGTTAGGAGGCATGAGGCTGAGCTTAAGTACGACTCGGAGAAATATTGTGCTAAATTAGATTTAGATAAGTCTCGTGCAGAGTCGACAGGGACTTGGATGGGCCGTGAGGGCCAAGTAAGAGAACAGTCCTTGGCCCAATTAGTCAAATTGGTGCCGGTATTTAGTGAAACTGAAGTCACAGAATTTTTTAATCGTTTTGAGAAGAAGTGTAGGGAGCATAATTGGCCTGAAGAGAAGTGGGCAGCTCTAGTCTCCTCAAGACTTACGGGTAAGGGTCTGAAGGCTTATGATGCACTGCCTTTAGAGTCTTGCATTGACTACCCAGAATTGAAGAGAGCTGTCCTACGGGCATACGAGTTGCAACCGGAAACATATCGATTGAAGTTTCGGGGTGTTACAAAGACTAGGGAGTCTTTCTTGAACATGCCCGGGACTTAAAAGATGCACTTAAAAACTGGACACGTTCTGAGAAAGCTGAGACGGCCGAACAGTTGACTGAGCTGTTTCTGCTCGAGCAGTTTTATAAGTGTACTGGTGCAGAAATGACTTTAACTATTAAAGAAAAGAACCCAAAAACTCTACAGGAGGCAGCTGAGATGGCTGACCTCCGGCTATCACTAATTCGTGGGTGCGGGTCTGCCCAGCGTAGTGAGGCAGGTAACAAGGGGCGTGACGCCCCACCCCCCCGAGTTAGTGATATACCTTATGCAAACAAGTACAAGAGCCATGATACCAAGACTGACCACAAGACTAGCACCGTCCCATTTAAGAAGGGGCCGGGCCCTTCCCAGTACCAAGGGAAGCCCAAAGGGGAGGTGGAGTGTTATCATTGTCATAAAAAGGGGCACTTTGCAAGAGTCTGTCCTAGCAAACCACCTACAGCAGCTGTGTCTTTGGCCTGCAACATTGGTGTGTCTCCGAAGTCATCTGAGTTTGCCTGGGGCAGTTCGTCAGAGGCTGAGGCACAGCCAATGCAGAAGCACCTGGGAGGCTCGAACCCTGCTCAGGATGTTTTTTGCGACCATAGAGGGCGGGGTTGCGTGATGTGGGCGGGGCGCAAGCATGGAGTAGAGGTCTTGCGTGATACAGGTGCTTCCCAGACTCTGATGAAAAACTTGACTGGCTACCCTATAAACGCGGCTCGGGTGGTAGTGGTGCAGGGTATTAATGCAACTCGGTCATACCCGCTGGTGCGGTTGGAGTTGGAGGTGGATGGTGTGGCACGTGAATTGGATGTCGGGATTGTGGAGAAACTGCCAGTGGAGGGCGTCGACCTTCTTCTCGGCAACGACTTTGCAATGCCCGCTTCCGAGGTTCTACCCTTAGTCGTTGCCGAGAGGCCGGCCGACGTGAGTAGGGAAGAGCAAGAGTGGGTCGAGCGGTGCCAGACACAACCCATGGCGTGTGTTGTCACCCGAGCTCGGGCAGCTAAAGTGTCACAGCCTAGTCCTCCGCCTTCAGACCAGCGGAGGAACGATCAACAGGAGGAGGCTAAAGCTGGAGTTGGTTTTAAGAGTTTTGACTCGGCGGCTCTCCTGGGTGATTCAGTATTAGCACCATTACTTAATTCTGGAGTAGCCCCTGGGCCTGTCATCGAGAGTGACGAGGCTGGGCATGACGAGTCTCCACGACAGCAACGTTATGTACATCGAGAGAGACAGAGGGAGCAGCCCAGTATCGGGGAAGGTCATGCATTGCTCCGGGAGCAGTTAGATCGCTTGGCACCCTCAGATATAAGTCGGTTGCAACTAGAGGACCCTGAGCTCCAAACGTGTGCTAATGGAGCTGTAGAGCTCGACGAGGACGGCGATGCACAGCCAGGAGATTTTTTTTATTTAGAAGGCATCCTTTATAGGCGTTTTCAAGACCCTAAACGTAGTTGGCAAAAGGGGTCCGGAGTAGTGGACCAGTTGGTGGTGCCACGGGAGTGCAGGGATAGCCTACTGAGGTTGGCGCATGACACACCACTGGCAGGACATCTAGGGGTGAGAAAAACGGTGGCGGCTTTGGGGAAATTGTTTTGGTGGCCGGGGATGAAGTCTCATGTGCAGTCATGGATAAACTCCTGTGATATTTGTCAACGTGTCGGGAAACCGAACCAAGTTATTCCTAAGGCTCCGTTACACCCTATTCCTGTGATTGGGCCACCCTTTAGTAAAATTATTGTTGACATGGTTGGTCCACTCCCTCCCACTAAGGCGGGAAATAAATTTTTGTTAACCATAATGGATGTTGCCACTAGATACCCCGATGCATACCCTATGAAAAATGGAATGGCTAAGACGGTAGTCAGTAACTTGTTGTGGTACTTCTCAAGGTACGGGTACCCGGAGGAGATTCAGTCTGATCAGGGATCTAATTTCACCTCCAACATGTTCAAGCAAACAATGCAACAGCATGGGATACGAGCAGTAGTATCGTCAGCGTATCACCCTGAGAGTCAAGGGGTGCTTGAGCGGTGGCATGCTACACTTAAAAGCATGCTCAGGTGTTATTGTGCTGACAACGGTATGGATTGGGATCTTGGATTGCCTTATGTGCTGTTTGCTGCTCGGGAGGTACCTGGTGAGAGCCTGGGATTTAGTCCAAACGAGCTGATTTTTGGACACCGTGTCAGAGGCCCCCTTAACATGCTGAAAGAAATTTGGGAGGGGACTGTGCAGCCTTGTCCATTATTAAAGTATGTGCTTGAAAGCCGTGAGCGCATGCTTAAGAGTCTGGAGATGGCAGGTAGAAATTTGACAGAATCACAAGCTTTGATGAAGGACAGGTATGATCGCAAAGTGAGGCTCCGGAAGTTCACTGTAGGACAAGAGGTATTAATTTTGTTGCCTTTGGTTGGTAACCCCCTCTCTGCGAAGTACACTGGACCTTATAAAATTGTAGAAAAAATTTCAGACTTAGATTACCTTGTTGCCACTCCAGACAGGAGGAAAAAGAACCAGTTATGTCACGTGAACCTTAGAGTATGTGAGGCGCCCCTCTGAGCCTCTCACTGTCCCTGTGTTGGCTTGTTGCGGCCGTGGTGGAGAAGGAGAGGGGGACAGTCAAGCTTCAGAGGAGGATAGCTGGGATCAACATGTTTCAGCGGATCAGTGGGCGGGGAACTCGAGCCTAAGGGCTGACGAGGCTATAGCTCATTTGCCTGAGCCGCAGTTTGATGCTATCCGTCAGTTGTTCGGTTCATACCCACTGTATTTGCTGAACACCCAGGCCTCACTACTCAGGCTATGCATGATGTTGACGTGGGGGACCATCTACCCTTTAAGTCAATCCCGTACCGTGTGCCCCCCATAAAACTACCAGCTCTGAGGGATGAGTTGGAGTATATGCTCGGTAGAGGGTTGATAGAGAAAGGCACAGTTAAGTGGACTTCCCCTGTAACACTGCAGCCTAAGCCAGATGGCAAGGTACGCTTTTGTATTGATTTCCGTAGGTTAAACGGTTTGACTCCAACTAACCCATATCCTCTTCCTCGGGTTGATGATAGTGTTGACAAAATTGGTAATGCTCGTTTTTTGTCTAAAGTAGATTTAGTAAAAGGTTACTGGCAAGTACCTTTGTCCGAGCGTGCTAAAGAGGTATGTGGTTTTGTTGTGGACGGGAGTACCTACCGGTGCAATGTTATGCCTTACGGGCTTAAGAATGCACCAGCAACGTTTCAGAACCTGATGAATGAAATTGTAAAGGACATTCCAAATTGCACCGTATATTTGGACGATGTAATCATTTATGATGACGACTTTGAGAGCCATTGTGAGCACCTTGAGACCTTGTTCCGGAAACTTAGTGAAGCAGGTCTGGTAGTAAATTTGGCAAAGTGTGACTTCGTAAAAGCCACTGTGCAGTACCTTGGGTTTGTAGTGGGAAGGGGACAGGTGTGCCCTCCTCAGAACAAGGTACAGGCTATCAATAAATTTCCGCACCCAACAACCAAGAAGCAGATTATGAGATTCTTGGGTATGATAGGCTACTACAGACGCTTCATAAAAGGTTACTCAACGGTGTTGGCACCTCTCACAGATTTGTTATCTAAAGACAAAAAGTTTTTGTGGGCACCTGAGTGTGAAAAGGCTTTCACTTTGGTGAAACATTTGCTATGTACTCACCCGATACTCAGGGCCCCAGACTTTAACAGGCCTTTTCAGCTGGCAACAGATGCTAGTGGTGTAGGGGCTGGTGCCGTCTTGCTACAGACAGACAATGAAGGTGTGGAACACCCAGTAAGTTTCTTTTCTAAGAAGTTCAATGCTGCACAAAAGAACTATTCTACAATAGAAAAGGAATTACTGGCGATTGTGCTGTCGCTCAGGCACTTCGAGGTGTATGTTCCAGCCTATGGCCCAGTCGTGGTTATCTACACTGATCATCACCCTTTGAGATTCCTGAATCAATTTCACAATCACAATATGAGACTGACCAGGTGGTCTTTGATGTTGCAGGAGTATAACCTGGACATCCGTCATATTGCTGGATGTGACAATGTGATCGCGGATTGTTTATCAAGGGTGGATGATCAGTCGTAGGCTATCACAGGTGTGTGGGTTTGAGTGGAGGAAAATAGGCTGCCCTTATAGTGCAGCCGGGAAAAACATATTAAAATATAAAAATCATATAAAACTCTTTCTTTTGATATAGGTAATCGTATAAGTTTGTCATAGCCTATAGAGTTTGAGTAGTCCACAAACTATCAAACGGCTGAGCTGCTGTAAGCTCGCTCTGGGAGCATGATATTGTGTCTTTTTGCTATTGTTGGGAGGAGTTATAAAATGTGAATTTTTGGTTAATAATAAGATGCGTTTTGGTGATAAACTCAGCTTTGTTTTAGTGCCATGCGGTCGCTGGGTCGCTGGGTGTGAGGGGCTTGATGGGGTTCTGTGTTTGTCAGATTTTAGCTCAGGGTTGAGCAAGTAAAATCTTGGGGGAGGTGTGACGCATGTCCAGTGTGAGCATGCTGTACAGAACGCCTAGTCATGCCCCACTCTCGCTAGGATCGTCAGGGCAGGAACTTTGGCTGTAGTCTATGTAGAGTTTCCTAACTTAGTTCATGTGAGCCGTTGTACTATAAGTAATATGAATATGTATTTTGTTTTCATCTGAGTCAACGAGTTCTATTTTATATCATTAGTTATAAGTATTGTGTGTAAAACTTATTTGTAATGATGGGAGAAGCGGCAGCCACAGTTGGGGGTCAGTGGGTGCGCCATGCGGGAGGTGGGCCTAACTCACTAGCACTCCCCCCCCCCTCCCCCCTCCCCTCAGTGCTAGGAAAGCCTTTGTCTATCCCAGAGGAGAGAGAGAAATTATGTAATGATTGTCAGTGGGCGGTCCTTAGTAGTTCACGTTGGGCTCACTAGAGGGCCGAGTATAAAAAGGGAAGTCTAGCCATTTTTGATCAGAACTCATTAGGCAGAGCGACTTCTCATTTCCCTTGCTAACTATATATATTCTTCTGACTGATGTGAACTTTCTCTACTACCTTACATTCTTATCTCCTCTTTTCCCTACCCTTTTTAACTTCCATGGTCCCGTTGGTGCAGAGCTAGTCAGCCAACGTATTATCGCTTGAGTTCTCATGAGATACATGCCTATTAGATAGCCTATTTTGGAAGGGTTAACTTAGAATAGGATTGATTTATGTTTGTTGCACTTGTCTATGCATTTCCCTGTGTGTTATTATTATTATTCCTGGTATCTGCTAGTCTAGGTAATGCTAGACTGGGGTAAGGCTTTTCTGTGTTACGAGTTGTTGTTTGATGCAGTGGTTAAGCGATAAACCTGCATACTCGTTTCGGTTCAGTGAAGCCTAGGTTGTCTTCGCGGCTGACTGTGTTGAGTTAATAATTTACAGTGCGTGAGGGCAAGAGCCTAACCACCCTGTATTTTATTAACAGCTTGTTTTTACTTTGTCAAGGAGCCGGGAGAAAACCAGATACAAGGGATCTGGATTTCTCAAAGTGCACTTGTTAGTGTTACGTAATACTTTAAACAGTTGTGAGGACTTCGCTAGGCTACGAGCCGTTTTTGCTCAGTCACTGCTACCTTTTGCCCACAGTACCCAGCTAGACTTTACTCGATTAGTAGATACAGAATAGTATTGAAGCTTTCCTTATGTATGATATTGTTTATGCACTATTGATTTCATGTGTTGCAAGCTTGGCTACTTTAGTGATTAGTGGCCCACGAGCACAATCCGAGTAGGCTATTGCCGTTGCATTTGCGGAGTACTTCTTTTTAATGTTTGCCATTTACTATTGCATATTCTTTTAATTATTCTTATGCCAATTTAAACCTGTAATAGTATTTAATTGCCAGTGTTTTTCTTATTGAATTACTGTTCAAAATCCGATACGTACTTCTTACGAGCATCCGAGAAGCATCTAACTTTTTTCAGAAGATTCCTTGCTCGATGCTTAAGGACTATTAATTAACGTAACGTAATAGTGCCGATCCGAAGTAGAGGGTGGAGGACTTCTTAAGTTCTTAGTCAAGGGTGGATTACTTCGGCTTCGGCCAACACTATTCTTTGGTGTTGTTGTTTCTTACTTCTTTGTTTGATTGTTGACCAGACTAGAGAATTCCTGTCTCTTTATTAGTCTGTTGTTGAACACTAGTACCGAGTTCTTGTATACCCCGTTATAGCAGATTGAACTCTGGAGGGTATTGGTGTTTTTTGTTCGGCTGGCAGTACTCAGGGGTTGGGATCGTGTGTTTCCGTTGTGGCAGCGAGCCGTATTAGAGTCCTGATTGAGAGCCCTTGTGTACCCGAGTGCCAGGTCGTAACAAGAGCTTCAGCATATAATACGATGGCCGATGTATGAAATCGTGGAGAACCAAAGGGGAGTTATGATATTAAATAGATTGAAAGAATGAAAGGTAAGAAGTTGAGAGAGAGAGAAAGTGTTCTATAGGTAGAAGTCGGGAGACAGGTAGCAAGGGGGCATGTGAAGGGTATGCTGGTCAGACAAGTTCTGAAGAGAGTAACTTCTCGGGACCACCAGGATCACACACAAAGGCACGGTGGTCAGCCAATCACAGGCCGCTACGTCACCAGGCAGAAGGGCTGCAGAAGGCGCCAGGAACCACCAGCCAATCAAGAAGCGTGGGAAGACACGCGCGCGAGCCTACAGCGAAGGGGAGGCAGCACATGTGTACGCACACACACATTACCACCCCACTGCCTATATTATTCTCTCTCCTTAACTATATACAATGCATCTTATGTTCCACTCATGATATAAAATGCTTCCCCTTGTAACAGACGAAAATTAAGACCACCACGGGACTGTCTGCAACAACACGAACACTATGAAAGAAAGAACAACATTGTAGATAGACTGTAGCCAAATACCTTGCCACGACGAGTGCTAGCAAGTGGCCAAGCGAACGGCTGAGCCCACATGGCGTTCTGCCACGCTGCAGGCGTGGCCCCTGCACTTACAGGGGCTAGCCAATTTTACTCCACTCTCGACACACACACACGGACTGAACGGCGAGGGTTCTCCTGCAAACAAACCCTCCTGTGACAAACAATCAGCCAAAACATTATCAGTGCCCTTAGCATGCCACACATCCAACTTGTGTTCCGGCAGCACAACAACACCTGACACTGATAAACTGCCCAGTTCATCACAAGACTGGCACTTCTCTTCGCTCTTTCCGGCAACGGGACCTGCCAAAAGCCTTTCACTAGTTCTACCTTCGTGATAGGCGATGCAGCCCCGAGGCGGTCTATGGTGTCGTCAACTCTCGATAAGGTATAGGCGTCTGTCAGGGATGATGCACACACACTCTCGCAATCAACACACTCACTGATCTTGCCACTTAACACAGGTTGCAAAGTTACAGGCAACGACCACTCACGACATTCCTTATCCCTCAGACCCTTGGGCAATAGATAGGTGTCTGTCAGGGATAATGCACACACACTGATCTTGCCACTCAACTCAGGTTGCAAACTCACTGGCAACGACCACTCCCAATATCCTTTATCCCTCAGACCCTTTTTCCACAAGTCGTCTAGCTCTGTTTTCATGACAGGCTTTTTAGCAGGATTTATACGGTAGGGAATTAAACTGAGCCTCGCACTGTCTCCAGCCTCCATGTCGGATTGTACCCCGTACATCAGGCCTGGAGAAGCAACAAACATGCGGATGCACTGCCACAGCCTAGTAAACAACTTATCTCGCAGAACATGCCTAGTGCCCTCCCACAACCCAGCCAAGACCGCAGCTTCTAACCTGTAGTCTCCCTCCTTCTCCACCTTCGTCCCTAGAACAGCCAGGTCATGAGAGGGACAATCAGTACCACCTGTGCAGTCACTCCCATAGTTCATTATTGCTAAGGCTTCCCCGCCGATACCGTACATGCGCACCCCCGCATTCCTTACGACTACATCTGCCTGCGCAGCATCACCGCCTTTAGCGACATGGCCAGATACAGTCCGTCTATGGTAGGGCTGTTGCATTCGACTAGAGCAGCATTGGGAGGCTATGCGACGACCGGGCACTTCTATGCCACAGCCTACCTTACCAATCTGCTCAAAATCCTCCTTTTGACCACCACCCTTGGCAGCCATGGGTCGACCTTGACCTGACAACCATGTCCAAGCCTCGTCGCCCACCTTGAACCACCGATACAACGAGGCTAACGGTCTCCCAACATTCACGGGACCTGCCCGCGGAACATCTTGCACCGCCTGAGTTGTGAGGCTCAGGGGCTCGGCACGACCAGTTGGGTATGAACCGAGCTGGTGCTGGAGCGCTGCACACTGCTGCTCAGGCAGGTGCTCTAGCGCTTCCACAGCCACCAGACTCGTGTCCCCCGCCCACTGCTCTGCCGAGACATGACAATCCCTGCTCTCCTCCACCTGTGCCCTACTGCCCCCCTCTCCTTCTCCACCTTGGCCACTGCAGACCAACGCAGGGACAGTAGGCTGCTCAGGTGGTTGCCTCACAATCTCCTCCAACAGGTTCACTTGACATGTTTCCCCGTCCTCGTGTTTGATCTCGACAGCACCATTACCTCACTTCTGAGCTTCCGGATTCTCCAACTGCAGTTCACAAATATCTGAGGGAACCAACTTGTCTAGATGCTTCCGAAGCAACCCAAGTCCTCCCCCAATATCAAACTGAGCAACCCTTTGTTCTCTCTGTGCGTATCGTTGCTGCCTCGGAGTCTCTTCCTGCCGTACCTCCTCACTAGCTGTGACAGGTCCTGGGGCTTCTCCAGACTCCAACAATGGTGCCAATACTGAGTCGCCAAGAAGAGCTGCTGGTACAGAACTCTCCAAACTTTTACCAAGATCAGCCATCTTCTTCCAACCGTTCCTCCGCTTATCAGAAGACTGAGGAATAGGCTGTGACACTTTGGATGCAAGAGGTCTTGTAACAACGCACACCATAGGTTGTACTTGACACTTCTCTACCCCCTCCTGTTCCTCCCTACTCACGTCGGCCGGCTTCTCGGCACCGTCTAAGGTTGAAACCTCAGAAGTAGGCACCGCGAAGTCGTTGCCGAGAAGGAGGTCGACGCCCCCAACAGGCAAGTTCTCCACAACACCCACATCCAATTATCGTGTCACACCATTCACCTCCAGTTTCATCCTGACCAACGGGTATGACTTGACAGCATTGATACCCTGCACCACAACCACCCGTGCCGCGTTTATTGTTCTACCAGTAAAGTTCTTCATTAAAGTCTGAGAGGCACCCGTGTCTCGCAACAGCTCAACTCCATGCTTCATACCAGCCCACTTCACGCAGCCATGCCCTCGATGGTCATAAAAGACATCGCGGACAGGGTTCGAGCCTTCCGGATTCTTCTCCACTGGCTGTGTCCCAGCCTCTGACGTTATACCCCGGGCAAACTCAGACGACTTCGGGGACACCCCAATGTTGTGAGCCAAAGACACAACTGCATTAGGTAGCTTGCTTGGACAGGCTCTTGCAAAATGCCCCTTCTCATGACAATGAAAACACTAACTCCCCCTTGGGCTTCCCTTGAGGTGGGGAAGGGCCCTGACCCTTCTTAAACGGGACGGTATTAGGTTTATGGTCAGACTTAGTATCGTTGCTCTTGTTGTAATGGTTATATGGTGTATCACTGACTCGGGGGGGTGGAGTGTTGCGCCCCTTGTTACCTGCATCGTTCCGTTGTGCAGACCCGCACCCACGAATCAGTGACATCCGAAGGTCAGCCATCTCAGCTGCCTCCTGAAGAGTTTTCGGGTTCTTTTCCTTAAGATTCAACGTCAGATCGCCGCCCGTACACTTAAAAAATTGTTCTAGAAGCATCAGCTGTTTCAACTTCTCAAACGTCGATGCCTTCTCAGAACGCAGCCAGTTTCTAAATGCATCGGACAGATCCCGGGCATGCTCAAGAAAGGTGCACTCACGACCCTTCGTTACACCCCGGAACTTAAATCTGTACGTCTCTGGTTGTAACTCATATGCCCGCAGAACAGCCTCCTTCAATACCTTGTAATCGATGCAAGACTCCAAGTGCAACGCATCATATGCCTTGAGTCCTTTGCCGACCAACTTAGAGGAAACAAGGGCTGCCCACTTCACCTCGGGCTATTGGTGCTCCCGGCACTTCTTCTCAAAACGTATACAAAATTCGGTGACACCCGACTCATCAAATACAGTGTGACGTTAACCACTCCGTTAGAACCGCATGGCTTGTCCTACAGTGACTCGCTAGGATCGCCAGGGCAGTGGATGGGGCTACAGTTTGTGTATTAGAGTGTGCTTTATTTCATATGAAAGCTCGTGTCATGGGCAGTCCAGAAAGGCTCTTTGTTTTCGCCCATGTCAAGGCTTTATATATTTAATTGTAAAGTATATATTTTATCATTAACTAGTAATGATAGGATCTGGGAGAGAGAGAGGGAGTAGAACAGAGTGAGAGGGGGCGCGCAGTGTTTTTTGTCCCGCTCGATGACGTCACGGCTGGCTGCCTCGCGGGGGTTGGTGGAGAGAGGCCCTTACCATGCTAAAAGCTTTGCTAGTGGTTAGATGACTTGTAACCGCTGTTTTCCCACGCGGCTCGAGCTAGTGCGAGTATATATACAGTTCCTCGCCACTTTCTCCCTCAGATCTGGTTTCTAGAACACACCCATCTTTTTTCCCTTGCTATCTGTCCCCGCTCCGTACCTGAGAATCTTTTCCTCTGCCTATCTCTCTCATTTTCCATATCCTTCACCACCTTTTATTAATATTATACCCCCTCTGGTTAACTCTGCAAAATCAGCTTCATGCTGGCCAGTTGTATTGTGTGTTAAGGTCTGATATAGCCTATGTATGTTAGTTGTTAAGATAAGTGGATCACGAAGCATTGGTTGGCATTTATATTGTTTAGTACTGCTTCCTTTAGTTATTAGTGTTCTGCTGGATTAGATAATGCTAGACTAGTTGTCTGATATTATAAGGTATTGTTTCCTATGAGTGCTGGCTTTAGTTAAAAGCTGCACGACATACCTGAGAACTGGAGTTGATTGAGTAAATTCTAGTCTGTGTGCCATTGAGAGTAGAGCATGCACGAATGAGGGCTTTTTGCCTATACCATTCTGCACTGTTCTAGTCTCGATTGTTTGTCTTTGAGGTACGCCAGGAGAACGCTTAATACTTCAGTATTAAGGTTTCTCAAGAGAGCTACCCTTCATTATAACGTAATATTTGACGCACAGACTTGAGATTTGCACTAGGCTATGCGGCATGCCATGCGCACCAGTATCTCGTATCATTGACTCTAGCTAGACTTTATCAATCATAGTAGACATTAAGTATATTAACCTAATTACTCTTTTTATGCATACCCGTTTATGATTACACAAGCATTTCGCAGCCTAGTTTGATGTATTGAGACACAAACGACTTAGGCTCTTTTTGTTGATAGGAATACTGCATTGTCGTGGCGATTATTATTATTGTTGTTGTGTTTAGGATATTCTTGGCTCCGACGGCATTATATATATTCTGCCTTTTTGTGTGCATAGCCTGCACGATCATTGTTCCGCTGCCTGCCTTTTTGGGTTCCATTTCCGATACGAGCATCTTTATAGCATCTAACATTTAAAGAAGATTCCTTGTTAGTGTTGAAGGACTTTAGTGCACTTTCTTTCATGCAGGAGTGCCTGACATTTATTGATTAAAGTAACGTAAGCTGTAACTTCTCTTACCACCTTACTTTGCATACCATAACCAAGCACCTTCGGTTATAGGTAGTAATAGGCTGTTTTCACATAACATTAAGCCTAGAGTAGACGCACATTTATTGAGAGTTTGTTAGCCTGTTATTGCATATAGAACTCTGTAGAGTATTTGTGTTCTTTGTTCACTGGGAATATACATCAGAGGTTGGAGCTAGCGCTTTCCGTTGTAACATTTATGCCATTACTAGTCCAATGAATAAGAGCCCTGATATATTTGAACCCCAGTTGTAACAACAGGGACCAACTTGAGCAGGTGCGATAAAGACTGATCAAGACCTCGATTCCCAGAACCGAGAGCGTCTCGGTTCTGGGAATCGAGGTCTTGATCAGTCCTGTCGACTCCACCCTAGACTTCTCAAGATCTTTGTCTGCACAGCACATGGCCTTTCTCTCCTCAGACTGAATCCTGGACATCTCAATCTCAGATTCATGCCTTCGTTGCTCAAGCTCATATCTGGCCCTTCTCTCCTCAGCCTGAATCTTAGCCATCTCAAACTCCCGCTGCTGCTGCTCAGATTCCCGCTTCTGCTGCAGCTGCATCTTAGCCACCTCAAGCTGGAAGAGCATATCTGCAGTTAAACCTTGAGGAGGAGGAGATGCAACAATTGGAGACTCACCCAATTGCAAACCACGCTGCCAGTGACTATCGGCCTGCGGGACCGTACCCGGCTCCGGATCCCGAGGGGGCGCCATGGTAGGAGTCGAGTGGAATGGGGGCTGGGCCGAAAGTGCCCCAGCTCCCGCTTCACCCGAAGCCCCACGTACCCCGCCGAGCACACAGGCCACCAGGTCACCTCTCGACATGCTGCTTGTGCCCACATGCCCCATGACCGTGGCTAAACACTGGAGACCATACCGATCAATCCCCGACACCCGGTCAGCAGTAATAGGCATCTCCAGAAACTTCCTTGCATCCTCCTCACTAGCTATAACTCTAATGTCATCTAACAAAGGCCGCTGCTGCACCTCAGTTTCTGTTTCCCGTACTGTGTCCTCACTGTACACTGATCCGTCGTCCGACATAGTGTCCACCGAAAATTCTCAACGTTTCTATAAAAAAAATAGAAGTACCTAAACTCTTATGTAGCACTATTCACTCAAAAATGCTTGAAGACTCTTAAGTGTAATACTACTTGCCAAAAAAATTCCACGTGTCCACTATATTCCTCTAAACAAAAAACAAATGACCACAACACTCCTGCAATATTTCTCTAAGTTCACAAAATCCTAAGCAAGGTCGCCATTTGTTACGACCGGGGCTCGTATAAAACAAGGGCTCTTAATCATTGGACTAGGAAAGCACACAGCCACAACGGTAACACTAGATCCAACCCCTGAACTTATAATGCCGGCGCACAAAAACACCTATACCCTCCAGAGTTAAATCTTCGATAACGGGGTGTCCTATAACTCAGTATAAGTGCACTACTACTACAGGCTGATGATCTCTGATACAGCCTGATCACAACAACACACAATTACGTTAATAAGGTATACTAGGAAAAGATAGAGATCTTAATTAAATCACTGCAATGATTTAATGCAAACTAGAAGAAGGTATATTGAAAGTTACTCGAAACAATAATGAACTGTCACTCCTATACTAAAGAAAGTGAACGAAAGTCCCAAAGCATCGAGCAGGAATCTTCTGAAGAAAGTCTGATGCTGAGGTAAGATGATCGTATCGGATTTTGAACTGTTATATAAAGCAGGGTCAATATAGGACAAGTGTAGAGGCAGACAGTGTCAACTGACACGGGAATAACGATAAATACACACTAGTATTATCTCCAACAACAAAAGAAGTCCTTCGTCAGGCAACTCAAAAATCTGCTCAGGTTGTGCAACTCAACAACAACCAAGGCTTACAGTCAACGTGAATAAAAATGCTGCATACATAACATAAGAGTTTATAATTCTATACAGGTGTCTGCTAGGCTAATAAAGTCTAGCTGGGATGTCGTAGGCTAGGAAACAATGGCTGAGCAAGCGGCTCGTAGCCTAGCGAGGTCCTTAAGACTGTGCGGCCAAATTACGTTAATTGACGGGGTGCTCTCTTGAGAGATCCAGATCGCTAGTATCTGGTTCTCTCCTGGCGACCCTCTTAAAGTCAAAGCAAACGAGTTAGCACAGTGTTGGGTGGCAGAGGCAAAAGCCCTCACTCGCAACACAGTGCTAAACTCACAAGGTACACAGTCAGAAAGACCACCTAGGCTTCCCACGTCTCCGTTACGATTGTACAGGTTCAACAAAACCTAGTACACATCGGAAATCACAACAACAATGGCCTCACCCCAGTCTAGCATTAAATAGCCCAGCAGACAGCCAAGGAATAGGCAGGGAGACACCGTGAGTGTGTCAAACCTCTACAGACAAAATGGTAACCCCTCCAAAATGCCTAACTAAACATATAATATCTGAGAGCTTCAGCATATAATACGATGGCCGATGTATGAAATCGTGCAGAACCAAAGGTGAGTTATGATATTAAATAGATTGAAAGAATGAGAGGTAAGAAGTTGAGAGAGCGAGAAAGTGTTCTATAGGTAGAAGTCGGGAGACAGGTAGCAAGTGGGCATGTGAAGGGTATGCTGGTCAGACAAGCTCTGAAGAGAGCAAGTTCTCGGGACCCCCAGGATCACACACAAAGGCACGGTGGTCAGCCAATCACAGGCCGCTACGTCACCAGGCAGAAGGGCTGCAGAAGGCGCCAGGAATCATCAGCCAATCAAGAAGCGGGGGAATGCATGCGCGCGAGCCTACAGCGAGGAGGAGGCAGCACATGTATACGCACGCACACACTACCACCCCACTACCTATATTATTCGCTCTCCTTAACTATATACAATGAATCTTATGTTCCACTCATGATATAAAATGCTTCCCCTTGTCACAGACGAAAATAAAGACCACCACGGGACTGTCTGCAACAACACGAACACTATGAAAGAAAGAACAACATTGTAGATAGACTGTAGCCAAATTCCTTGCCCCGGCGAATGCTAGCGAACGGCTGAGCCCACATGGCGTTCTGCCACGCTGCAGGCGTCACACACCGACTACACTTGGACGCGACTTCCCTCCTATGTCGTGTGACTGCAGACGTGGCACACCTTCTTTCCGGCCACCCGGCCAGCAGCAAGTTGGTTAGG
The DNA here is from genome assembly GCA_032716605.1 of Paralithodes platypus. Taxonomy (NCBI): domain Eukaryota; kingdom Metazoa; phylum Arthropoda; class Malacostraca; order Decapoda; family Lithodidae; genus Paralithodes; species Paralithodes platypus. The sequence continues at coordinate 3,872,591 of CM064535.1, forward strand.
GTTGGGAGGTACAGTCACAAGCCTGTGGGTCAAGAGGTAGTCCCGGCATTCAAGGCGGCTGGGCAAATCCACGATCGCCCACGGAACTGGTGCCGCAAGTGTGGTTCCGTGCTTACGGAGGATGGCCTCTATGATGTCCTTGGAGAACAGCCTTACAGAGGTCTTCTTTCCTGTGTGCGTCATCCACAGGTTGTATGCGTTGAGGACAGTGACATCAAGAAGATGGAGTACGACCTTCTTGTACCATTTACAGGTCTTCCTCAGGCAGTCAACAGCAGTGATCTGCATATCACTTTTGTCGACCAACCGCATGTTCACATTATTCTCCAGGACAGCGTCAGGTTTGGAGATAACAACGACAGTCCTGTTGCTTGTGACACGGTCCTGCAGGTATCTCCTCTTCCCGATATCTAACAAAAAAAATAAAAAATGACCGAAATCGCCGATATATAATAATTTACTTATCATTACTTACTATATCTTATAAACAATAGTAGGTAGCCATAGTAGGTTACCATAATACCGATACACCAAACCGATCCGCATGCGGTTTTAATTATCACCGGTTTACTAAAGTGCCACCATTATTGATTTTCTTCGAGCCGACTCGAGCAGGAGGGTTACCAATTGAAGTTAAATCCGCTAGCATATATTGTTAGATGTAAGACATGATAAATACTACTAGAAATATGAATTGGCAAAATCCATATAATATCACTTCGAAATTGTTATGAAATTTCAAAACAAAACCACTAGTGTACGTCATTGCTGCTAGATCGAAGTAAAGTTATCTAGATCTAGCGGAAGTCGCTATACGTATTGGCAGTACTGCACACTGCCGACGGCGATACGTTGTTGACATTGTTGTTGATGTTCCAGTGGAGGGATGAACAACATATTTTCCTTGTCCAATAATAGCTATTCCATAGTCCCACAGGACTTACTTTGATATATTTATGACCCCTGGAATGAAGGTATGTTGCCAATATAATAATAGAGACAAATAAATAGTTAAAAGGACTAATAACCTAATAATAATGACAAATAAATAATTTACTCTGTGTATCCGAATACTCCCTGTGACCGAACTGGCCATGGCCCATATAGTTCGATTATGGGAGTGATCACTTGTAATGCCAAGCACAAATATTCAATCTTTCGTTGTTTGTATTACCGTAAGAAATTTACCGAACGCCTGCCAATAATACGCTATAAAATGCTTGCAATCAAACTTTCAAGCAATTACAAGGTCACATGCAATTATAAAAACGTACATTGTAGACCACAATCTTCGCCAAGTTTCGTTGTTGCTTGTATTATCGTGAGAAATTTACCGAACGCCTGCAAATAATACGCTATAAAATGCTTGCAATCAAGCAATTTCAAGGTCACATGCAATTATAAATGTATAGGTAGACCCAGAGAGGAAGAGACAGAGACAGAGACAGAGTGTCGTGATAATATATATCAATTTTACATAGACTATGACCGCTCGCCACGGCCGACGTGGACCTACTGATCTTTACTCCACTTATATTCACCCTCCCTCCCTCGCCACACAGGGAATTATATAAGGAAACTACCGTATTTTAGGGTTTTTGCACTCGTGTTGCACGATCGTTGCAAGACAACCAGTGATCGTAGAAGGATGGTTCGGGTGTCATTGGAAAGCTCAATTTACGCCCTTTCAGGGATACATACTTGTATTACGCTCTGGGTCTTTTTTATGCATGAAAAAGAGCACGGAAACAACCCCATTTAGGGTTAAAAAAAAAAAGCTAGGCGGCACAGTGAAATATACTCCACCACCCGCTCGTAAGGTGATAAAATGCTTGCAATCAAACTTTCAAGCAATTATAAAATGTAAATTGTACTTACCAACACCCACACCAGTATGTTCTTCGTCAGGAACGTCTCCATTTTGCTCAACGGTCTGTGCAACATCAACCACAACATTTGCGACACGCAAATTATGCTTGGGGTGAAAGCCTATGATCGGCATATTTTCGTCTTCCGAGTCATCCACACTATCAAAACTCTCACCCAGACCTTCCATGGTTTCATTCAACAGCCTATTAGAAAGTTCTGAAGAGTTCAGCATGATATCTAGTTCCTGGGCGGTGAGCCGGGCATGATGAGTGGGCCGTGATGAGTGATGAGCCGGGCGAGATGAGTAGGGTGGCGCGACGCACTAGGGGCCACCGAATCCGACACGGGCAAATCTTGACCTTCCATTACGGCTGTTTGAGGGTTACTGAGTTATGGTCACGCAGTGGGGATGTGTGGGTGGGACCTTGTAGTACACCGCCTGACCACCAAGTTTCGCTTTCCACCTAAATTAGGGCGGGAATACGCCCACGGACTTAAGTCTGACCCCGCTATTTAGTCCAATTTTCTCGTTTCGGACCTAAGTCGGACCCCGATCTTTAACCCTTCTGGCCCGGGTGTCATTTTAATATGACGCCACGATATAAGGGCAGGTGCCCAGGTGTCCTTTCAGGAGATAGTAAGCTTTCAAGCCTATTCAGTTTGGTCTGAACGCCGTGCGTCCGACGCATGTAAACAAACCCGATCGTTGCGTCACCGCACCTCCGAAAACAAGAAGGAGAAGACTCTTTTGTTATTGTATGTCTGTATGTCGTTGTTTCAGTAGTGAAAAGATCGTCATATTGCTAACATCGCCTGAAAATGCTCTCTACTAAAATCATCATCACAACTGAACCAGTTGACTTAGAGAGCTCTACTCAACGCCAGTCTACAGATTGGAAACCGCACTACATTTATAGATGAGTGGGAAATTTTTAGCAGTGAAAATTAACCAAAATACGGTAGCCTAGGCCTAGACGTTTTTCGGCCAGATCGCCCGGGTAGCCCACACTGTCCTTTGGAGATACAGCCCGGGCCAGGAGGGTTAAGGGTTAAGGAACAACAATACTAATCGTCACTGTAGGCTAACCTATTCTAATCTATTCTAAGCCTAGGCTAACCTACTTACATTGATGACGACAGCAACCAAGCAAATTGAAGCATGCAGATCGCGTGCCCCCTGTGAGTTTACAAATGATCAAAGAAAAGGAAATATGTCATATTACTCTACTTTACAATATTTACTTTACTATATTAAATTTTAACAAATTACAAAGTTAATGCCTGAAAAAGAAAGAGAAAGAAGTATCACGGTTCCTCTGAAGGAGGAACAGCCGCAGCCGTCGTCATAGTCTTTAGATCTAGCCTATTGCGTCGACTGCTCCTCCTCGGCCTTGTCCTTCTCCTCAAAGAAGGCACGCACTCTGTCCAATAGCCTATCTAACACCTTCCGGCTCCCTGGCGCATCTAAATGAACTCGGTCACACAAGTCGGTCTTACTCATCCCCATGGCAAAGTACCTCTGCTTGGTAAATGGGAGATTTCTCCGCAAGCGGAGGTTCACACCATTTTTGGCCCTATTATATTCCTCGGGGGTCATACCCCTAGGCCTTATCCTAGATTCCAGACTGACCACCAGACAGTGCACATGACTCCCAGGTTGTTCTATCTCTTCAGCTAGAGACTGGAGTCCAAGGGCCACTCGCTGAAGGTCAGTCTGCAGGGTCAAATAGTTTCCCCCGAGGAACAGGAATGTAAGATCCGGCTTGTAGGCTAGGAGCGCATTGCAGGCCGAGGTCTGCCTGACAAGTGTCCACCCTTGCCCCTGGTCTATAGATCTGTTTAACAAAAAAAGCAGGGCACTGCACTGGACGATCCAGCGGAAAATCCCGTACATAGGAATGGCCGAAAAGGGACACCTTTCTCAAGGGCACAGGGTAACGACCGGACGATGGCACAAACTCTTGGCCAACGCCCCCTGCCCTTGCAGCTTTCCCCGGTGCGCCCCTCGGCATTTGTCCACTGGATCACCCAGCTCTACACAAAGGCAGACAAGTCAGGCCTAGGCCTAATAGCCCCCCCAATTTTGTTCAATATACAACAGATGGCCCAGTATCCTGGTCACGGCACCAATTATATCCTGTTTATTATTCCTAGGGGGTAGAGGAGAAACGGATATTAATTAAATAATTAAACCTGGAAAGATGAATTGGCCTAGGCTATAAAAATGTTACCGGGTCGGCGGTTGACTTACATGTTATTATGTAGATGTCGGCTATCGTTGGTAGTCCCAGTAATATCTATTAAGTACTTCTAGTATTAAAGGAACTTAGCTGTGATGCAAAGAGTGTAGCTTAGGTGATGGACGTGTCGGTAGGCAAATATCAGGGAAGTTTTGGTGTTATGTGGCAGCAGCTGGCGGTCTGTCTTGGCGGGATGAAGTCTGTGTGAAGTGTGTCTGATATTCCCTTTGATCGTGACAATATAAAATATATTTAAGGGTTCTATATCGTCCCCTGTGATTAAATAATAAGGGAAAATAAACTAAGATATAATTGGTGCAACCACAGTAATATTTATCCACAAAGATAAATAAAGTAATGCGTATAAACAAAAAGGAACCAGCTGTCCTGAACCCGGGAAATTCAAACTACGGTATAATTATATACAAGCTAGTATTCACGACATGATCGATATACCACAAAATATTTAAATAATTTTTGCATGGTGGAATTTTACCAATAGACATATATTCGTCCATTGGTGTTACTGCTACCTTTAATACAGCAATTACTTCAGTGTTGAAGCTGGTATTCCGTGCCACATATGACCCGCTTTTGGCGTACCCGTATTTGGTAGGTAGCAGAATTAGACTCCCTGAGCTTTTATAACCAGGCCGCACTATGTCGTAATAAAGATCAGCACCGATGAGCAGCGCCAACCGATCTGTATCCGTAGGGCGAGGATCGGCTAATTTTATGCCTTTATACTGCAAACTAACCAGTTTAGACTTTAGGCTAAGTTCACCCTTATGTTCTGGCAATTCTTCAACCATGATTGCGTTTAGTTGATGAAATTTACCTCTTGTGTTTGTAATGCAGTGCTACGATATGATATTCCCTAGAGGCTTGTTTTCTGGTGAATCCGTGAAGACAACTCCTCAGTTTCTTTAGAATTATAGGAAAGAGAGGATAAAACAGAAGACTACACAAAGGTCCTCTGAGAACATTGATCGAGTAGCCATCTGATTTTGACACATTTATTCTCCTTACCCTTTACCGGCATCTGAACTGTAGACAAGATTACAGTATTTCTACCTGTAGCCACGGACTTTGTAGTTGATATAGCAGCAGTATGCTCTCTCTTGGTGTTATCCTCCGCTAGTCTACTTTCCTTCCCTTGTTTCTGTGTACAATAAGGAATGGAAGTGCTTACCCTTACAAAACTTGCAGCTTCTAATGCTAGGGTTAGTATAACCCAGATGGCCACGCACTCTTGATAAGCACCCAGTGCAGAGACATAGTTGACGGGCTCCTTTCACTTTAATAGGCCCTGTTTTATACTTTAAATACTTGTACCACAAATGATTGGTGCCACTACACAAGATATAGTTGAATTTCCTGCCGGTAAACGTTGCAGTAGCCATTGGTGTACTTCCCACTTTGTCATGACCTGTCAACTTGTATACTTCAGCCTTGAAACATTGGGTAAATTTCTTGTAATTCAGGCTCAAATCTCCCATTTTGGCTTTAACCCACTGAACCCCAGCAACGCAGGATTTGCGTCCACAATGTATGTAACGCTAAACCCCAGCGACGCAAACCATGCGTCCTGGCCAGTCCGGTCCTATGGCACCTAGAGGGCTCAGATTTGTATGGGAACTGTGTAAGTATCCCACGCAACCATGCCGATGGTTGAAAACTCGCAAAGTCCAACCGCGTGCGTGTGAGCACGCAAAAACCGGTATTTTGGGTGTATTTGCCTTCAATTTTTTACTCTTGTAAAATAGACTTTCGGGGGCTCCGTAGGACCAATTTTTGAAATTTTTGATAGTTTTTTTGTTTTTTTTCCTTCATTCCTAACCCATTTGCTATTGTTTCTGGAAAAAAAAATCAGAAACAGACGGTCCCTGGTGGTACATTTATTATAAACTAGCTGGGGCTCAGGGGGTTAATAGTCTCCTTTAGTGGTGATGGTAATTTGTTGACAAGAGACACCACACAAAATTCCTCTAAACAAATGCCATGGCTAATTGTAGACCTCATCACACTTTCCATGTTCGCATAGAAATTCTTTTGATGCGATGAAGCCAGTCCGTTAAACTGTGTAACATAAGCTGCCTTTATTCTATCTGGATGCCCGTAAGTATCTTGTAAGGGCTCAACCGCTTGGGCATAGCTCGCGCTCTCTACAATAAATCCTTCGACTAACTTATGGGCCTCACCCAGAAGCTGACCTTTTAGATATGTGAACCGTTGAATGTCAGTGAGGTCGGGATTATCATGTATGGTACATTTAAACATTTCCCAAAACCCCGACCACAACGTTGCATCGCCCTCAAACTTCAGAAGAGAAAGATGTGGTAGTTTGACATTTGACTTCTTTGGCTCAGGTCGAGCCGACTCCCTCTTGACCTATTAAGATAAGATTCCTGTGGCGACGATGACTTGCAGATGGTCATACAGCTGGGGAAACCTCGATGACGAATACAGACTATTAAAGATGGCGGAAGGTGGGCGGACTCAAGTTGTTAGTGGAATATAATGATGTGACAATGAGAAATGAGATGAAAGTGAAGGTAAAACACCTAATGAATGAGACATGAAAGAAAAAGCCCTTAGCGTGATGCAGGGACGGAGGCTGGTAGGAGAAGGCCCGAGGGATCTACCTGGAGTCCTTCGTGACTTTATCCGCGCACGCGCTGTGCGCTCGATTAATATATCCCATTATTATACAATGAGATATATGGCAACAATAATAATAAGTAAGACAGTAATATATGGAAATTATAATCCTACAATACTTGCCCATATTTAACACCTTAAGGACAGGCATGTTTGTTGACATGACCTGGCTGCCAGGCGGGTATATTCACCGAAAACAAGCTTTATTCCATGCTATTTTTCATGCATAAACAAGAACCAGAGTTAAATACAATTATATATCCGAGAAAGGGCGATAAGAGAGCTTTCCAATGACACCTGAATCATCCTCGTATGACCACGGGTTATCCTATAGCGATCGTGTAACCGGAGGCAAAAATACCTTAAAATAAGGTAATTTCCGCAGTTTTGTCCTTGTCTCGCGAGGACGAATGTTGGTGGGAAAACGGCGGTGGATCCAGACACGGCCCAGTGGTAGTGCCGAGCGGTCAGAGTCCATCTATTGTCCTCCCAATGTGCGAACCCTCTCTCGGAGCTCATTATTTGCTCAGAATGGCGCTCGTCATATGATGGGCACCGCAGGGGTGGCCATTATTCTCTCGCCCGTCACATGACGGGCACCGCGAATTAAGGGTTAACTATAGAATATTATATTCTTCCCAAAATATGTAACATTCAACCTCAGGTTACGGAAGCGTTCAACTTAAGACTACGGAAGGATACGTAAAGCTACATTAACCCAAATTACGTAGCATTGATACTGTTCATACTAAATAGAGTATATAGAATATGGACACCGCCACAGGATCCAGATGGCGTTAGGTGTAATTGGAATATGGATAATTGAAGTATGGGAAATAAATGATACAATGCAAATCAAAATCTACTACACTGCTGGTGAACCGTTTTATTAATTAATTTATTGCACTGCATTAGCCATAAATATCCATATGTTATTGCATTTTATACTTAACACATTTGTATGATCGAAAATAATACAAAAACATAGGCTGCAATAAATGCAACTTTAAAAAACTAAAAACTAGTTATTGGTATTGTGTGTGTGTGTGTGTGTGTGTGTGTGTAATGGGGATGGAGGAGGAGGGTTGCAGATATGGTTTCGGATGGGTGCTCGACCCCGAAATGGGTTGAAATAGGGGAGCTATCCCCCCGCCAAAGGCGGCTTTCTAGGGCCTTTCCTAGCTGATGCTGAGAGGATTGGGTTCTAGTCATGTGGTGATGGGCTGGTTTATCAGAGTGAGAACTGAGCGATCTCTGCCATACCCATAGCTTACTCTGACTGTTCCTTTAACTTATATATTTTCTAGATCTCAAGTGACTGCGTCTTTTCCGTGGATTGACCTCCCAATCTACCAAGATTGGAAGCCAAAGCGTCACATTTTTCCCTCAACTTTCTCTTCATAATTGCTGAGGGGCACAGGGCCCTGGGTGGGGCTTTGGTTTCCCGGGCGTTTCCGCACCCTCCTCAGCTCCCCGCCATGGAGTGGCTTCGGTCACTCAGGCTTTATTGTGGTCGGCAGGGAGGGTTCTGTGGGGGCGCTCGGTTATGGCCTTGGAATTGCTCGGGGCCGTTCGGCCAGGCAGCTTGGGGAACAACAACAACAACAACAACTGTATTCCAAAACTAAGGTAAAGGGTTAGGTTTTCTTATATGCATATTGGGTGAATGGTGAATACAGTTAAAACGTACATACCGGTATATATCAATGGCACCATTAAGAAAACTTTACACTAGTTTACTATGTATACGAATATTTAACCAAGTGCCAGGAAGTTGAGTATGGGAGGGTCCTGGTTCCAGAGACCAAATACATTCAGTTCAGTGCAATCTTTGTAACCTTAAATGTCAAGTTCTGAAACAATGCATGTTCTAGTTAGCGTACACGGTGTATGGTCTAGTTAGCGTACACAGTGTATGTTCTAGTTAGCGTACACTACTGATTATAATGGGTTGCTCTTGTGGTAATAACTCGCATCAACAGCACATCTTCTGTACCGAACAAGTATTCATAGCTACTACATGTAGTGGGTCGCTTGAATTTGAACTTATTGATAGAAATCTTGGCACCGTGTGTGTTGCTTGAAGATAAGAAAGGATTCAGATGACATTACCACACCTAGCTATAAGCCCTGTGGTTTGTAGACAATAGGGCTTACAACTTTTTTTTGTTTGTCTATGTGTATCAGGGAGACAAAAAGCAAAGCTGCCTGTAACAAGTGTCTTCCCCATAGTTGAAAGAGAGCCTGATTTTGTATCAACAGCAGGCTTACGGTTAAGCGTGGAAGGACTCGTGTCTGTAGAATGTTGTGTTCTGGCTATTGATTTGCGTATTCTTTATGATAGTAAAGGTAATGTGATTTATGGTGGAACAGATGAAGACTATGATCCTACACAGGATAATAGTAAATCCATACATGCAGAGGAGTTGAACTGTGAAAGCAAGGGAGATATATCAGCTTGGCCCATAGTGTGTGAGCCCAAAAGAGACAAAAAAAAATGTTTTTCTGGAAGATAGTGAAAGTGAAGGAGACATGAGAGCACATGACATGTTTTGGTCTATGTGTTTATTTATTAATTTATTTTTGAGTTTAGTCGCTAGAGCTCCATCAAGCTTATACAAAAAAACAAAACAAAAAAACAAAAACAAAAACACCCTAGACCCCTTTTCAACATAAATTTGTACATTTTTTGGTTCCTTCTAAAAGACCAGGACAACATTCGACACCTAAATGGTACAAAAGTTCTAAATATTGACAAAGAAATGGTCGAAATGTCTCAAAATCGCCAAACTGATGGAACGAACATCCTAAAATCTCAAAACTAATATGCTAAACATGAGGGAGATGGGTGTCCAGAAAAAATATAAAGTGAATGGTGGAAAGGATTACGCTGCTTATCTCCATTATGTCCATGTTATACACTCACCATAACACTTGTTGTCATTTCAAGTCATAAAGCAACACCAAAAAATTCGCCATTCAGTACTACAAGTGGAAGCTCGAAAATAAATGTGGTAAAATAAGTAAAGTATCTTAACCCCTTCTGTACCGGTGACGTGTTTTACTTTAATTCTAGTTATATTGAGACGATTGTGTGCATTTAAAGAAGGATCTGTAGTAGTATTTTTTGTTTTCTATGTGATTGAGGGAGGCAAAAGGCAGAACTGCCTATAGCGAGTGCCTCCCCCATAGTTGAAAGAGTGACAGGGCCAAAATCAAGGGAAGTTCGAGCCAAAATGCCTGGTCACACGGAGTTTGAAGCAATTTAAGTCATAGGAAGAGGGAAAGTGATTCTGGGAGAGAGTTCCAGAGCTCAGCTGTTGAGTAGAAGAAAGTTTGAGAGTAACGTTTCACTCTTGGGTTGGAGAGTTGCACAGAGTAGGGGTGGGATTGAGTTGCAAGACGGGTACCACGTGCCCTACGTAAAGGAGGTGGTATACACTGGGAAAGCTCTGAGGAACATTGATTATTATAGTAGCGATAGAATAGTGAGAGATGCAACATTGCGGCGGAGAGAGAGAGATTGCAGAGAGTTGGTGAGTGGACGGGAGTTAATGATACGAAAGGCCTTCCTTTCAACTTTGTCTAGGAGAGCGGTGTGAGAGGAACCTCCCCACACATGTGAACAATACTCAATACAAGGACGCACTATTCCCTTGTACAGAGCAAGAAGCTGTGCAGGGGAAAAGAACCCTCTAAGGCGGTTGAGCACACCCAGCTTCTGTGAGGCTGCCTTAGCAAGACTGGTAATATGGTCCTTCCAACTGAGCGCAGTAGAAAAAGAGACCCCAAGAATATTGAGAGAAGATGAAGGATTGATTTTTGTATTGTTGAAGAATAAGAGATAGTCCGCTGGGAGTTCCTTATGGGTATATAGTTGGAGAAATTGGGTTTTGGAAGCATTAAAGGTAACAAGGTTTTCTCTGCCCCAATTGGAGATAGTATTTAGATCAGAATTTAAGAGTTCTATGGCTTCATTACGTTTGTCGTTGAAGGATTGCTAGTTGGGGCGTTCTGTTAAACTAATGGAGTAGTGTAAGGTTGAGTCGTCTGCGTATGAATGGATGGAAATTGAGGTACAGTTGAGGAGATCATTTATAAAAATTAGAAAGAGAATAGGAGATAGGACAGAGCCCTGAGGAACACCAGAGTTTATAGGGTGTGGAAGTGAACAATGGCCGTCCACAACCGCGGCTATGGAACGGCCGGAAAGGAAATTAGAGACAAAGGCACATATGGAGGGATAGAAACCGAAGGAGGGTAGTTTGGAAATTAAAGATTTGTGCCAGACTCTATCGAAGGCTTTCGATATGTCTAGTGCAATAGAAAAAGTCTCACCGAATTCCCAAAAGGAGGATGACCAAGAGTTAGAAAGATATGAAAGAAGATCACCAGTAGAGCGACCCTTAAGGAAGCCATACTGGCGATCTGAGAGCAGATTATGAGAAGAGAAATGCTTAAGAAATTTGGAAGCAAGAATAGTTTCAAAAACTTTAGAAAGACAAGAGATGAGAGCAATTAGACGATAGTTGGAGGGTTGAGAGCGGTCACCCTTCTTTGAGACAGGTTGAATGTGAGCAAATTTCCAGCATGAAGGGAAGACGTTAGAGGATAGACAGAGACTAAAGAGTTTGCGTAGGCAGGGAGTCAACACGGAAGTACAGTTTTTGAGAACAGGAGGAACACCGTCCGGACCGTACGCCTTATTAGTATTAAGCCCAGAGAGGGTAGAAAGTACATCTTTAGAAGAGATTAGGATATTAGGCATAAGTAAGAGAGAGGAGGGTGGAGAGGGAGGAATAGCACCGGACTCATCCAAGGTGGAGTTTCTAGCAAAATTTTGAGCGAAAAGTAAGATAAAGGGTTGTTGTTGTTGTTGTTGTTCCCTAAGTTGCCTGGCCGAACAGCCCCGAGTCCCTGAGGAAGGCCATGGCCACAAACGGGCTTTCCCACAGAGCTCTCATTGAGTGTAGATTGTGTTGTTGGCGTAAGTGGTTGTGTGAAATGCAGTCTTCTATGATGTGTTTAATGGTATGGGGTGCTGTGTTACATCCCGGGCAGGCGTCGACAACGGAGTCATCCAGTCTCTTCTGATAGCTCAGGAGAGCTGGATGGTGTCCGCATCTCAGCCTGGCCAGGTGGACTCTGTCCTCGCGAGGGAGGGAGGATTCGGAAGGATGGATTTCGGGAGGTCGTGCATGCAGCTGTGTGTTGTCTGTGAGTGAGTGGATGGATTGGCGAGAGATATGGGTATGGATGTGCTTCTGGAAGTTGGTTAGGGGTGGGCAGGGAGGGAGAGAGGACAATAATTGTGTGTGATACCGTGTGCTGGGTGTTGTTTTGATATTTATTGGTGTCTGTGGGTGTGTTGCCATGTAGTTTAGTGGTTCGTGGAGGCTGCTGCCAGGAATTGAGTGCCTCTCATGTCCAGATGGTCTTTGACTTTGAGGATTTTGGTTTCTTGATGTAGGTGATCTGTGGGTGCAGTAGCTGTGCAGCCTGTAATGATCTTCAGGCTTTGTTTTGAATAGTCTGTAAGGTCTTATGATGTGTTTCAGCTAGGTTAGAAGCCCAGGCTGGGCTTGCATATTCCATCCATAAAGGGTTAAGTGAGATAGTTCGATACATGTTACTTACTTGAGGCCCTTTTTAAACTGAATAAAATAGTCTAAATAAATCTAGAATATAGTTACAAAGACGTCACCGGTACCGAAGGGGTTAATATAAGTTGAGAAACACTCACACGTGTTTCTTGTGACAAGACATATTAGGCACTTGTACCTGTCACGCACCTTTAATTTGTTTAAGTCAGATGGATTCCTTAAATGTTTAAATACTACACATATACCCTACATGTGTGTATCTGTTGTTAGCTTTGTCTCTCAATAAATTATCCTCCCCCCCCCCCCACCCCTCCTTCCATTTGTTTTCCTTATACATGATTAGAAAGTGAAAGAAGTAGTTGTTCACATTTGTTGTAATCTGGTAATGTTAATGTTGTTGCAGCATTATATTCTTTTGCAAATCTATTACGTTTGAGGTACAGTTTTATTTAACATACTACTATCCCTTGGTCTGAAGTTAGTGTCTAATTTTCTGGTTATTGTCAGAATACATACATTTGGCTTGTTGGGACCGTTAGCAGTTAATATATGGTGCTAAATATCCGACTTACTACCATACATTATTGGGTTGTCGATGTGTTTGGTGGTTTTATGTTCCATGTATGTTGTATATATAAGTTATATTCCGTTGGTTGTCTTAATTCTAAAACGACCTATGCATTATATTAGTGTACGTTGTCATAAATGGTATTAATACATATTCAAAAGACTTAATGACACCGACACACCACAAACTGGATGACCAAGAACATCTTTATACTGAAATACTCGTCACACAACAGGATTTACATTCAGAACATAAGAGTTACCAGCTCAGTAGCAAGATCACTTAATCACATCATCCACATTGCCATTATTAAACATTTTACATTACCTATTTTTGTAACTTGCTATTATTAGGTGTAAGGTACTTTGAAATTGTATCAAATGGATGAGATAATAGCTTCCCAGTATTGGACAGTGTAAGGATAATAACCACTTAGGTCAATATAAATATATGTATTATAGTAATCAATGAATCACACACATGCTCACAGGTTTCGTAATAGGAAGCATATAGGCAACACACTTAATATTATATTTGAATGCTGTATATTAATAAAATATAGAATATTGTTATTGTTTTCGGATGCATGGTTGTAGTACACATTTTATATATAAGAAAGTTATAATTTGTCCTGAAGAGACTCACATAGTTTGCTTAAAGTGTCACTGTGATAAAAAATAACAAGTGTCTAATTATTGTTCAAATATAGGATGTGTGTGTGTGTGTGTGTTTTATGGAGAGAGAGAGAGAGAGAGAGTATGAGAGAGATAATAAGAGTTTGTACTAGTGTGGCATCCGCAGTACTATAATGATAGCACAGATAATAAGTAGTGTATACTGTAATGTTGTACTCTCACTGCTAGACCTCCACTACTGCCGTCACCACCACCACCTTTAACACCTAACGAGCGGCCTAGGCGGTAATTAATATGTACCGCCCAGCAGGGTGTTTTTACCCGAAATAGGGTTGTTTACGTGATCATTTTCATGCCTAAATAATACCCAGAGCGTAAAACAAATATCTATCCCTGAAAGGGCATAAACAGAGCTTTCCAATGACACCCCAACGATCTTTGTACGACCGCTAGTTTTCTTGCAACAATCGCGCAACACGAGTGCAAAAACCATGTAATTCGGTACTTTTCCCTACATAATTCCCTGTGTAGCGAGTGCGAGAGGGTAGAGGAGGGTGGGTTTCATGTCAGTTGGTCCACCGCGGTGGTCTGGAGCAGTCATACGCTCGCTACTCTCCTGCCACCACTTATCTCTCTCTCTCAGCAACATTACGTGCTGAAAATGGCACACGACTTAAGTTGTGAGCCGCCACATACTCCAAATTTCTTTCACTCGACATATGTTGTGTGCCGCCAGTTAAGGGTTAATACAACCATCAACTCCGTTGTAACTTCCACCTTGTTGCTTGGCCGCAGCTGCTAGGATGCTTCCCTGGGGAATAGGCAAACATGCAATTAGTGGGTATTGACCAAATTATTCAAGACATTACAAAAAATGCATAATAAAGTAGAAACGAATTATGTAAAACAAATCATAATGAAACTGTATGCAGGTAAAAGAACATTAAGTGAGTGCAAGTTCTACAGAGGAATTAGTTTGTAAGTGTAGGGAGTAATATATGTGATTAAATGAGAACAAAAAGGTAGCACAAATCAATGTGTAAAAGGTTGAGGGTGATCTTCGACGTGGCAGATATGTATCAGATATGTTCAGTTAACATTTTGATAACAAATGCAAGAAAGAGCAGAAGATATAGCAAAGGTATGATGCCTTCAAGATTATGTGGCCCATGACTGAAGCAAAGGGAATACATGTGCACTAGAAGTTGAAGTGAGAAAGTAAGCCTACTGGGGTTCATGAAAGGAACATGGAAAAGACAATGGCAGATAGGCAGATATGGTCAGGGCCATACACGTATGGAGACCGTGGGAATGTTACATGGTTGAGTTATACTTCCATTGTTAATTACTGGAAGGTAAATATGGTAGGGTACAATAAAAAAACAATCAATAGTGAAATAATTGGGAATGGATATTTTAGGAAAATATTGCAGACTAAGTAAAATCGACAGTGAAAAAGTAAGACTATAATGAATTGTGCATAGTCATGAAATCGGGCATTTAGAGAATAAGACATATATTTCAAATGATTAGCGTCAATGTATACTAAATGGTATGGAGGGTATGTTGTTGAAGGAGGGGATGATGTGGAAGGCCAAGAAGATGCTATGATGTGAAGTTTGAGTGTGTCACAGACCGTGAAAGAGGAATGGATAAAGAAGGCGAATTCACATACTATTTGACATAACAAGTTTGTAAGTAAGAACGCCTACATATATTGTACTTGTTGTACTTGTGATGTGAATTCACGGATTATAGGATTGAATAGTGAATGTTGATAATGTGCGGAATTCCATACTTATGTTGGTCAGTTTTTGTTGTTGCCTTCCTTTAATCACTGACAACATTACTCCATCATGAGGATTCTAGGATTGGCTACTAAAATCAGGTTTTGGCTACAGTTAGATAAACACGTTTACACAGACAGGGAAAAACTCGAGTAATGTAAAGATAATAATCCAGATACACTGACACTACCTACCAGTAACAACGTGGACGGTGACATTAGCTGGACTAGCGAGGTGTGGTTGACAGCTGTAGGTGCCAGCGTCAGACAGTCTCACCCGCCCCACCACCAGACTGCTGGTGTAGTCCTTGTGGTCCACCTGACAACACAATATAGTTACAGTAGGTGCCAGTGTCAGACAGTCTCACCCGCCCCACCACCAGACTGCTGGTGTAGTTCTTGTGTTCCACCTGACAACACAATATAGTTACAGTAGGTGCCAGCGTCAGACAGTCTCACCCGCCCCACCACCAGACTGCTGGTGTAGTTCTTGTGCTTCACCTGACAACACAATATAGTTACAGTAGGTGCCAGCGTCAGACAGTCTCACCCGCCCCACCACCAGACTGCTGGTGTAGTTCTTGTGCTCCACCTGACAACACAATATAGTTACAGTAGGTGCCTGCGTCATATAGTCTCACCCGCCCCACCACCAGACTGCTGGTGTAGTTCTTGTGTTCCACCTGACAACACAATATAGTTACAGTAGGTGCCAGCATCAGACAGTCTCACCCGCCCCACCACCAGACTGCTGGTGTAGTTCTTGAGCTCCACCTGACAATACAATATAGTTACAGTAGGTGCCAGCGTCAAACAGTCTCAGCCGCCCCACCACCAGACATAAATATATAAACTCATTATCATCTCGAGTTCCTCTTACTGAATAGAACATACATTTTATGAAGGAGTAGAGCATGTAGAAGATTAAGAAGGACAAATATACAGTACATTATGAGCACGATTGAAGAGGGGTTATTGATGTGAATCCATCATCATGTAAATTATGGACTACTGTATGTACACTCGGTCCAAGATATAGCTGAAGGCAGAGGTGCCAACCCTGGCAAGCTCTACACTGCCTACTACTACTACTAGCAATAAAAAAAAAAATCTCGGAGATGGATTTTCTCATGCCCGAGAGAGAGAGAGAGAGAGAGAGAGATAGAGAGAGTGAGAGTGAGAGTGTAGTCCCAGTGTGTTTCGACTACTCTTTCCCTTGTCCACATGAAGGGGGAAATATGGATGGTTGAACTGGTTGGAGGGGGAAAGGACAGAAAAAAGGTTGGGAATCGCTGTAGACTAGTCAATCTCTGTGCTACACCTACTTGCTCTCTTATCCCAGTTTTTGCACATAAACTCTGCGTAAAATGTGTAAAGTGCCTCGATAGATCACGGGGCATTTGCGTTTCTAAGAAGTGTTCCATTTGTTCTGAACTAAATTCCGCATTATTTGGTAAAAAAGACCATTCGTGTCTAGTAGCACTTACAGAAATTAAGAACATTTTCAATGCCTATGCAAAAGACATTGCCCATAAGGCTTTACATTGCGACGATGAAGCTCTCTGGGAGCACTTAGTAATTAAGTCGCCTGTTCTAAAATTAACGCCGGCTAAGTCTACTTCTAAATCTAAAGCTAAACCTAAAATTCTATCAAAAGAGTTAGTGAGTAGCGGGGATAGTAGTGACTCAAGTAAGGCAACCCTCCCCCCCCCCCCCCCCCCCCCGCAGACACCACGGCTATGACAGTTCACTGGTGAGTCAAGTGATACCAGATTCCCAACCTCCTTCTGATCAGGGACGAAGTGTATGGAGACAGTCTGAACCCTCAAGTGTTCGTTTTCAGGATGATGTTAGGGACAGTGATATTATTGAGACCATCCCTTCATCGGTCCCTGACTTAATATGGCCGGTGAATGGTCAAGGGTCTGAACCGCGGCAACAACCGCCGGAACTTTTAGAAGTTCAGGATGAGCCGGAGGACATTGAACTGTCCTCAGCACAACCCAGACATACTGAGGAAGGGTCTGAAGTGGGGCAGAATTTTCAAAGAGATCTCATAGTAAATGTATAATAACTGATGATCTCTATTATATTTTACACAAGGTTATGCGCCAATACAATGTTCCAAAATCTCAGGATACTCCCACAGCTATGCTGGGAGCTCCCCCGATAGGGTCAATTGTGCGGCCTCTAAAGCCAACCAGAGTTGCGCCACCTAATATGTCACTTCCCCCTTTTAACCCTTTCGCTGCAGGTGACGTTCTGGAATGTTTTGGCAAGTTACAGCAATTTCCAGGCTTTAAAAGCCTGTAAAAAACGTAAAAATCAAGTGTCAGTGGGTGGGAGCGTGAGGGGCCCACCTCCGACCCTCAGAGCAGCCAGAGGCTCACTGAGCTGGGCTGTGTCTCAGGCGAGTCTCTCTCTATCTCTCTCATCAGTGTAGCCAAGCAAACGAGTGTTACATAATAGCGGGGTTCCCGCGTTTCACTGGGACCACTGCGAGTGTAGCAGACCACATACACGGTCCGTTCTGGTGTCATTTTGAAGCTATTTTCGCCTAAATACACTTCATTTAATGCAGATGCTTGATTTATCATTCAGGAGTGCCTGAATATGCCCTAAATAGCCCAAACAAGGCCGCAGCCAAAGGGTTAACAACATCCCGGCGAACACTACGGCGAGTGGCACGGCAGTGCCCGCCTCATTAACAACTACCAATGTTCGTGTTATAAAGGACATTACTCCCCCTCCTCTTGATAAACTTCCCCATAGAAAAGGCCCTTTGCCTCTTTTGTATGGTCCCGACTGCTCAAGGATTCAAGTCATAGCAAAAAAACTCTAGCATTGCACAGACAACCATATCGGGGGAGATCCCAGTTCCTAGTGAGTGGGTAATAGAGATGAGTAAGAGTAAGAAGCTGAGGGCCAAAGATACACAAGGTAAAATTTTATTGGATGTAACTATCAAAGCTATTCCTAATGTTTATTCACCTGAAATTTTTGTGTATTCTGCTACTCCGGCATTACCTCCTGCCTCTTCTGCAAGACTCTTTGCTGATTGGACGAAGTCTGATGGCGTGAACGATATTAAATCGCTCAATACGCTAACGCCGGAGTTGGATACAACTCCGGTTCTAGATCAGTCTCACAATCCAGTTCTGCAGGTGGGGCAGGTAGGTCTAGACCCGTGGGTGGACTGGGAGGCTGAGACGCAACAGTTTGCAGCTACTATCACGTCAAAATCCTCCCATCAAATACCTCAGGATAACCACATTTGGTTCTCAATGCCTATCAATAAAGCCGGAGGGCTGTCCCCTGCTCTTTTTGAATTCCTGTCAGCTCCCAAACTGTCTCTCTATGACTTGCAGGAACTCTTTTCTACCCCCCTCCGACACACTTAGACAGAGATTTCAAATTGAGGAATAAAGCTTTTAGACTATTTTCACAATTCATTTAGAGCCGCCAAATAGCCCAGCCCCTCACAAGGACCATAGCCGCTATTTCTGACCAGAATGTACGGAAGGCCACCAAACTAACCCGGTGGCTTCTTTTACAGAATTCCATCCAGTCCTTGGGCGACATCCGAACAGCCATGTTAGAGGCTGTTCATGCACGTCAGGAATTAAGAGTGTATATGGTAAAGATGTTACCGGACGACATTGGTCGTTGGGTAACCCTTTCCCCTGTGTTAACTGCCTCTTTGCTAAACCTAGAGACTTGGAAGGCAGTGTATAATATGGTTGACAGCTTGCAGCCGAGTACTTCCCAGGCTGGGAAGGAGCACTTTAAGAAACCGTACTCCAAACCTAAAGGCGGAGGCAAGTCACAACCAAATGGTGCTAAGCAGCCTTTTCAGGGCACCATGTCTCACCCAGCGCAGGGAGGTACTCAGCACAAGCCTAAACAGGGAAAATATTCAGGCAAGTGGCATAATAAGAATAAGTCACAACACAAGTCAGGTCAGGGAGCGACACCGGCCAAAACCAGTCAACCGTCTACCCTTACCCCACCACCAACAAAAACTAGTTATTCAAACTCTCTCTCTCCCGGGGCCTATCCAGGGCGAGTTTGATCCGAGGGTAGTGCCGCCGGACAGGCCCAGTCAAGTAACTGGGTCATTTCGGGCGTGTCACCGGGCCTGGCCCCGGCGAACTTGGGCACGGACAGTGGTACGCAAGGGCATCACCTGGCGGTGGCTCTGGCGACCTCGTTTATGTCAGACTCGAGAAGTCAATCATGTTTCATTAGAGGTTGAGTCACTAGTCCAGGAAATGATCACCAAGCATGTCATTGTCCCGGTCGATCCAACTTGTCCTGTTTTCACGTCTAGACTTTTTCTCGTGCCAAAGAGGGACAATGTTCAAATGCGACCAGTAGTCGATCTATCGTGTTTGAACAACCACATTCACAATTCACCCTTCAGGATGCTCACTGTGAATCACATCAGGCTAACACTTCCGCCACAAGGTTGGATGTGCTCATTAGACCTGACAGACGCCTATTGGCATGTCCCTATCAACAAAAGGTTCCAGAAATTTCTCGCCTTGAGGATCAGGCAAGAGACTTATGTCTTTCAAAGAAGGTCATTCGGGTTGAACCTGGCACCGAGAATATTCACGAAATTAGTCCGGCAGGCCCTCATGCCAATGTTAAATCAGGGGATCAAGGTGTTGTGGTACCTGGACGATTGGCTGGTAGTGCTGGAGTCAGATTTTATGCAAAATCCATGTCAATCACATTATCAATCATGTACAATCCCTAGGGTTCAAGGTCAACTTGGCAAAGTCACATTTTGTTCCCACACGGGTAATTCAGTGGATAGGGCTGGTCTGGGACACAGCTAACCTTACTCTCAGTCAGAGTGTGGACAACCGCAACAGAGTTTGAAAGAAATTGTTTGTGTTTCTCCACAGTCTGAACACGACGAGAAGGACCTGGGAGTCTCTTGTCAGCTCTCTCAACTGGGTTCAACTAACTGTAAAGTTGGGCCGGTTGAAAGAAAAGAGATTAATCTTGGAAGGAAACAAATATTTCCCGCTATTGCCGGAGGGAAAATTGTGGAAAATTCTTCCATTAATTCACAACTTACGGTCGGTCTGGGCGAGGAGAGAAATGTTGCACTCAATAATGATGTGGGTTTCTCCCCCACCTACGGTATGGGTAGACATAGATGCTTCAGGGACAATAGGCTGGGGTTATCTGTCGAGCCTCGGCCATCAGGGTCAAGATCTTTGGTTCCAAACCGAGAATTTTCATATCAACGAGCAAGAGCTTTTAGTCCCTTTGTTTTTCCTTCAAACTCACAGCTCCTCCTTGCGGGGGAAATCAGTAGCTTTTCGAATGGACAATTTGAATGCGGTGCACTGCATTCAAAAGCAAGGGTCAACGAGGTCTCGGAGGTTGCTAGAGTTGTCAGAGAAGATCTTTGCTCTGGCCGAAGAGCTGAGCATTCATCTTCATGCATCATACCTCCCAGGCGTAGCGAACGTCTGGGCAGACGCGCTGTCTCTGCGACCGAGCACCAAAGTAGAATGGGCAATCAAGCAAAGCATCTTCAACAAGATGATTGCAGAGCCATACCGTCCACAAGTGGATCTATTCGCATCCGAGGAGAACCACAGACTCCCTCTCTACCTAACCCGCCGGGGACTGACTCCGGCGGGGGGTCCAGGCACATTGTTGGAGGACTGGAATAAGTGGCATTCCATCTATCTTTTTCTACCTCCCGACGCTTCACTCATGTGTCAGGTAGTTCACAAACTACGGGATTACCGGGGCGTAGTCCCTATGATCGCGCCTCTTTGGCCGTCTCAGGTGTGGTACCACCAGTCGAAAACGTGGTGCGAGAACCCGGTGTCTCTCCCGGCCTCGTCCTTCCACTTGGAGACAATTGGCAACCTAGATACCTCGCTGACTTTTGCCTTTTGGACATTCAAAATGCCAAATGGTTAACTCCATATGGAGAGAGTGTTACTAATAAATTTCTTAATCAGTATACTACGTCTACCAGGAGACAATATCAATCGCATTGGAAAACGTTCACAACCTGGATAGTAGAAACGGCGCAAACGGATGAATCAGTAGATTTGTTTTTTAAGTACTTAGACTATTTGTTTGAACAACAACGCCTTTCTGTAGTTACGCTGAAGAAAATACCTGCCATTAGAACTCCCTTTTACGACCTTACAAGTCTATCCATACCGCAACCGGAGGAGAAAGGGTTCATGAGGGCATGTTTCAAGCTTTGCCCACCACCCCATCAGCTCATGCCTACCTGGTCACTGGACAAAGCTTTGTCTTTGCTTCATTTGTGCAAGTATAATCTTGTGCCGGATATTGACTCATTATTAAAGAAGGCTGTGTTCTTTATGGCTTTGGCTACAGGTAACAGGGTGTCTGAGCTGGCGGCGATGAGCAACGAACCTAATTGCCTCAGGTTTGGGAGACTTGATGAAAATTTACAAATTGCTCCATCTCCCACGTTCGTTGCAAAGAACGAACATAGCGATCATGTGTTCTCTGAGCTTACGATCCCGGCTCTTAAACTTGGGCTTACACATCATGTCTTATGCCCGGTGCAGGCTGTAATAAAGTTTATGAGGGTGTCGCAGCCTCAACAACAGGGAGCCTTATGGGTCAATAGTACAGATAATCACATCACAAGAAGAAAATTGGCTTCTTTGCTCGTAGATTTAATTCGTGAAAGTAACCCTGGTGTAGTGGGCAGGACCCACAACATCAGAAAATGGGCTGTCTCATTAAGGTTTTTGCAAAATTAATCATTTGATGACATACCTAACGCTAAACTGTGGGCTTCCAATCATACTTTCTTGATGCGGTACCTGTCTGTGGCTTTGGATAAACCAAAACTGACCTGTGTGGCCTTACTTCATAGGATATTAAGTTTAGATTGTACAAAATATAATTATGATATGTACAAATTATTTTAAGGACAGAAGATATACTCAAATGATTTATTTGTGCCTTTACAATGTTGGACAGGAATAAAAGAATGTTCTTGGAAAACAAATCTTATTGAATCTCAATGAGATATTCTTTAACAGATGTACCTGTATGGTCATTTTAAGCAGATCTTCTTCGAAGTAACGCACAGCTTTCTTTCCATTTTTCTACTTTTATTGTATGTAAACAATAAAGACTTAAGTTTGTTATATGGTTCTTTGTCTCTACCTATGGTTTTTTGATAGTGTCACGAATGTCCCCCTCCAATCTTGAGATATCAGGCTATCGTCAATGATGGAGGGACCACTAATAAATTATAGGTTTGAGTCCCTGAGGGAAGAATGAAAACCTAATATTTAGTAGTGGCCCCGAAATCATTGACGATGTAGGGCCCTCCCTTCCATCCCCTTCCCATTCGTTTGATGTATTGAGTTTAATCTTGATATATCATTGAAGGAGGAATGGCGACACTCAGTTCAGCGTCTCGGCTAGAATCCACAAAAGACATCCACAAGCTGGAAAGCCTTTATATAACAAATGTTAAGTTAAATTTATTTTTGTATTTTTTACAAAGTTTTTTCGTAATGAGTACCCTCATAAAGACGATTCCATAAGAGAATTAGCTTTACACTTATGATGTTAGGACTCTTTCCCCTGCGGAGGGTGTTTCAAACATGCTAACCGCGGGTGCTTTAAAGGGGACTATTATACTAATTGGCATATCGTCAATGATTTCGGGGCCACTACTAAATATTAGGTTTTCATTCTTCCCTCCGGGACTCAAACCTATAATCTGATCCTTCAAGTCAGCCCCAAGATGTGTTAAGTAGTTCGACTGAGTACTACACATCAGAATAACAAGTTGGTAGAGTGGGAACGTTATGGCAGCTATGATCAAGTAATACGGATATTTGCATGGATATACGGTTTCATTAATAACATGAGAAGTTGGGTTCACGGGTCTTTCCTTAGTGAAGATTCAAAGCAAATCAGACTCCATGAATTGAGATCTGCAGAAGCAAATTTAATATGAATAGTATAAAGGGAATCATATCCTACTGAACATGAAATACTGAACAAGGAGTTAAAGGCCAAACCCTCAAACTTAATGAGGCAGCTAGGATTATATATGGAAGGAGGCATAATTAAGTGTAGAGGCAGGATCCAGAAGGCGGACATTATTGATTCTGCGAAATATCCTGTCCTCCTTAGCTCCTCTCATTTGATTACCAACCTGTTGATTCGCATATGCCATGGGATCTGCCTCATTTTGGCGTAAATTATGTTCTGGCTTATATGCGACAACTTTGGTGGATCCCTAAGATGCGACAAGCTATTAAAGGGATCCACAATAGCTGTACTATCTGTAAAAGATTACAGGGTAAGCCTTACTCCCCATTTGATCTACCTCCCTTGCCTGAGTTCAGGGTACAAAGTACTGAACCATTTCAGGTAACCGGGGTAGACTATACGGGAGCGATTCAAATTAGGGAATCGACCGGTAATATCACCAAGGTATATGCCGTACTCTTCACATGTGCGGTAACCAGAGCGATTCACATTGAATTGATTGAAGACTTATCCAGTGAGGGTTTTTTACATACTCTAAGACGCTTTGCAGGTGGCAACGGTTTCCCTCAAATGATTCTGAGCGATAATGCGACTTGTTTTGTTGGGTCATCCAAATATCTCCAGAATATAATGGATGACCCGCAGGTTGTGTCTACCCTCACTGGAAAGAGTTGTCAATGGGAATTCATACCAGCACGTGCACCATGGTTCGGGGCGATTTGGGAGACGACAACAGGTATTGTCAAGTCTGCCATGAAGAAGGTATTAGGGATGGCCCTGGTGAACAAAAAGGAGTTGCAAACAGTCTTGACGGAGATTGAGATGTCAGTCAACGACAGGCCCCTGACCTATACCTCGGCAGATATTGATGATCTCTTACCCATTTCGCCTTCCATGCTAACACGTGGACGAAATCTTAATCCCTTTCCTAGGTCGTCAGTAACCAACGAAGATCCACAAGACCCAACGTTCTGCAATGCTGAGGCCACACGTCGTCGCTTCCAATATATGAACAAGGTGTCAGACGATTTATGGAAAAGGTGGTCACAAGAATATATGCGGTCTCTTCACGAACGTCACTCTAATATAATCAAAGGGACGAATCAACGGTGGCCTCGTATCGGGGATATCATATCGATTCATGATGAGCGTCCTAGATTATATTGGAAGCTTGGTAAGATTGTCAATTTGTTCCAGGGCATTGATAGTCATATTAGGGTTGCTAGATTACAGACTTCGACTGGGATTACTACTCGCCCAGTTGTAAGGTTATATCCCTTGGAGCAGGATGTAGAACTGCCTGATGTTACTGGTGCCTCTACTGATATACCTCCACAGGGGAGTGCTGGTGACAGTGCTCCTCAGGGTGGAGCTTTTGATAATGGGAAGGATGATTCTCCTCTGGCTTCCAGTGGCGCTCGCCCCAAAAGGAGGGCGGCTATGAGTTCCGTTGATCTTTGGAGATCTAAGATAAACCAAGGTGATCTTTGAAATCTTTGATATCCCTTTTTTTTTTGTATATAGCTACTGTATATTGTTTTTGGTGGCGGGCAGTATGTCGGGAATAGTGTATGATGATGCCGATAATTTTGAGTCCAATTGGGTATTTGAATTTGGCGGTATTGTATAGCAAGTACGATTTTGGCTAGTACCTTGTGTACTGTAGTTTATTATTAAGTGTAGGTTAAATATTAACAGTCATGCATAAATATATACATCAGCTCTAGATGAATCATGAAACTAAATCATAGGTTAGAAATATTATGAGCCGGCAGTCATATGTAGTCTCGCGAAGCGATATATCGCCGGCCCTTAGTCTCATCAAATCAGCCGTAACATCACTCCTCCCTCCGGCCCGGACTCAACATAGAATTCACCATGTGCTACCACGATTAATATATATCTTCAGTCCTACACTAGTACACCACCAGTCCTCTAAGCTAAGTTCATAATGTGTTGATATTGTATTATGTGAACATTCCTACAGGTCATTCAAATGAATTAGCTGTGTGTAAGAGGACAGGAAGCCACCCATAGAAATCTGCATATTGGTAATTATATTATTTAACTTATTGTCGGGATGAATTCACGTACCAGTGATTGCATAATTTAACCTATACTTTATATCTATATTCCCCACAACAGTTATGACCTACAGTATGTTCTCAACCATGTTGTGATTTTCATTATACAAGTATTGCATATTGAAGCGACCACTATATACCGAGTTAAACATTAATACATAAATCTATTTTTAAATTAATGCAGAAAAGCTTAATCGTCAATTGATTATGAAAGTTTAATTTCATATTGATAATCGTAGAGTGGTTAAGAATATAAGACTACGACTGGACTTTTGGCCTAAAAAGACAAAACTGCCCCATGCTCAGATACCTTACTGGTCTACAGTGCCTTCCGTGATCTCCAACCAAAACATGCTGCATATACACCAATGTATTTTACGAACCTGACCCAAACTTGAACTAGAAGGGCCTCTGGAAAAAGCCCTATCCCTTGAGAGGCTAAGTTAACCCCTACTGTACTGTAGGATACAGTAATAAAAGTCTCCCCCCAGTCCCCAGCAATGTGTCCAAAATGGCAAGATAGAACAACCTTCCACCTCAAGAGATGAAGGAAAACGGGCTCCCCCAGCCTTCAGAGGTCTTAGCTTAGAGGGCTGAGAAGTGTTGCCATATCGAGAACAGTCCTCACATGGTTGTGGTACCAGGTACAGCAAGATACAGGCAATTACAAGGAAAATACACTACTGACGGCTACTAGCCGTCGCTGGGACTGGAATGTGACTTATCTAAGTGACTTATCTACTGATGGCTAGTAGCCGTCGCTGGGATTGGACGGGTTAAGTATATGGTGACGTATGATCCGCACTTTCCCCTTCAAGCAGCCAAGAGTCTGCCTACCAGTATATCCACAACCACAGGGAGCACATTTTTACCTCATGAGCACATGAAACCAAACTGCATATCGCC
Organism: Paralithodes platypus; assembly: GCA_032716605.1. Lineage (NCBI taxonomy): Eukaryota > Metazoa > Arthropoda > Malacostraca > Decapoda > Lithodidae > Paralithodes > Paralithodes platypus. The sequence continues at coordinate 3,898,977 of CM064535.1, forward strand.
TATAATAATGTTTTCCCTAATCATGCGCTTCCAGACACACTTACAGACTTCAATGATTTGTCGAAGTATTGTTAGGTCACTGTAATTAATCTAATGTGAAGGGCTATTATTGTATCATAATACAATTTATGATGTTCTTAGTTTCAGTTCATTACCTAAAAACCCATTGACTACAAGCTACACACTTGTTTTCAGTTTATTAGCATTATAGAAAAATACCCATTATCAAAATATGCATTAGCAAGTATAATCTAGGCAGTGAAAAGCTCAAGAGGTGGCATGATATTGTTAAACATCTAATGTCTGGGTCGATGGAGATACCCGAGAGTGAACCGCACCACTTACCTAGAAGACATCCAAAACACCATTGATCTGGAACAACATAGAGCTATCTATTAAACTTGTTTATATAATATATATATATTCTGACATACGGAGCCCTGTATGTTAGAATTAAGAGTTGAAGGAGCCCACTACCCAAACGGTGAAGCAGACTAGCGAACGAGCGAGTGGGCAAACCATCTCGCCCCATACCAGCATGCTAGCCTTCACACCTCGATGACCGATGCTATGACGTATGATCGACGCCAGGAGCTGTGAGTGGACCACGCACCTGTTATGTGATTCGAGGAGCTATGATTGGAGCGCGCACCATCACTCGCCTCCTGATTCGTTCCTACACCATCATTGTTTGGTATATAAGACCCGAGTTGTGGGCATTCAAATCAGTCTCATTTGGAGTTGGGGAAGGTGAACTTGCAGCTGGAGGAAGACGGGGTGAAGTATTATAATGGGATTGTGACTGTCAGTCAGATTATATAAATGTGTGTTAAGTGTGTTCGGTGTAAACACTTATGTTATGTTGGTTAGTGAGATATGTGATTGGGAATTAACGTGAACGCTACTATTTATGTACTTAACTATTTGATTGGGAATTAACGTTAACGCTACTATTTATGTACTTAACTATTTGATTGGGAATTAACGTTAACGCTATTATTATGTACTTAACTATTTTAGTTGACTAACTTGTGGACTAAAGCAACTCTTTAAGTAATTGGGTTATGATGAAAGTAATACTATTGTTTTATATTAATACTTACGAGTTCTTTCATTTTCTTTGAATTAAGCTTATATTGCTTAATGGTGCTTAGTACGGTGATGCTATTGTCTCATATTAGTAATATCGCCTTCGACTAACATGGCTGTGTTAATATTACTTCTAGTGATTTCCTAAGCTGAAGAAAATTCTTTTGCTTCAAAATATTATATTTTGCTTTTCATATTATTTGAGTGAGACCTGAATCGAATCTATGAAACGATCCTGTAACTTTATTTACTCATAATCAAACCTCAATGTTACGTGGTTAAGAAATAAATTTAACTAATTATTAAATATATATCTAACTTTTTATGTGACTTTGATATTACTCCTGATGATAATAATAATATAATACTATTAACGTAAGACAAGAACCAAGAATAATTACATTAAATATAAATAAAAGGACATAGAAGAAAACTATCTATTCATTTCAAAAAGGGTAAGAGACAGAAATATTCTTACTTTAATATTTATCTTTCAAGACTTTTTATAAAATTAATAGTCCTTCTTTAGCTATAACTTATTCGGTTCATAACCATAGCCTACTAAGCTTCGGTTAAATAATAATTCTTTTTAAATACTACATGACTTTAATTAGTTTCAGTATTTTTCATAATTAAAGAGTATCAGTCAATAAAGGATACTAAGTCCTAAGATCCAAAAGGAAAGGAAGCAACAACAGGAAATTATTTTATTAGATTTTACTTTTGTTTTGCCTTCAGCTGACTGATACCTTAGTATATATCTCTGTGCTATCTAGATTCATCAAGTTAACCACTTGAGGATCAAGATACGTAACAGAAGAGTGGCGACCTTGCCAGGATTCGTTTCATACAGTTTCACTCGGTTTCATTAACGTTTCACTACTTAACAATCAAATATTAATCATGCCTCAACTAATTAATACGAAGATGCTCGAGTTTTCATAGAATCAGAACCCACATCCCCTGATATTGACTGTCTGTCAAAATCTGAACTGAAAGTGCTTGCCTCACATCTCCAATTATCTGTCTCAAACATGTCTAAAGTAGAGGTGGCTCAGACCATAAAAACCCACCTGTTCCCTGTAGAAGGCGGGGAGGGTGACGGAGCAGTTGGTGGGATCCCTAGTAAACCTAGCCAACTTGATATACAATTGCCACCTGGTTTGACCGGTGATCAAATATTCGAACTAGAACTAGCCAGAATAAAAGCAAATACCGAAGAAGCCAGCATAAAAGCCAGAATAACGACCGAACAAGCAAACGCAAGTATAGAACTAGCCAGAATAAAGACCGAACATTATCAATATCAATATCAAACGGCTCAACTAAATGTCAATACAAATGCTCCTGTAATTGCTCCCCCTCTGGGATTGACTATGACTAGTGTCATTCCACCTTTCACTGAGGATAATGTGCAGGATTTCTTTTTTGTTTGAGGAAGTTGCTGGAGGTATGAAGTGGACAAGAGATCAATGGCCTTTTATGTTACAAACTGTTTTGACAGGGCAGGCTCGAGCCACGTATATGTCAGAAGTAGCAGAAGTTAGGCAGGATTATGACAATCTCAAAGAAGCTATCTTAAAAACCTATCAATTGCAGCCTGAGGCTTACAGGCAATCTTTCCGTAAAAACCAGAAGAAAGTAGAAGAAACCCATAAGGTATTTGCCAGGACCATGACTAAAACTTTCAATCATTGGGTCAAGAGTAAGAAAGTCACAAGCTACAACGATCTGAAGGAGTTGGTCCTGTTAGAAAATTTCCTATGGAAAATTGATTCTTCTGTATCCTATCACTTAAAGGGGAAAAAGGTAGATTGTCTTGCCGACGCCGCTGACATGGCTGACACATACGTGCTCAACAACAAATTTCGTGGAAAGAAGCCCTACGATAATTCTAGTTCTAATTTTAAGTATCCCAATCACAAATCTGACGGACCCAGTCACAAGCCTATAACGTCTTCCCCAGCTAGCCAAAATAGAAATGTTCCCCCAACTAAAAATGCGACTCAGGGCAATGGTAACAGAGGTGGGCCCCAAACTAATAGTAATGCTCAAAGAGGGAACTTTCCCATATCCCCTAAAGTATGTACTTTTTGTGGCATGAGAGGCCACCTAGCTTATCAGTGCTGGGCCAAGGAAAAAACCGAGAGATCGGGGCAGACAGTTGCCGCCGTATCTCAAATTCCATGTGTGCCTTTAATGCAGGGCTCCCGACAGGAGTACCTAGCACCAAATGTTCCTTTAATGCAGGACTCCCGACAGAAGGAGTACCTAGCACCAAAAGTTCCTTTAATGCAGGACTCTCGACAGAAGGAGTACCTAGCAGCTAACGTAAATCATCTAGACAGGGGTGTAGTAGCATGTGTGGTGCAACCCACAAGGGTTAAACCAATAATAATTTCACCATCAGTGCAGGACAGTTACCGTCCCTTTATTTCATCTGGCAACGTGAGATTAAATGGTTGTATGCATGAGGTAAAAATTCTGAGAGACACAGGTTCTACTAGCACCCTCATGGTGAATCCTTACACTGAGTGCCCACCTGGCGAACCAGTTGTAATGAGAGGTGCTGGAGGCCAGTTTTATGCATACTTGGTAAAAGGCGAAATTGAATGTGAGTTACTACAGGGTGAGGCCACCATAGCTTTGTGTAGGTCCCAAGATATCCCTGTGCCTGGGGTAACACTCCTTTTGGGGAATGATGTAGCAGGTGAGAAGGTCCGACCCGACCCCATTTTGTCACTTTCCCCTGTTAACGAGCCACTAACCGGTGAGCTCGACAAGGAGTTGCCAACTGTTTTCCCTGTGTGTGCTGACAAACTTTCAATGTCTCAAGTAGCAGTTCCCTCAGACAGAAATGTACCGAATGTAAGAGTTGATGAAAGGGATGATGAGAGTGTGAATGATGCTCCAACTGTGCCTGATGATGTGACTGAGGTGGATTTATCGGACACCTTTATGGCTCATCTTGACCCTAACGATGACCATGAAACCCCTCCAAATTGTCCTAGTGGCCTGGTAGAGCTACAGAGAGATGATTGTGAATGCAAGGAGTTAGCTGCCAGGTCCGTGAGTGAAGAGGAATGTGAGAAGGAGGGTGGTGAATGTTTCTACCTCAAAGGAGGAGTATTGTGGCGAAGATGGAGACCGCCACACAGACCAATCGATGACGGGGCTTGGGACGTCCATCAAGTAGTAGTCCCCAAACCTTGTCGTAGAGATATAATGGAAATGGCACATTGTATACCATTGGCAGGACACCTAGGTGTGAGAAAAACTCTAGACAGAATCAGAGCCCACTTTTACTGGCCAGGAATGCGTGCAGATGTAGTGGAGTGTTGTAGAGTGTGTCACACTTGCCAGATGACAGGAAAACCCAATCAGAAGGTGCCTGTACATCCTCTGGTGCCCTTGCCCGTTTTCGAGAATCCTTTTACTCGGGTGGTAGTGGACATTGTAGGCCCATTGCCTAAGACTTCCCAAGGTAACATTTATTTATTAACTATCATGGACATGGCAACTCGCTACCCAGAGGCTATACCCTTAAGGACTACCTCTGCTCCAACTGTTATCAAGGAACTGCTCAAATTTTTCACCAGAATGGGTTTCCCCCATAAGGTGCAAAGTGATCAAGGAACTAATTTTACCTCTAACATTTTCCAGCAGTCCCTGAAGGAGTTGGGTATCGAGCATGTAAAGTCTAGCACCTACCACCCAGAGAGTCAAGGGGTTCTCGAACGATATCATCAGACATTAAAGGGAATGTTACGTAAGTATTGTACAGAGACCGGAGTTGAGTGGGATAAGGGGGTACCTTTTCTTTTATTTGCTACTCGTGAGGTTCCAACTGAATCTCTGGGTTTTTCCCCTAATGAGCTAGTTTTTGGCCAACCTTTATCTGCCAAGTTCAGGGGCCCATATAAGATAATTCGGAGGGTGAGCATTACCGATTATCTAGTAACTACCCCAGACAGGAGAAAGCCCACGCAAGTATTCCATATAAATATGTTGAAGCCCTACCATAGGTCCCCTGATTCCTCTCCTCCAGATTCTCCCACTGTGGCAGTGAATGTCAGGACCTGTGAACAGCCTGGTGCGGACAAAGTCTTCAGTTCTCTTACTGACCCGCAACAGACTGTTCCAGAGCCTGAAGGTATCCATGCAGACTTTGACTTGTCATGTAGCCTATCCAACTTTCAGTATAATTCAGTGGCTTTGAGGGAATTACCATCTAAACTATGTCATCTTCCCTCTGATCAAGCGAACCAACTAATCTCTGTTTTATCTCAGTCTCCCAATGTGTTCCGTGATACTCCAGGGCTCACTTCTTTGGCCGTGTACGACATCGACGTAGGGGATGCAACTCCCATTAAACTATCCCCCTACCGTGTCTCGCCACAACGCAGGAGTATACTGCAGGTCGAGCTTGACTTTATGATTTCTAATGAACTGATCACTAGGGCCCTAAGCCAGTGGAGTAGTCCGGTCATACTTGTGCCAAAGCCAGACGGGAGCCATAGGTTATGTATGGACTATAGGCAAGTCAATGCGGTCACAAAGAACGATACCTACCCACTGCCACGGATCAAAGATTGCATTTCCCAGGTTGGCCTCATGCAGCAGTAAGTATAATTTAATGAGAGGATTTTGGCAATTAGCTCTCCCTTGTAGCGAGGTAAATATCATGCTTTTGTAGTGCGCTTTTAAGCCTTCAGCTGTGAGATGCCTTGCAGTTCGAATAACGCTCCAGCTACGTTCCGGCTATGTTCTGATGTGGTACCTGGAGACGTTGCCTACTTTGGGTGATATCCTTATTATATCCTCATTATAATCTTGCTGTTGCCAATCTGGTGGTGAATCTATTTATGTATTATGTTTAATATTATGTACTATACTCCTTAAACTCTTTTCTAGGGGGGAGGTCTGACATACGGAGCCCTGTATGTTAATTTAAGAGTTAGAATTAAGAGTTGAAGGAGCCCACTACCCAAACGGTGAAGCAGACTAGCGAACGAGCGAGTGGGCAAACCATCTCGCCCCATACCAGCATGCTAGCCTTCACACCTCGATGACCGATGCTATGACGTATGATCGACGCCAGGAGCTGTGAGTGGACCACGCACCTGTTATGTGATTCGAGGAGCTATGATTGGAGCGCGCACCATCACTCGCCTCCTGATTCGTTCCTACACCATCATTGTTTGGTATATAAGACCCGAGTTGTGGGCATTCAAATCAGTCTCATTTGGAGTTGGGGAAGGTGAACTTGCAGCTGGAGGAAGACGGGGTGAAGTATTATAATGGGATTGTGACTGTCAGTCAGATTATATAAATGTGTGTTAAGTGTGTTCGGTGTAAACACTTATGTTATGTTGGTTAGTGAGATATGTGATTGGGAATTAACGTGAACGCTACTATTATGTGTTTAACTATTTGATTGCGAATTAACGTTAACGCTACTATTTATGTACTTAACTATTTGATTGGGAATTAACGTTAACGCTATTATTATGTACTTAACTATTTTAGTTGACTAACTTGTGGACTAAAGCAACTCTTTAAGTAATTGGGTTATGATGAAAGTAATACTATTGTTTTATATTAATACTTACGAGTTCTTTCATTTTCTTTGAATTAAGCTTATATTGCTTAATGGTGCTTAGTACGGTGATGCTATTGTCTCATATTAGTAATATCGCCTTCGACTAACATGGCTGTGTTAATATTACTTCTAGTGATTTCCTAAGCTGAAGAAAATTCTTTTGCTTCAAAATATTATATTTTGCTTTTCATATTATTTGAGTGAGACCTGAATCGAATCTATGAAACGATCCTGTAACTTTATTTACTCATAATCAAACCTCAATGTTACGTGGTTAAGAAATAAATTTAACTAATTATTAAATATATATCTAACTTTTTATGTGACTTTGATATTACTCCTGATGATGATAATAATATAATACTATTAACGTAAGACAAGAACCAAGAATAATTACATTAAATATAAATAAAAGGACATAGAAGAAAACTATCTATTCATTTCAAAAGGGTAAGAGACAGAAATATTCTTACTTTAATATTTATCTTTCAAGACTTTTTATAAAATTAATAGTCCTTCTTTAGCTATAACTTATTCGGTTCATAACCATAGCCTACTAAGCTTCGGTTAAATAATAATTCTTTTTAAATACTACATGACTTTAATTAGTTTCAGTATTTTTCATAATTAAAGAGTATCAGTCAATAAAGGATACTAAGTCCTAAGATCCAAAAGGAAAGGAAGCAACAACAGGAAATTATTTTATTAGATTTTACTTTTGTTTTGCCTTCAGCTGACTGATACCTTAATATATATCTCTGTGCTATCTAGATTCATCAAGTTAACCACTTGAGGATCAAGATACGTAACAATATATATATATATAATATATATATATATATAGAGAGAGAGAGGAAGAGAGAGCGTGAGTAAGTAAGAGTAAGTAATCTAAATTTGTGGGAAAGAATAACATTGTATTGACAGGGCATTTAAAAGCAATAGTTGCCACCAAAGTGTATATAATATTTATACAAGAAACAATAATTTCCCCTTATTAATCACAGTTTACCAAACACGAACGGTTGCCGTGCCACAAAGCCATTATTTAGGGGAACTTAAACTTGCTTCATAATTTTATCAAAAGTTTTCCAGTTAATATATTGTTTATGGCCGTCACTTTACAGCTCCCATTTTATTAGGCAAGCAATTTTGTATAGGAGTTATTATTATATATATATATATATATATATATATATATATATATATATATATATATATATATACACAGTATATATTATATTTAATTATTTTTAGTTTTTTATAAGGATTTTTCTTTTCTTTTCGATAATTTGTTTGTGTGTTTTTTGTTTAAGGATTTCACTGTTTCAGATGTTGTTTGTACATAAAAGTATATTCTGTCAATTTCATTCAAGTAATCATATTAAATATTATATATCTTTAGACATGCCCTAACTTACTGTGTATGTCACTTAGGCTAAGCACCAATGCTACATACTGTACTTATGCCTGATAAAGCATAGAATGGATATGTTTGTTAAAATTCAACACTCAAGATATAGAATCTGTGACTTACGGCAACTAAGTCTGGACAGTATCGAACATCACCATGATAACATCGATAGATGTCGTGCAATACCACATTCGACGCCAGTCTGTCTGCATGCATACTATTGTACAAGCACCACCAGTCCGGTACTGGCAGTCAATACATCACAGACCGTTAGCAACTACAATGGTATTACAATGGTATACTCGAGGGTTAATGGTGAACAGTTAAAACACAATAGAGCATGAATTGGCTCCAAATAATATATTTCATAGACAAAATAGGATTAAAATTCAAGGCAAATGAATTACAAGCTTAGTGTGCTGATCAGTCAGCTTCACCTGTACTGTTAGGACCATATCTGTGCATATGGCATACTGTTTTCAATAATTCTGACATGCAAAGTTTGTAAAGTATGTTTTTAACTCATTTGTAGGGGGCCGAGATTCTTCAAATAGGATGACAAATATACATATACATCGATCAAAATATCAAACTGCTATAGCTATCTTTCAGATACATTTAATGGCCTGTCATTGGTGGGGATGGCAGAATGTGACTACTATTAGTCTAATGACAGATGGGGCCAATATTGACATAATTCGTACATTATAGCCTATCCCAAATGTACACGTAAATTGACTACACACGTATTCTCTATACAATGCATAGCCTACCACATACACTCTTCCACACATATATACAAACAATGCACACACTTATTACTCCTAAAACTTGACCATGTAGATTGTTAGCTACTCAACCTCGCACACAAACATTATTATAGATTGTTTGTCACATAAATATAGCCTTTTGTCTTGCTAATCACGTTCGCTCTCTATCACGCCCCCACCTACGCACACAAACATATGCCCACAGTAATAAATACTTAGTCCTATACACACACCATTATCGTACACACACATGCGGAACCATTTAACAGCAATCTAATATATTTAACAAATATTCCTCATATACCCATACACAAGACCAGACCAGATGGCTGGAGTAAAGTAGGAAAGAAGAGCAATTGGACAGAGGAAGAACAAGCAGAGAAGTGAGAAGTACAGTAGAAGACTGAAAGTTCTCGGGCTCAACCAAGTTACTTCATTGTAATAAGCTTGTGTATATAATTAGTATTCATATAATACGGACCATTTATCGCTTAATACAATTATATATTAGCTTTGTTAACGCCTTACGAGCGGGCCCATCAGTAACTTCTACTACCCGCCAAGCGTTTTTTTTTTACCCTAAATGACCTTGTTTCCGTGCTCTTTTTCATGCATAAACAAGAGCCAGAGCGTAATACAATTATGTATCCCTGAAAGGGCGTTAATTGAGCTTTCCAATGACACCTGAACCATCCTCCTACGACCACGCGTTCTCTTGCAACGATCGTGCAAGACGAGTGCAAAAACCCTAAAATTCGGTAATATCCTTACATAATTTCCTGTGTAGCGAGGGAGGGAGGGTGGATGTGTGTGGAGTAGACGTCAGTAGGCGCGCGGGACCCGTGCCGAGTGGTCATGAGCCGACCTACGCTCCTCCCATCGCTCGTCTCTCTCTCAGAGCCATTATTGCTCAAAAATTGCACACGGACTCAAGTCGGGCCCCGCCACATAGTCGTTCGTTCTCTAGCCCGACTTAAGTCCACCCCCGCCAGACAAGGGTTAATATAATTTTAATCAAAGGCATATTATTATAATTACATTTATAAATTCAAAGGCCAGAAACTGCCTCCAATGTTAACCATGTACTCAGTGCATGATAATAAATACTCTGTTAAAAACCCACCCAAGAACAAAACCTACTTAAAAGGCTTAAACCCATGTATGTGCGCATGGGTATTGGACATCTAAAGGTGACGCTCTTGGTATTGGAAATAAAAACCTTGGTATTAGAAATAAAAACCGTAATCCCAACTCTGCATCAAAAGCCAGCATTTGGAGAGCCTCCCCTTCCAGTATCACCTTACCTTCTATACCCCCCCCCCCCCCCCCCCCCCCCCCAAGGAGTATTGGGAACAGCACAGCCTCAACTATAAGACCCTTTAGCCATATTGGTGTCCTGGGATGTTAATAAAATACACATATGTTATGCTTTAAGTTTAAATGGTCAACTCTCTAAATGTATACTATATATATATATATATATATATATATATATATAAAGAGAGATTGTAGTTTGACGAAATGTTCAACAGTTAATGTATGCAAAGTCAAGTAATCCTCTTCCCTCATTGAAGGTTCTCTAGGAATAGGGTGAAGGAATATATTACTTGCTAACCCGTATATATATATGTATGATAAATATATATCATATCCCGTAGTATATGGACAAATTACTTACACTATTCATCACAAATCGGTGTAAAGGGAGTAAAGTATAATGGTAAATGATAATGCGATGAGGATACATGTGAGACGATAGAACATTATTTTGTGAAGATCTCTCTCTCTCTCTAAGATACACAAGTCAGGATTTGCCAAACCGTGTGCTCTTAGCATCAGACATAATTTTAGTAATGCAAATGTTGATGTCCATACATTGATTGTCCTTCATTATAGAGTCAAAATGAATGCAGTTCGGCCTTGTTTGCAGAAACTGTAATTCGTCAAGTTAAGTGGTTGAATTGCGTAATACATAAACATACAAGTACTGAAGTGGACTGAGGACTGGTCCAATTATTATCTTCTGGAGGTGCTTGGTGTTGGGGTGAAATATATATTTATAAAACATAATATAAAACAAACAAAGGTAATAGATGAACCTTAGTTTACTGTTTTCCACATTTGAATTAGAGGATGTTAGTACCGGTATTGTATTACTACGTTTCTGGATATTATATCGCCTAAATTAAGGTTCGTAGGGTGGAATATTCGGTTTAGGAAGAGTCTCTTATATTAATGGGGGGGGGGGGGGTATTATGTCCAGTAATTGTAACCGTTAGTCAGAGCCACAAATATTGAAATATAGATCATGGATGTATATGAACAAAATTATGTCCAAACTCATTCAGTGTTAAGGGTAGATAGGCCGTATTTCTGGTCCCCCTTCTCCTAGCTAAACATGAGGTTTAGCTAGTTTTCAGATTTTAAGATGTCTTCCCCATTAGTTTGTCAAATTTAAGACCTTACCACCCATTTCCTTGTCGATATTAAGACCTTTCATGCTATTTAGGTGTCAATATTTGTTCCTGGCGAACGATAGTGAGCCTGTATTTTTGGAAGAACCGGCCTTTGGCCGGGATATTTTTCTGCCGAAAAATTTACAAATTAATCTAGAAGGGGGATATAATGGGTGTGTTAAGTTAAATTATAGGGAGGAAACTAGAAAAATACATGAACAAATCTATCATAAATTTAACCATCCCCCCTTAATCGATTACATCAATATTATATAATTTGATCCACGTAAAGCTAAATAAAAAAACAAAAACTCCTATACGTTTCGCATTAACTTGTGGGTAATTCACAATAAAAAAGCAAACTAGACCAACAAAAAACTGGTCCCTAATCCATGGACAGTGAAGAGAGAGGTTATTATCTTGGGTTGGACCTGATGATTACAATGTGTCCAGACGAACATATTATATATAATTATAGTGAAGGGTATGTGGAAGGAATATTAGGGAAGTAGGGTGAAAAAGATTTATTACACGAACAGAGAACAGAGGTAATATGAATATCGCAGATAATGGAAGACTGGACGGATACAAAATAACGTCACATGCAATACAAAAGAAGGTCAAAGATAAGGTGGGAGCTAGACGAGAGAGAGAGAGGAAGGGAGAGAGAAAGAGAGAGTACAAAGGAGTACAAAGGAAATCAAGCAACAACAGGTCTCGTGACCCTTCTAGGCTGCTTGTCCTCCAAAACACTGAGGATCAAGTGTCCAAACAGTGGTTTAGAGTGGGTAAGGGAACATTGGAAAGGGAACTACTGCCCTGGAATTAATGTCCGTGGCAGGATTAGGAAGTTAGTAGGGGACAAATGAGTTAGTAACTGAGGGGAGGATAAAATAAAGTTATTAATTTACACACGCAGTCAGTCGCGGGTTTGATGAGAGATATTTGTCTAGGCGAAGTTTAAATGAATCAACGGTGCTGCAGTCTATAACATCTCGTGGAAGCCCATTCCATAAGTTGACAACTCGATTGAAGAAGACATTTTTAGCTTCGTGCGAGTTAAAAGATTTACCAATAATTTTGCACCAGTTTCCCCGCGTGTCATTAGATTGGTCGATAGTGAAATACTTACTACAGTTCATATTGTCGATGCATTTGATGATTTTGAACACTTGAATTAAGTTGTCTCTTAATCTGCGCCGAGTTAAAGGAAATAAATTTAATTCTCTAAGACACTCCTCGTATGGTTTGTTCTTAGGCTAGGTATCATTTTGGTAACTCTACGTTGAACTCGTTCTAGCTTGTCTATATATTTTTGGTATTAAGGGCACCAGGATTGAACGCAGTATTCCAGAAGAGGACGGAATTGTAAAGGGTTAGGATAACGTCTTTGGATTTATGCTCAAATGACCTGCCTATAAAGCCAATTATTTTGTTTGGCTTCTTAACAACTTCTGAACATTGTTGAGTCGGTTTTAGGTTACTCGATATTGTTACTCCCAGATCGGTTTCTCTGTTTACATTCTTAAGCTGAGTACCGATCATCAAATAGTTTGCTTTCTCATTTTGGTATCCGATATGTAGTACTTTACATTTATCCGCATTGAAACTCATTTGCCAAATTTGGGCCCAACATGACAACTTATCTAGATTGTGTTGCATATCGTCAACTTGTTCTTTTGAGAGTACGCTATTTGCAATTTTTGTATCGTCAACAAATTTTGAGATTGTACAGGCGAGACCCTCATCTATGTCGTTGATGTAAATTTGAAAGAGAATTGGTCCCAGTACCGATCGCTGGGGCACCCCGCTACTTACATTGGTCCATTTAGATGCCTTACCGTTTATGATTACTCTTTGCTTTCTGTCGCGGAGCCAATTTTCTCTCCATTTCAACACACCGTCTTGTATTCCATGCGCTTTTAGTTTTAGCAGTAAACGTTTGTGGGGAACTTTGTCAAAGGCCTGTCTCTTATGAGTGTTTCTAGCAATTTACATACAACTGAGGTTAAGCTAGTTGGATGATAGTTACTGGGTAGGGATTTGCTGCCTTTTTTGAATATCGGTGTTACGTTGGCTAGCTTCCACTGATCAGGCATAGTTCCAGACTGCAAGGATTTATTGAATAGCAATGCCAGTGGTTTAGAGAGCTCATCCTTAGCTTCCTTTAGAACTCTAGGTGAGATTGTATCCAGTCCAGGCGTTTTATTTACCATGAGTTTATCTAAACAATTCAATACTTCTCTCTCTGTGACGGTGATATTGCTTAGAACATCTGAATTACCAATCTGAATCGGCGATGGTGTAGGGATATCACTGAGGTCTTCCGTTGTAAAAACTGATGCAAAGAAGGTATTGAGGGCATTACTCATTTGTACTTCGTCTTTGGTGTATTCTCCATTTTCATCGACTAACGGTCCAACAGTTAAAGTAACTACTTTTTTCTTTCTGATATAACTATAGAATTCTTTCGGGTTTGTTTTACTTTGATTCGCAACATGTAACTCCAGGGTCTTTTTACTCTGCTTAATTAACTTTTTGGCTTTGCGTCGTAGCTCTACAAATTTCACCCGTTCTTAGTCATTTTGTAAGGATTTTAATCTATCCTTAGCAAACTTTTTAGCAAGCAGACAGTTTGAAATATCTTTATTCCACCATTTGGGCTTATTATTATGGCCTGTACGCCGTATTTTCGATGGTATATATGCAGTCTTGCACTGCTTTTAGGTAAGTGGTTTCGAATAATTCCCAAGATGTATTTGTCCAGCAGCAAATAGAATTAGCCAAGATAGAAGAGAGAAAAACTATCAGTCAGCAGTCTCAGCACATAGAGCTAGCAAAAATCCGAGCTGATTTAGAGTCGACTAGGTACCGTGCCGACATGGACGTAGAGAAGTCGCGAGTAGAGGCAACGGGACAGCGACTTGGGGCTGGTAACCGTGTTCATGAGCAGCCTCTCTCGCACTTATTGAAACTGGTTCCGGTGTTTGATGAGAGTGGTGTAACAGAATTGTTCACACGCTTTGAGAAGAAGTGCCAGGAACACCAGTGGCCAGAGAATAAATGGGCAGCACTTGTATCCTCTAGATTAATAGGCAAGGGTCTTAAAGCCTACGATGTGTTGCCTATAGAGTCTTGTATTATCTATGAGGAACTCAAGGAGGCTGTCCTGAGAGCATACGAACTACAACCAGAGACGTACAGGTTGAAGTTCCGGGGTGTTACCAAGGGTCGGGAGAGCACCTTTTTGGAGCATGCCCGGGAGCTGTCCGATGCTTTTGGGAATTGGCTGAGGTCGGAGAAAGCTACTACGTTTGACGACATTAAACAGTTGGTGCTTTTAGAGCAGTTTTTCAAATGCACGGGCGGCGACCTGACGTTAAACCTTAAAGAAAAGCAACCAAAAACTCTACAGGAGGCAGCTGAGATGGCTGACCTCCGGCTATCACTAATTCGTGGGTGCGGGTCTGCCCAGCGTAGTGAGGCAGGTAACAAGGGGCGTGACGCCCCACCCCCCGAGTTAGTGATATACCTTATGCAAACAAGTACAAGAGCCATGATACCAAGACTGACCACAAGACTAGCACCGTCCCATCTAAGAGGGTAAGAAGGGGCCGGGCCCTTCCCAGTACCAAGGGAAGCCCAAAGGGGAGTTGGAGTGTTATCATTGTCATAAAAAGGGGCACTTTGCAAGAATCTGTCCTAGCAAACCACCTACAGCAGCTGTGTCTTTGGCCTGCAACATTGGTGTGTCTCCGAAGTCATCTGAGTTTGCCCGGGGCAGTTCGTCAGAGGCTGAGGCACAGCCAATGCAGAAGCACCTGGGAGGCTCGAACCCTGCTCAGGATGTTTTTTGCGACCATAGAGGGCGGGGTTGCGTGATGTGGGCGGGGCGCAAGCATGGAGTAGAGGTCTTGCGTGATACAGGTGCTTCCCAGACTCTGATGAAAAACTTGACTGGCTACCCTATAAACGCGGCTCGGGTGGTGGTGGTGCAGGGTATTAATGCAACTCGGTCATACCCGCTGGTGCGGTTGGAGTTGGAGGTGGATGGGGTGGCACGTGAATTGGATGTCGGGATTGTGGAGAAACTGCCAGTGGAGGGCGTCGACCTTCTTCTCGGCAACGACTTTGCAATGCCCGCTTCTAAGGTTCTACCCTTAGTCGTTGCCGAGAGGCCGGCCGACGTGAGTAGGGAAGAGCAAGAGTGGGTCGAGCGGTGCCAGACACAACCCATGGCGTGTGTTGTCACCCGAGCTCGGGCAGTTAAAGTGTCACAGCCTAGTCCTCAGTCTTCAGACCAGCGGAGGAACGATCAACAGGTTTGGTTTTAAGAGTTTTGACTCGGCGGCTCTCCTGGGTGATTCAGTATTAGCACCATTACTTAATTCTGGAGTAGCCCCTGGGCCTGTCATCGAGAGTGACGAGGCTGGGCATGACGAGTCTCCACGACAGCAACGTTATGTACATCGAGAGAGACAGAGGGAGCAGCCCAGTATCGGGGAAGGTCATGCATTGCTCCGGGAGCAGTTAGATCGCTTGGCACCCTCAGATATACGTCGGTTGCAACAAGAGGACCCTGAGCTCCAAACGTGTGCTAATGGAGCTGTAGAGCTCGACGAGGACGGCGATGCACAGCCAGGAGATTTTTTTTATTTACAAGGCATCCTCTATAGGCGTTTTCAAGACCCTAAACGTAGTTGGCAAGAGGGGTCCGGAGTAGTGGACCAGTTGGTGGTGCCACGGGAGTGCAGGGATAGCCTACTGAGGTTGGCGCATGACATACCACTGGCAGGACATCTAGGGGTGAGAAAAACGGTGGCGGCTTTAGAAAAATTGTTTTGGTGGCCGGGGTTGAAGGGGCAGGTGGTAACCTGGATAGCAAGGTGTCATATGTGCCAGAGGGTTGGAAAACCTAACTAAACAATTCCGAGAGCCCCGTTGCATCCCATTCCTGTCAGTGGACCGCCCTTCAGTAAGGTCATCATTGATATGGTCGGACCCCTACCCCCTACTAGTGCCGGGTAATAAATTTCTAGTAACTATCATGGATGTGGCCACTCGTTATCCTGATGCATATCCAATGAGAAATGGCACGGCGAAAACTGTTGTCCGGAACCTGCTCTTGTATTGCTCGCGGTATGGTTACCCGCAAGAGGTGCAATCGGACCAAGGTTCTAATTTTACATCTAATCTGTTCAAACAAACTATGATTCAGCATGGCATCAGCACTGTCGTCTCTTCTGCGTATCACCCGGAGAGTCAAGGGGTGTTGGAGAGGTGGCACGCCACGCTGAAAAGCATGCTTCGATGTTATTGCGCAGAGAACGGAAAGGATTGGGACCTTGGTCTGCCGTATGTTTTGTTCGCGGCAAGAGAAGTACCTGGTAGAGTCTCGGTTTCAGTCCGAATGAGCTTGTTTTCGGGCATCAGGTGAGGGGTCCTCTCCACATGGTGAAGGAGATGTGGGAGGGCACTAGGCATATTGTTCTGCGAAATAAGTTGCAACCTCTTGTTCCTGAGCGACAAGAGGAGTTGTTTACAAGGCTGTGGCAGTCCGTCCGCATGTTTGTTGCTTCTCCAGGCCTGATGTACGGGGTAGAATCCGACATGGAGGCTGGAGACAGTGCAAGGCTCGAGTTGGTTCCCTACCGTGTGAATCCTGCTCGACAGCCTGTTGTGAAGGCGGAGCTGGACGGCGTGTGGAGAGGGGGTCTGAGGGATGAGGGATATCGTGAGTGGTCGTTGCCAGTGGCTTTGCAACCTGAGTTTGGTGGCAGAGTCCGTGTGTATGTTGATTGCAAGAGTGTGGAAGCATTATCCCTGACAGACGCCTATCCATTACCCAGAGATGACGACACCATAGACCGCTTCAGGGCTGCCTCGCTCATCACGAAGGTAGAACTAGTGAAGGGTTATTGGCAGGCCCCGTTGCCGGAAAGAGCGAAGAGAAGTGCCAGTCTTGCGATGTACTGGGCAGTTTATCAGTGTCAGGTGTTGTTGTGCTGCCGGAACACAAGTTGGATGTGTGGCATGCTAAGGGCACTGATAATGTGTTGGCTTTGTTTGCAGGAGAACCCTCGCTGTTCAGTCAGTGTCTGTCGTGGGTGGAGGATCCGGGGTAGGCTACCACAGTATGTTGGTATAGCCTCCTGTCTTGGCTCGCGGTGTATTTTTGCGCTGGTGCTTGTTGGCTCGCGTGTGTAGCATCAGCGTAGGGTCGCAGGGCAGGAGTTGTTGGCTTTGATTAGAAGAAAATTAGGCTACATCTATAGTAGCCGCCAAAAACAACATTAAAATAAAATATGAAAAATTAAATAAAAACTCTTTCTTTTTGATAATTACTTTTAAGATAATATTGTAGCTGAGTACTGAGGGCAGATGATTTTCCCTCAGTAGGCTGTGCTTCTTGAAGCTCGCTCTGGGAGCACAATGTTATGAATTAATGTATTATATTTGGGAAGGGTGATAAGATTTTGTTTATATATAAATGTTGTTGTATTTTTTTTTTGAGGAGACTGAGCTTGCATTCCATGAGTGGCAGAGTGGTTAGGAGTGGCAGATTCTAGCGACATTCTGCCTGTTCAGATATGGGCTCATGGTTGAGTGTCCCATATCTTGGGGGGGGTGTGACGCCTCCCGGCGTTAGCAGAATGGTTGCGTGGGGCATTGCAGCTCGCTAGCGCTCGCCAGGATGGGAGGATGGGCTACAATTGTCCTAGAATGATCTGCTTTATGTAATTAGTGTCGTGTTGCCACAGACAGTCTAGAAATGGTCCTTGTTTTGGTCTGTGACCGCGCCTTATATTTTATATTCGCTATAATATAAATGTTGCTTGTGTGGGAGACGAGCGAGAGAGGGTGAGGGAGTACACCTGGCAGCGGGGTGAGCTATGACGCGGCTCGCTTGGGCGCTGACGGCGTTGGCGGCTGGGTGGTCAACTAGTCCCTTCCCATCGCGGCCTCGTGTTCTTTACCAGCTCAGAGCTTGCCTGACACGCGTATTGCCTACATCCTTTGCAATTCTGTCCCCCATACTCGCCACTTTGCATACTATTTCTCTCTCTCGACTTCTCCTTTCTCATTCTCTAATCTTTATTAAACTCAACATCCCTTCTGGTTTCAGCATAGACGTTCACCGTCGGCCAGTCGTATTGTACGCGAAGCTCTCAGATATTTCCATGTATTAGATTAAGGAGGTATTATGCTTTATTGAGGGTTAGAGAGACGGACTTTTCCGTATGTGTCCTCTCTCGGGAAGGTTGTAGACCGGTATATGTCTCCCTGGCAAGGTGTTGAGTGATTCTGCTTGGTTATCTAAAGCTAGACTAGGGGTAAGGTTACTGTGTCGTTGTCTCCGATGTGTGCAGTGTTAGCTAAGCCCTGCACGACATCGACAGGTACTGTGGGAGCCTAAGTTGTCTTCGGGTGGGTTTACTTTGCGAGCACAGCGCTTTGGTGTGAGAGGGCCATAGCCTATCCCTCACAACATAGTGCTGCCTCTTTGTGTTGACTTCTGAGGGATCGCCAGGATAGAACTAGGTACTAGAGACCTAGATTTATCAAGAGAGCATCCCCGTCATATAACGTAATCGTCATTATACCACCTTCGGACAACGTTGGGCTACGAGCCGCATGCTCGCCCATTGTTGCCCGGCCTTGATACCCCAGCTAGACTTTATTAACTGAGCAGACACTGGTTAGAGATAAGCCCCCATTATTATATGTATGCAGCATTGTTATTCACTGCACTTTTGAGCCGGGGTTGTTGTTGAGTTGCACAACTCTAGTGGTCTGTTGCGTTGTGTCACGAAGTATTTCTTTAGTTGTCGAGCATTACTACCTTTGCGCAGTCTTTATTATTCGCCTGCCTATTATTACTATATGTCCTAGTATTTATTGTGACCCGTATTCTGCATTATAATTGTTCAAGATTCTTTACGAACATCTACCCTGCATCGGACTTATTTTGGAAGTTTCCAGTTGATGTTGCAGGACTAGCATTGCACTTTCTTTAATACAGGAGTGCCAGTTATTTGAGTATCTACCGTAACGTTAATTAATCACGTTAACTATCTTTTCTTTGTGTAACCTAATCGAGTAATCTTTTACTGTTTGAGAATAGGCTGTTTCATCGAGCGTCAGCCTAGTGTGTGTGCACCAGTTACCGAGTCATAGGATACCTCGTTGTCCAGGCACGACTCAGGGCGGTAATGGTGTTTTGTTTTCCAGTGTTTAAGGCAGGGGTTGGTTCTAGTGTTACCGTTGTTGCATTTTGCCATTATATAGTCCAATGTTAAAGAGCCCTGTGTCTTTGAGGACCTGGATCGTAACAATATAAATATTGGGACACCTTTAATTGACTCATACATAAACACATTCAAGGCGCTCTAAGTGCCATTCTTTCCCTTGCCACTTGCCTCACTCAACACACAGGACCAAGCTGCCTCTTTTATCAGGTGAATAATGGTGAGTCGAGCTACGGGCTCATACATTACCCTGACTAAAGCTTATGACTGATATGTTGACAGTCAGTGTGAGAGAGAGAGAGAGAGAGAAGTGGCGTGGGGTGGGTTTAGTAGAGAGTGAAATGATCAAGTGGCAACGAACACAATTATTTAAGAGTAGTTCACCGATTACAACAACACATTGTAATAAGCTCAGAGTAATGAAAACAACAAATAAATGGTCCCAAATGAAGAAACAAAAATAGATGGTCCCGCCCCTTTTCCATTCTTAAGTGGGCCATTTTTTATTTACAGAAGAGCGACCATTACTTGCATTACTGCATGTCCACAAACATTTCAGTAATGTAAGCATGTTTCCTTCTTTGTTTTCTTTATTAAAGTGACAATTACAAAGTGGTGTACTATATATCTTATTCTAGTTCCCTTATAGTATATCTTATTGTACCGGTACCTCCCTATATTCAACCTAGTTGTTCCTCAATTCGGCCCTCCGCCACGGCCATTTCGAAGTCCAATTCTCTCACTCTTGTCCTCTGTAGCGGGGAGGACCTTGTACCCCTGAGATACAGGAGTGCAGACCTGAGAAGAGAGAGGGAGAGCCGGCATCTCATCCAAGTATGACTTGGCTTCTATGCTGGTGCTTTTTCTCCAATATTTGTTCAGCTAATCTGGAATAGAAGACACTTTCTAAAGGTCCCATTCCTCCCGACGATGAGAAGACCAGAAGAGTAAAGCTTCCTTGATCCCTGTTCAAAATTCTGTCTTCATAAGTGCGTTTCTTCTCAATTTCGTTTCTTACATATGCCGCCTTGAGTTCTCGCTCACGATATGTTTGTGCCCTTGGGTTGAAGATTCTTATGTCGAAAAAAAAAGTCTGTTGTCCCCTCGTCCAAAAACCTCCAGCACTTACATCCACTCTTGCTTCATATAAGTATTTTCAGTATTGTGGGCCAAGCGCTGTCCGTCCATAGGCAGAAGGTCCGGTTCGATTTTTACATCATGACGCACCTCGTCCAGCATTTGTGCAGTAATGTCTCGTACTTCATCATGCCGGATACAGATGAATCCTCCTCTCTTACAGGTCATACAGTGGTCTGAGTTGTTTATTTCACCACATGCACATTTCAGCGGCAGGTTCGAAACTAGCCACCCATACCTCAAGGCTACGACATCATTGAATTGTAGTTTACCCAATAAAGAAAAATAACTGCAATACCTGTCTTATACAAACCTTCCAAATCGTAATTTTAATCATAATTGCAAATGAAGCTATGAAGCTACGATATATCAATACCCCTAAAATTGCCTCCGTCTATTTTTTTGTCTATGTGAGTAAGGGAGACAAAAGGCAGAACTGCCTGTAGCGAGTGCCTCCCCCAGAGTTGAAAGAGTGACAGGGCCAAAATCAAGGGACGTTCAACCCAAACTTCCCTAGATACACGGAGTTTGAAGCAATTTAAGTCATAGGAAGAGGGAAAGACTGATTCTGGGAGATAGTTCCAGAGCTCAGCAGTTAAATAAAAGAAAGACTGAGAATAGCATTTCACTCTTGGGTTGGGTTTCGTTGTCTAGGTGTGCTGTGTGAGAGGATCCTCCCCACAGCTGTGAACAATACTCAATACAACGACGCACTGTGCCCCTGTACAGAGCCAGAAGCTGCGCAGGGGTAAAGAACCCCTTGAGGCGGTTGAGCACACCCAGTTTCTGGGAGGCTGCCTTAGCAAGACTGGTAATATGGTCCTTCCATGTGAGAGCAGAAGAAAAGGAGACACCGAGAATATTGAGAGAAGATAAAAGATTTATTTTTATATTGTTGAAGTGTAATGGCTAGTTCTCTGGAAGTTCCGAACGGGTAGCAAGATGAAGAAATTGGGCTTTGGAAGCATTAAAGGTAGCAAGGTTTTCTCTGCCCCACTTGGAAATAGTAGTTAGATCAGAAGATAAGTGTTGCATGGCTTCATTACGTTTGTCTTTGAGAGATTGCTTGCTGGGGCGTTTAGGAAAACTAATTGAGTAGTGTAAGGTAGAGTCGTCTGCGTATGAATGGATGGGACTGGAGGTACAGTTGAGAAGATAATTTATGAAAATTAGAAAGAGAATGAGGGATAGAACAGAGCCCTGAGGAGCACTGGAGTTGATAGGATGAGGAAGTGAGCGATGACCATCCACAACCGCAGCTATGGAACGGCCGGAAAGGAAAATTAGAGACAAAGGCACATATGGAGGGATAGAAACCGAAGGAGGGTAGTTTAAAAATTAAAGATTTGTGCCAAACTCTATCGAAGGCCTTCGATAGGTCTAGTGCAATATAAAAGGTCTCACCGAAGTCCATAAAGGAGGATGACCAAGAGTTAGCAAGATATGAAAGAAGATCACCAGTAGAGCGACCCTTAAGGAAGCCATACTGGCGATCTGAGAGTAGATTATGAGAAGAGAAATGTTTTAAAAATTTGAATGGAAGAATAGTTTAAAAAACTTAAATGATACAAGAGATGAGAGCAATTGGACGATAGTTGGAGGGTTGAGAGCGGTCACTCTTCTTTGGGACAGGTTGAATGAGAGCAAACTTCCACCAAAAGGGAAGACGTTAGAGGAGAAACGGGTTACCGGCCATTAAAGCGAAAATGTAGTTATTCGTGCCCATAAATATTTTACATAATGTCTTTTTAATTTCGGTCTACAAATCAATTTCAAAGAGACACCAAAAGAATGTTCTTTGGTTGGATGTAAGCTGCTTTTTGAGTAGCCTGGTCTCACATAATGCAGCCGTTAGGTACTATGCATGCTATTCACCGTCTGTAGATTGGCTAGTAAATACCCCAAAGAACCCAAAGTAGTAAGTAGACTAACCAGATCCCCTGTCTCGCATTAACTCATAAACTGCGAAGCTATGATAGTTTAAACCCTCCCGCCAAGCGAAGGTAATTGGTTCTATTCTGACGAAAATCGTCATAGTACCATATATATAATTATTACTTATCCATATACACCTATTTTGCTTTTATTTTGAACATATGAACATTTATGAGCAATAAAAGAAGTGGGAATAGCATCTGGGGTGTGAAAAAAAAGACTTATTATTTCCGCAAGGTCGTGTCATGAGGCGAGAGCAGGGGAGGCGTATATGTTCCCTCTCCGAGCTGTAAAACAACACTGAGGCCTTACACTAGACGTCTCTCTGTTGCAAAAATCTCTAGCTGCCTCGCCCGTGATAAAGAGACTGTGTAAGGGAAATTCTCGCCAAAAATTACTTGTTAAAATGGGGACTATGAGGAAAAATAGCTGATAATTGAGGAGGGGAGAAAAGGAGGGGAAGGGGGTGGGGACACATATGTAGAAGTGGTAGCAAGTAATTGAGGAGAATTATCTCACAAATTGCTTTGTTTTGAGTGCCACTGGGGGGTTTTAAAGTTTTTGTTTATGTTCTGGATCTATTGAGGACGGTCGCAGTGCACTAGAAAAACCTCTATTGAGGGTTAAAGGAGGCTCAGGAACCAGACCGCCACATAGGATGCCAAACAAGGTCAGTTTCTGACCTTGGCAGCCACCTTGGCAGCCAAAACAAAATTGGAACTATCCCACCACAAGGCCGAAGTGCCACCAACCACCATAATATTTCTAATCAACTTAGTTTGCAAATGTCTGCAACTAGCAGTGCGTTTAACCAGGATTTACAGTGACAACACTAAGAAGTTCTATATTTGCAACCAAAGGCCAAACTGATATAAACTCACAAGGAACTGACATAAGTGTTCTGTGTGTAACACCCTCATACTGTATGTAACCAGTGTTAGCCCAAGGCCAGTAGCCTCGGTGAAAACCTGTCCTGCTAGTGATCTTTATGATACTCTGTACTGAAACTAAACACCTTATTCTAGACGTGTTGTTATGCAAGTCAACACTTAAAAAAACATCCTTAATACCCAATCTATTATCATGTCTGGAACCACTTCCTAACCGGGTGCTCACCATAATGAAGACCAAGGCTAAGACTGCACCAGAGTGCAGCTCGTCTTGGCCTCTTATGTCAAATTTTGGAAAGACAGATGAAGAAGTTGATCCATCAATCTGTTGTTATTTTGTCAAATTAATGCTGTGAGTTGTCCTAGTGAAGTTATTCAAATAAGGTAAGCGGAGTATATTACTATCTCTGATTTTCATTAAGGCAAATTAAACAAAACATGAAGTTCTTAGAACGAAGTTATAATTTAATGTTATTCAGCTACCAAAATACATTGTTCATAAAAAAACAACAATTGAAACAAGATAACAAACATTACAGATATTTGATATAAAAATAATAAGGTATATCAAATTACAATTTTAACAAGATACAATTAAATTTAGATAGGTTTATTTATCAGGGACAAAAATATACAATTAATGAAATGTACTTTATACGTAAGTTAATTTAAGCTATTCAGGAATGTTCATGTAACTTTTATATTCAACCATGGATACTGTATATATCTATACATTAAATATATATTAGTGCATCACCCAAATTGCTATTCTGACTGTTAGGTATTTGCTACAATTCCTGGTTTAATACAATGTATATATTTGAATTTGGTAGGTATTCAAATAATGTAATTTGTAATTTGATGTATTTCTTAGAAGGAAAGTTATGTTTGATATGGCCAGCTGCTCGCTCTGATTGTTACTTCAATGGAAATTCGTCTATTCATAACACGCCAATGCTAAACAAAACACAACACACATATTATGTACTGTAACATTTCATAACAGGTTTCTACAAATAAAACTCGTCTCATTGATTGTGAACAAATATAGCAACAATGTCTATATTGAATGCAAATTATTGACAAACTATGAATAGCATTCCAATAGTATAAGCATGATTTTATCTTGGAAATCTGTCATACCATAAATTTGGAGGTTATATAATTATATCTCATGTAACCATATACGAAATTCAAAATGTTAATATTGATACAACAATAAAGTCAATTTAAAGACGCTACACAATTTAAGGACAGACACCAGCCCTATTTATCTTTCAGTATGATGACGCCTTTCTCTATTTAATTTTGGCTATTAGTTATCAATTACATTCACATTAAAATAATTCAGGGGGGATCTAAACATATTCTTGCCACCTCAAATCAACACTTTGTCTCAATTATTTCTGAAGCCAGAATATAATGAAGGAAGGTGTCATAGTAAACTGAACAGATGAACTATATCAACTATAATTTACACAACCTAAATATATTGAATACTATTTATATTAGACATAATTATTATTTCATACTAATAAGCCTCCCACTAATTTCAAAACCATATTAACTCTTCCTGCCTGGGCAGCATTTCACCGTGCTTTGAAAGCCGCACGGTGAAACGTTTGTAAACAAAGTCGATCATAGCGCCGCCAAGCCTCAACAAGAAGAAGGAGAAGAAGTCCGACCATGTCCGCCATTGCCAGCTATAAGCGAAAATTAGTCTTCCAAAGTTTCCAACATGACTAAATACGCAGCAAATCTCTCACCACGGAAATCGTCATCACATTTGAACCAGTTGCCAGTCTACAGATATAAGTAAGGGCTACATTTAGATATAAGTAAGGGCTACATTTAGATATAAGTAAGGGCTACATTTTGAGATGTGTGTAATTCTCTAGCTATTAAATTTAAAAAAATAAGTTTATGTTTACTTACAATGTTTTTTGGCCAGATTGCCCGGGTAAGACTATCAACATTTAGAAATGCTGCCCGGGCAAGAAGGGTTGAGGGAGGCTGTGTTTTATTTTGAACCCCATTCTCCCTTGTGTTTGAACATATTATTTTTCAGATTTTAAGATATTCGCCCTATTAGTTTGGTGTCTTTAAGAAGTTGCTCCCCTTTTCTTTGTCAATATACACATTTCGTGCCATTTAGGTCTACTTTTTCTTGACGAGCGATAACGAGCTTGTAATACAAGAACAACGGACCTTTGGCCAGGACATTATTCTACCGAATAATGGACAAATCTATCTCGAAGGGGGATCTTATGTGCGTGTGTGGGTGCGTTTTTGTGTGTCTGTTGTGTGTGTGTGTGTGTGTGTTTTAAGCTTGATACATGTCTAGGGAGCAAATTCGCCCCCTTTCTTAAATACATTAACGATACTGAATCACATACCAGTTCAAAAAAATACATACATAGTGTATGCAAACATAGGGTTTATATTGAACACTCAACAACTTTCTTTGTAGATGACGTCAGATTTCATTATTTACACATTTTAACATTTAAAGAAAAATACTATATATGTTGTGCAATCTGAAATAACCTTCTTACTTCCTTATGACCAGTCGTTGTTGTAGTTACTGCTGCAATTAAATAAATATGATTGTTTTGTAATTATATGTTACTTGCTCTTCTCATGTGTTGACTATCACCAATTCGCTCCAGTCTGACTAAGAGACAAAATAGTGTCATCTAGTGGTCCAGCTTCCATATATACCAGCTTGCCGGTAAAACCTTGGAAATCAACAGACCAGACGGCTTGGGTCAATTCTTGTTTGACAGAAATCAAGTCAGTGGTAACGCCAGTCACTATTATGTGTTCACCCTCGTAATTGAATTTAAGATCAGCCATTGGTTGTAAGTTAGAGAATGCTGAACGTGTGGCACTTACATCACGTTTAAGTATCAGTCGAGGTATCCCAGACAGCATCATTGTGACTCCGGCTGTAGTAGGTTTCACTGGAACTACAGTAAATGCAACATTGCCTACACAGAATTTACTTTTAGTGGCAACAACTGCATCCAACTGAGATGGTTCCTTAACTGTCACTAGTATAATTTGTTCACCCATTATTTCAGGCATGTCAATAAGCTGCTTACTTGAACTGTAAATAGAACAAATCCAGGATATCAAAGTATGGTTACTTGGTGTGGGACCAGTTGTATTTTCCCACGTCAAAATGAAACAATGCTGCAAGAGATCTGTATCTTGTGCTATCAAGTTCTTCAGCTTTTTCAAGTCCATATTCTGAAAAAAAAAAAAATATATAATATATCAGTTACATTGCGTCTCCATTTGAGGAATTTGATGAGTAGACATGGGAGTTTAGAGAATGAAGTGCGAGAGAGGTATCAACTGAAAAGGAGAGGTGTTGCAAAGTAGAAAGAAGTGACAAGGAATGGTGTTGAGCATGATAGTAAATGAGTTAGTTAAAATAGACTTCAGAAGCTATCAACCCTATTGGATTATGTAGCCAGCACACTGTAAGTTAGGAATAACGTCAGGACTGGAGCCTCTCTGCGAGAACTCCAGTCCCCTGATAGTAAAGAATTCCCTGCTTGATAGTGTGGTAATCCTGTCATTAGGACAGTGAACTATGGACGATGTTGGTGAGGAATAAATCAAGGAAATTTTATGTTCCAACTTGACCTCCGGATATTATGCTATAAGCTCTAAATTCAATAGCTTAACAAGATGAATTCAGGAGGTTTTATTCGAAATAGCGAGTGAGACAACGAGACAAATGTTTGCTGCAACTGGCTCCTTCAGTGTTATATCTTCATCTGTCTACAGTCCCTGGTTGACTCCTTCTTTACCGTTAGAGCATCAACATTTCAAAACCACTTGACCATTGTCTCGCCATCGCGTCGCAAACTCTTTCTCACACTAGCCATTGACCATCTTAGCCACTAAGCATCCCATTTAATATTATGAATTGAGAAGTATAAGAGTGAAAATGGTGTTAAAATACATTTCAACTCATATATATATATCTCGCTTCTATATATATATATATATATGTTAGTAAAGCCAGGTAATAAATTTTCTTTAATACATACGAGGTTGAAAGATATGGCAATTTCTGCGTTGGAAATTTTATTATTCAAAGTTTCCAGGTCTCTGATGAGTTTTCGCTGGGTGGCAGGAAGTAGATGAATGAGATTAGAAAAATTCATGGTGGTACAGGGTTACATTAATGTACATGATGATACAGTATATATGACGTGTTTCACTGGACAACCAGCATTATCAAGTAAGGATAGAATGATATAAAAGGTAAACAGGAAGGGTATATATAGAGGGTGGAGGATCAGAGGAGGCGAAAATCAGGGGGCAAAAGTCTGCTATTGGTGGAGGGGTGTTCTAGGAGAGAAAAAGAGAGAGAACCGCTTCACGCATGCGCACTGGATGCGGGAAGGTGGAGGTCGGTTGGCGGGGTCGAAGCTGATTGGCTGCGTGTCGAGGGGCGTGGCCTAAGTTGCGTAGTACGTGTGGCGCCGGCAGAAGACGAAGCTGAAGGAGGTAGCGCGGGGGGCTGCGTCAAGGGCACCAGGGGGGCGAGGGGGGGCGTTAGGTCCTGTAGGAAAGTGCCTTTTGGCAGAAGGAAGGATCTGAAGGTCCAGAGTTTGGTTGTTGATGTTGGGATGTAAGGCTTGGATATAATGCTTCGAGTATAGGTAATCTCCTTGGGTCACTTTCTTTATTGAGTATGGTGGTGTGTTTCTCTAACTCGTTGCGTGTGAGGTGGGGATCGTTAGGGGTGAGATAGTGGTCTTTGATGGCTCCAGCCTGAAGGTGAAGAGTTAACCGACGTGAAAGACGAGTCAGCGTCATACCAATATAGGAATGAGGTCCACAGTCCTCATAATTACAGGTATGTTGGTAAATGACGTGATCGTCGGTCATCGGGCTCTTTATCTTGGTGGAAGCTGGTTTGTTGCGGAGAACGAGGTTGGAGGTCTTAGGGGATTTGTAATAAATTATTAATTTGATTTTGTTTTCCGGGTTGCTTGGGTGGTCATGCTTGGAGATTATTTCTTTTAAGACGGCCTCGTCATTTTTGTGTTCAGAGGACATAAAATTGCGGTAGAAGATCTTAATTTCATTGGTGGGGTCAGTGTTGGGAGGGCTTTGGGTGTACCATTTTTCAAGATGGTGGTTGATGGTGCTGGAGATGTCGGAGTTGGGGTATCCGTTATTCACTAAAACTTGGGATAGTCTTTCTAGTTCCTGGTGGGTGTCGGCCCAGGTAGAGCAGTGCGTGAGGGCTCTCCTTACATAAGCGGAGATGGAGGATAGAAGATAATGGCGGGGGCATTCACTATCGCCGTTAGTTGGCAGTAATGAAAATAAAAAGTTGGCTATATAATTTGTATCTGGCGGAAATTTTGTTTTATAACCTAACATAACATAACCTAACCTAACCTAACTAAGCCTAACCTAACCTAACTTAACCTAACCTAACCTAACCTAACCTACACGGTCCTTGAGGGGGGGCCTAGCCCCCCCCCCCCCGTCACCCCCCCCCCCCCCCCCACGAAGATTTAGAAAGATTAGGTTGTCCCACTGTAAACAATGGCGGCGAGCAAACGAGGCGGCCATTAATAAGTAAATACCTATAGAATAGTAGTAATAATAGTTTCCTAAAACATCTGATTATGTAAATATGTTGGGTATATTATGTAGAATAAAATGGCATGTCAAATGATTTTCTACCAATATTGTGGTGCGTCTTCAATATTGACCGCCATTTTTGTCAACCTCGTATGTATTAAAGAAAATATATATATATTTATATATATATATATATATATATATATATACTGTATATACGGTATATAACGTCTATGTGATAAAAATATATATTATATTTATATTATGCATTGTCTTCCTTTCTATAAAAATGTAACCAGGGGGGAGGTGATTACAGAGTGAATAGAGTCGTGGACTAAAGAACCAAGACGACCTCATATTGAGTTCACGCCAAACGTCAGGCTTTTTCCGAGGTGGTCTGGTCGTTCCTGCTGTTCTACAAACATCTTGGCTACACCTATACATCAAGAAAACATCCCCTATATCGTCACCAATTCATAACATAGAAGATGCCCTACCATATTCGAAGATACTGTGAACGACCGTATAGCTGCTCTCTCCAAATCAAGTTACGTGTATAAATGAGCGTATCGTCATCTAGTATTGCAGAAAGGAAGCAACCAGCATCTTGAAGCTC
This sequence comes from Paralithodes platypus, assembly GCA_032716605.1. Classification (NCBI taxonomy): domain Eukaryota; kingdom Metazoa; phylum Arthropoda; class Malacostraca; order Decapoda; family Lithodidae; genus Paralithodes; species Paralithodes platypus. The sequence continues at coordinate 3,928,751 of CM064535.1, forward strand.
CACTGGGAACATCTAGTGCGACACATATGAAGCACCCAACATCTCGAAGCTTCAATCGATAATTTCGGGGCCTCTTAAGATTTACAGGCTACTGAACAGCCTACAGTCCCGAGGTTGAGACATAGAAACAAGTAATTTTTAATATAAATATGAAAACAATTTACAAGGTGTCCGACTAGAAATTGACACCACTTTAACTCACATACTTCTTAACTCCATCCATCCACCTCAATCTTGGTTTGCTCTCCCGTTCTGCTATTCAACCTCGTTCTGATACACTCATTTACTCTCATCTCGCATTCTGAAATTATAACGGATATTAATTCCCTCGAATAATTAAGGCATCCAAGTCTTTAGTTAGCTAGTAAAGCAATACCTAGCCATTCCCCATTTTTCTTTGATTCGGAAAAGGTGGCAGACGTGATGAAAGACTTCTAGGCTAGACTAGGCCTCAAATATGAGCTGGCATATATCATCTGGAAGGCTCTACAGTGTGCCGACATCAACAACAAAGTATATGTATTCACTAAGAAGTAAGTTCAGGACCTTCAGTAAATGGACATCCCACAATTTTAACACAGTGAGACTGCTGTTATATTTGTTTTAGAAAGTTCTTTTGTTGGAATTAGAAAACGTAATGCCAAACGCTTTAAGAATTTGGTAAATAAACATCTCCCTCATACTCGAAAGCTGTATTTGCTCACACTCATATATTATTATCATTTACATTGATGTATATATGTATTTCTATATTTATTATTATTAGTATTAGTATAATTTTGTTTGTCTTGTTATTTGACATTTATTTAGGGGTGTGAGGATGGCATCCCACTCTCTAAGACACTTTTTTTTTTTTTTTTTTTTTTTTCTATGTGATTGAGGGAGGCAAAAGGCATAACTGCCTATAGCGAGTGCCTCCCCCATAGTTGAAAGAGTGACAGGGCCAAAATCAAGGGACGTTCGAGCCAAAATGTCTGGACACACGGAGTTTGAAGCAATTTAAGTCATAGGAAGAGGGAAAGACTGATTCTGGGAGAGAGTTCCAGACCTCAGATGTTGAGTAGAAGAAAGTTTGAGAGTAACGTTTCACTCTTGGGTTGGAGAGTTGCACAGAGTAGGGGTGGGATTGAGTTGAGATGCAACATTGCGGCGGAGAGAGAGAGATTGCAGAGAGTTGGTGAGTGGACGGGAGTTAATGATACGAAAGGCCTTCCTTTCAACTTTGTCTAGGAGAGCGGTGTGAGAGGAACCTCCCCACACATGTGAACAATACTCAATACAAGGGCGCACTATGCCCCTGTACAGAGCAAGAAGCTGTGCAGGGGAAAAGAACCCCCTAAGGCGGTTGAGCACACCCAGCTTCTGGGAGGTTAGGTTAGGTTAATTTGTCAGGTTGGGTTAATGACAATATATGCATTGCTTAACATTGACAGGAGGAGCTAGACAGGGGTCTAAATAATTAATTAGTATAGAAACAATATTGAAACTGTTTAAATATCAAAACACAAATTAGGCAAATGTACATCTTTGTTCCCCATTTGCTTTACTTATTTTCCTTTGGGAGCGAATTTCTTATGAGTGTTACCTTATTCAGAAAGCCCTACTGATGCCCGGATTGCAGGCGTCTGGAAGTGGCAGCCTCCAGGCAAGGTTAGATCATTTGGTTAGGTTAACGCTTCCTTTGAAAATGCAAGTTAGCGAGGCAGGCACTCGCAGACGTAAACAAACCCTCACCCGCCTCCACCGATGAAAATTGTCATCTACCTAACCTGAAAACCTAACATAACTTGGGGGTTGGTGCCCCAGATCGCCGCTGCTCTTTAAAATTATGTAGACATCAAATTACTATAAAGTGCTGCAGAAGAGTGAAACACATCTCTGAGATTGCGCATCGCGAGAGAAGGGGTTAATAGAAAATTGGGTCTGCGAGGGTAAACATGTCTGTAATTTCGTCAATGACCACATATACAGATACAGAGTCTTCCAGCAAAGCTTACTTTAAATTGCAGGATGAACTCCTTGGGTAATTATACATCATAATGTATTTATGGTAAAATGTCAGATTCTGCATAGTTCGCCTGTTACAGTACATTAAATGTATTGTATTAATGAGGATAGAAGCTGATGTGAAACCTCCATTGATTGTTGTGATTAATAATCACACCAGTCATATGTGCTTAGAGGCACACTTTGAACATTTCCTGTAGCTTATTAATAAAATAGGAGAACACTGTAGAGTTTCACTTCAACTTTCACCCTCGTAAATACAATACATTAAATGTATTGTAACAGTCAAACTATGCAGAATCTGACATTTTAGCATAGACATTATGATTAGAATTACCAAAGGAATTCATTCTCAAATTTAATGTAGGCTTTGCTGAAACACCCTGTTTATTATGGACAAAATAAATAAACGCTTAAATTTCAATATCAACTTAGGGCTTTATCAAAGTATACTAAGTCTGATAAGAAGCACATTGACCAATTCTGAGCAACAGTTAAATACAAAAAATAGGGGGACTATTAGCCGCAAATTACACAGTACACTAATAACGTCATAATACACATTATGTGTAGAAGTTATGCAAATCCTTAAACGGAATCACCTCCTAAAGTATTGTATACCTTTACCAAATTAACTCCGTTAGCACTGTATTGTTATCTTTATAGGTGACGTGAATCAATGCACACATAATTATGTTGGTGATAGGTAAGTACCATGGAAGTAAATAGGCCTTCATGTGTGAGAATATCGAAAATAGATATTTCAGCAAACATTGTGTGGTGATGAATGCTCACCAGTAATCTTGACAACCGCTACTAATTAATATTACATATTCAGTATGTAAATACATAATTAATATTACATATTCAGTATGTAAATACATAATTAATATTACATATTCAGTATGTAAATACATAATTAATATTACGTATTCAGTATGTAAATACATAATTAATATTACATATTCAGTATGTAAATACATAATTAATATTACATATTCAGTATGTAAATACATAATTAATATTACATATTCAGTATGTAAATACATAATTTTGAGACCAATAAAATAGAAAAAGATGGAAATTATCCAGATAAGACTCGCACCCTTATATTCCATGTTTTTTGTTTCCTCCGGATTTTGAGAAATGAACTTTGCCATGGTGTTAGTTATAGTTCCACCATCAATTCAAGAAGGGATGTGATGTGGCTCTAATACCGCCCCCCTCCCCCCCCCAAAAAAAAAAAAAATCCAAAGTATATTATCCGTTATTTTCCTGGTTATACATCATTATGCGATCCAAATTATTGTCCCACATTTGATTATGCATGCGTACAGTATAACAAAGCCTTAGACATGCATTGTCTCTAATGTATATATATAATAATGCTGCGAGCCTCTTCTGATTAATCATCAAATGATAGAGCAAATAAATAATTCCAGGATTGTCATTTTATAATTGAAGTAGCTGCCTTGAGAAAATATCAATCTTACCATTGTACATCATGTATTGTAAATATATCACCTATATATAACCAAAGGCTTAAATGTATGCAACCTTTCGCAGCGATAGTTGCATGATTGTGATCACACCCAATATGCATTTAATTTAACCGCTCTTTTTTTACCTAAATCCAAAAGCATACAATTAGAAGTGATGATAAAAGTCGTGACCCAGAGCATGTGAATTGTTGCGAAAGGTTGTTTGAATAATACCAACCAAAGTATCCCTCCATTGCGCGAGGTGTAACTTGCGTTCAAAGCTCCAGGTAACATCTAGGATCAACCCAATAAGGGATCCATCAATGTTTATATTGGATGTAGATTGGTCATATTTCATTGCTATATACTGTGTCATTAACGTAGGAAATGCATCATCTATCTATCTATCTATTGCCTGACGAAGTGATCCCCGAAGCAGAGGTCACGAACGAAACGCCCCCATACACCCCTGTCTCAAGTCAGTCGACGCCCCTCCTCCCAACCAGCACCGCCTTCATCCATACACTTCTTCACTCCATCCTTCCACCTCTCTCTCGGTTTAACTCTTCCTCTCTGTCCTTCCACCTCACTCTCGTACACCCTCTTAGTCATTCTTAGTCATTATTTGGGCACTATATAAAGCATTGTAAACTCAAACTCTCCCTACGACTCTCCTTATCGACAGTGGCAGCGCCAAGTTTGTGGGTTAAATCTCTAACTGAGCCCCATATTGACAATCTATATGCGGATTTCAATAAGCCACGGCAACTGAAACTAGATCCCTCGCCACTATTGGGGGCATGTTTTTAAGATTGTTGGATTTGGGTAAAAACAAAAAGCAACGGTCCTTTGTATATAAAACCATGATACATTAGACAAAACAAATCTAATCGGAGAAGTCCTACATTTGTTGCCAACATTTTAAAGCCATGACAAATTCGGGATCTGTACTTCAACTTAACTCTTCTCATGCTCAGCTCCCACATACCACGCTGTCCGTGAACAGTATTAAGTGTGTGTACTAAAATTAGAAAACAAATGTATAGGATATTATTTCTAAATAAAATATTGGTTTGAGGATAATGCCTTACACTAATTCAAGGGTATATTTTTGTATCTAGGACCTGCCCGATTCGAGTTTGGTCAAGGTTTTCATATATCACCAATTCATGTATTTCAGTAATTGAATCATATATACTATATTTATGACCCATAGGTCTACACCATTCCTATATTATGTCATATTGGTTCAAATTAGTACTTACCCATTATCCAACGTAAACCATATTTTGTTATTAACCTAACCTAACAACCTACACTAACCCCAGACTCCCGCTGGTCTTAGTATAGATACAGAGGATGCCAAAATACTTAAAATATGCTGGAAGAGTAAAAGAAAACAAAAAAGATCTTCACTGATTCAAGATGGCCACCGTTCTTCCTTCCACCCTTATATAACCCATAAAGTCTAATGACAAATTATATAATTTCCGATGGCAATGACATATATAGGAATGATGTATGGGTCATAAAGATTGTATATGTGACTTAATTATCGAGGCACCTGAGTTGGTGACACATGATAACTTTGTCACGAGTTTTTAAAATAATTTATAAATATCTTTACGTTTTCTTTATTATACTATTGTTTTATAATTATGCTAATGACCGTTGCATTTTAGTTTGTACCCAATATCCAGCAATCTTAACATACGCCCCCCACTAGATGGGAGGGATCTAGTTATGGTTGCCGTGGGATACAAAATAAGTTGAGGGGAGCTTTGTCTCTCTCACCCCCCACAACGTATTGATATCAGCATCTACTTTGCCAGTAGGAAGCCTAATTAAAGTTTTACCCCTCAATTATGGAACCGCCACTGTCGATAGGGATATTTATAGAGAAACGTGATTTTATTATAAAGTGCTTTATATACTGCCTATATAATGCACTTCCGACAATAATGACATATTTAGCAATGAACTATGGATTAATGACAAATCAATAACCCACCTCAAAATCGATGAGTCCCGTATCAGGTCGAGTAGCCCATAGTGTGATGATTAAAGGCTTCATGCAATTCTATTAACTCTGAAATTGTACAATATTGGCGCTCGTATATTTAACAATGGTTTTAATTTTTTCTTCCAAGAAGGATTTGTAGAAGTCATTTAGGTTGGTCCAGAGTGTAGTTTGGAAAACATCTACTATCCTAACCTTCCTCCTCCTGTCAATGTTAAGCCACGCATATAGTGTCATTACTTAACCTGACAACCTAACCTAACCTAGTATCCTTGTTGGGGGATGCCTCCCACACTCCTCCCCCCTCCTTGTAAGTGTCAAAAGTCTAATAATACATGTGTGAGTGTAATAAATCCAACCCTACATTGCACGTATGGTCAACATAAAATGGGGGAAGTGTAAGGCGAGCTTTTAAATGATTACCCATGTGTATTTTGGCGCGACAAGACACGTTTACTTAATTTAAATCCAATACAACACCAAACACATTTTCGTGTGGCTTAAAATGTCAACACTTTATTATAAAAGTTAAATTTGAATTAAAGCTCGGTAACTCAAACGGCTGGCCGTTTGACGTCACTATTAGGGTAATGGCTGCTTCTGGTAGTGAAGCATCGAGGAGGATGGAGCTTATCTGTATTAATCTTGTACTGTTATTTTATATGGACTCAAATTCGGTCATATGGAACGTATGGGAAGCAAGAGAACGACTAAGAGGGTGTACGAGAGCAAGGTGGAAGGACAGAGAGGGAGAGGTAAACCGAGAGAGGTGGAAGGATGGCGTGAAGAAGTATATGGCTGAAGTATATGGCTGGTTGGGAGGAGGGGCGTCGACTGACTGGGGACAGAAGTGCATGGGGGCGTTTCGTTCGTGGCCATCTCTTTGGGGATCACGGCGTCGGACAATAGATAGATAGATAGATTTGTATTCTAATGTGATAAGTTGAAAGAGTAACTGCACTACTTATTTTTGGTGTATAATAGCAAAAATTTCCCTCTCGAAAACCTAGCTATTATGAGAGATAAGAGTCGTAATTTATAACTAAGAGTTAAGTACCCCTTAAGTAACAACGTTTTTATATCGCCTTTAAGGGGTTAGTGGCCGTTTTGTTTTTTGTCTAATAATTCTTGTATTCATAATTTTTTTAGTTTCCTCGCTAAACCTCCATCAAGCTTAGAAATACACCTTCTAAACCCCCTTCAAGATAAATTTGTACATTTTTCGGTAGAAAAATGACCCAGGACAAATTGCAGGCTCACTATCGCTCACCAGGAAAAAATCGACACCTAAATGGCACGAAATGTCTAAAAATTGACAACGAAATGGAGTGAAAGATATTAAAAACGCCTAACTAATGGGCCGAACGTCATAAAATCTGAAAACTAATGGGGATAAGCATGAGGAAAAAGGGGGACCAGAAATATGGCACATGTCCCCTTAATAGTGGGGCAGACAAGTGAAACAATCGTTCAAATGGTGATACAAGCACCAAATTTGGCATGGATATCTTCCAGAAGCTATATTTTAAGAAAACATTGTTAGCCACCTGAAAATTCAAGATGGCTGCCATTTTTCAAGATGGCCGCCAATGCGATAACGTTTTGACTTGAAATTTGACACAGATGTCCAACGTGAATGATATTGGTACCAATTATAATGTTATTTAACATTCAGAAACCAATCTTATCATTCTTTAAAGTGTCAATCTAATTATCCACTGAAAAATTCAAGATGGCCACCAGATTTCAAGATGGCCACCAATGCAATAACTATTTTTTCACTTATCTGCTGCTCTATAATGTTATTTATCATGCAAAACACTATGTCACCATTCTTAAATAACCCAGAATCTATTTTTGTCTTTTTCAGGGTTATTGGCTTGGTGGTGAAGGGATAATCTACCGGCCAGTTGAATCGTAAAGAACCTCTCTAAAATGGCGAGTTTTCCTCAGTTACGAATTACGTGGAAAACAGATTGGAACAAGTGTTGCCTGTGCCAAGGAGACAAGGATGAAAATTTAAAATCACCATCAACAAGGCGCTACACGTCAGATCAAGATGGATACTCAATGATTGCAGCTAATATTCCACACTTTCTAGCCATCAGTCAGATGCCAATCAAGCTAGATCCAGCCCGATTAGATGATGGCTGTGGTGTAGAGCAGACTTTGAGAACAAAAAATGCCAAATACCACCAAAGCTGCTGTCTTCTCTTCAACAATACAAAGTTGGAACGTGCCAAGTAAAGAGTAACTACAGCCTCAAGTAGCCATGATGAAAGAGACAGCAAAATGATTAGAACAAGGCCTAGAGACCGACCTGAATGTTTCTTGTGCGAAGAAGAGGCTCCTCCATCTGCACTGAGACATGCCATGACACTGCAACTCAATGAGAGGTTGCAACAATGTGCTCGAACCCTTAATGATGGAAGGTTGCTGGCAAAACTAAGCTCAGGGGATATCGTTGCACAGGAGCTGAAATATCATCCAGCCTGTTTAGCAGGGCTATACAATTGAGAAAGAGCCCACCTGACGGCTATGGAGAAGACTGAATGCGGAAGGATCGTCCGAAACAGATGCCTATCCTATGGCCTTTTCTGAGCTCATCACCTACATAGCAGAGACCAAAGCTCACAGTGAAGGAACAACTCTACCTATATTCAAACTCCCTGACTTGGTGAAATTGTATAAGCAGCGACTCAAACAGTTGGGCATAGAATCGCGTAATGTAAACTCAACCAGACTGAAGGAAAATCTGTTGGTCCAAGTGCCTGAACTGGAAGCTCACCAGAAAGGACGGGACATCCTGCTTGCTTTTCAGGAAGATGTGGGCTATGTTCTGTCACAGGCATCTCAGTACTCTGAAGCTATCCTTCTCGCTAAAGCAGCCAAAGCCTTTCGTAGACACATGATAGATCATATATCAACATTTGATGGCCTGAGAAGTACGGGGAGGACAAGTTTGTCCTGATGTTCGGAAGTCTACACATCGAAATGGCTACACTGAGGTCCTTTGGCACTTTCCTCCAGAACAGTGGATGGACAGCATCCCTCGGTGAGGCAGGTGTAGCATCATCTGGAAGTGCCAAATCTTTTCTCTCAGCCTCAAATGTCACTAGAACCAGACAGGCCCACCAAGTTATGGCCTGTAGTCTCTATAAACTCATGAAGGCTGCATACACCAACTACTGTAACAGCCTAAGCAGTGAAGAGAAAGTCCTGAGCTTTGATGACTGGCATGATAAACGACGGGAGGAGAGTCCACAGTTTCAATATTGGGATCTTGTGCTGGAGATGGAGCTGACAATATTCACCTTGATCCGGTCATTCAGGGAAGCAGATGTTGGTCTATATTGCGAAGCGCTCTTTGCTCTGACTCCTTTCTTCTTTGCGAACAACAATATAAACTACGCAAGATGGATCTCTATTCACCTCAGAGATATGCTGCATCTCGACCAGACACACCCAGACATTGCCAAGGAATTCCACAATAGACACTTCGTTATTCATAAAACTGAGAGAGTCTTCTCGGCCCTGGCCATCGACCAGGCACATGAGCAAAACAATGCCGTGATCAAAGCTGACGGCGGTGCGATTGGGATAAATGAGGATCCAGCTGCACTCCGAAGATGGATGGTGGCTGGTCCAGAGGTCAGCCGTCTACTCACAGCATATTAGAAGGCATCAGGCATGAAGGATGCGATGACCGACACACGGCACCATGAACATTCCATAGCTGATCAAAAATCATTCTTTAAGAAAGTGACTAGACTCACTGCTGTCCTTACTGAGATGGGGAATCCCTTTCTGGAAGAGTCCACTGATTTATTTGTGCTGGACACCAAAGATATTGCCGACTCTGCCATGGTTGACCTCCTGAGAACACACCACCAGAGGGGTAAAGACCAATTTGCATTATTCAGAGAGAAAATGCAGAGTGGAGATCGGGAATTTTACCAGCCTATCAAGAAGAACTCGGTTTTATTCTTCAAACAGGAACAAGTATCGGTTAAGTCAAAAGAACAAATCTTTAAGGAAGAGTGCCACCTGTTCTCTCGTCTCTTCATATCCTGCCAGACAAGAGAGTATGATCTGCACGAGTTCTTCCAGTATGAGAATCAGTCATCTCCAGCCTCCCTTAGTGATGGTGGCAAGCTACACACTTGCCAGAAGTCTCAGCTGGTAGCCATTTTTGAATCGCTTGTGACAATGCCAGACACTGAACCAGAAGCTGACGTTGTCATCATAGATGGTTCAGCATTCTGCAACACACTACCTCCACGTGCATCAAAGACATTTGATGACTATGCCAGGCAGGATTTAATTCCCAAAGTAGAATTGTATGGAAACAAGTTCCAGAGAACCCACATAGTATTTGACGTATACCGTGAGGACAGTCTGAAGTCAGAGGCAAGAGACAAGCGAGGAAAGGGGGCTAGGAAAAGAGTGACAGGAAGCAGCAAAGTACCAACAAACTGGAGAAGCTTCCTAAGGAATGATAGCAACAAAACCGAGCACTTCCACTTCATTGCGGACAAAATATCTGAGGCACAAACAAGAAGCCCAGTGATCGTGACCAAGGATGACAACACCCTCAGCAACCACGATGTACCTCTAAAAGAAGTAACCCCATACTCCCACGAAGAGGCAGACACCCGAATATTCGTACACGCTAGACATGCAGCAATGGAGGGCTACACAACACTGATGATAAAGGAAAATGACACAGATGTGGTTGTCATTGCTATCTATGTCATGCCATCTCTGCAGAAACTTGGCTTAGAGAGAATGTAGATTGCCTTCGGACAAGGGACTTCATCACGATGGATCCCCGTGCACGAGATTGTCTCCCAGATTGGACCAGAGAAGACCCGAGGGATGCCATTTTTTCATGCATTCACGGGATGCGATGGTGTATCTGCGTTCCGAGGCAATGGAAAGAAGTCACCTTGGCAAACTTGGAACGTTTGCACAGAAGCATCCTCCACTTTCGCCAAACTAAGCGAACAACCAACTAATGTGGACGAGGATGATATGCAAAAACTGGAGCGGTTTGTGGTGGTCATCTATGACCGATCGAGTGAAGCAACCTGTGTGAATGATGCCATGCTGGACCTGTTTGCTCACAAGCAAAGAGCATATGATGCCATCCCACTTACCCAGGCTGCCCTCAAAGAGCATGTGAAGCGAGCATCCTACCAAGCAGGATGCATCTGGAGTCAGGCAATAATCAGCCAGCCAGATGTACAGAGCCCGTCTGACTGAAGATGGGAGAAGTGTGGGGACAGATGGAAGATAGTGTGGACCACTATGCCACCTTTTGCAACCGGCTGCCAGGAACTGACTAAGTGTCAATGCCAGAAAGTCTGCAGTGGGAGGTGTAGCGGTTTCTGCTGTGGCCTCAGTTGCACAGCACTCTGCAGCTGTGTGTGCCAGGTGTAGTTGTACATTTGTGTTCCAGCTACTGGTAAAGACACTGTGAATAACGTCTTATAAACAATATTAATCTTCCAAGTTTCATGTGTAGAACAGGTGTTGTTTTATGTGAACATGGCAAGCCCTAATGATAATAACCTTTTTGTCACATTATGTTCCCAGCAAATCAACTTTTTTTTCTTTTGTCAATAACAATTGGTCTCATAGTGCTTCTGAGCTATACTTTTGGTATCTTAATGGATTTACTGGGGTCAAACGTATAGGAATCAACACCAAAATAATTCATATCAGACGTACTGATCAAATTGTGCATCACAATGTGTATGTTCATGAACTCATTGGCAGCCATTTTGAAAATGGCGGGCATTTTGAATTTTTAAGTGGTTTATAAGATTGTGAGACATTTAAGAATGATGGCATAGTTTCCAGCATATTAAATAACATTAGAATTGGTACCAATATCTTTTATTTTGGAAATCTGTGTCAAATTTCATGTCAAAACGTTATTGCATTGGCGGCCATTTTGAAAAATGGCAGCCGTCTTGGATTTTCTGGTGGCTAAATTTTTTTTCTTAAAATATAACCTCTCGGGGATATTCATGCCATATTTAGTGCTTGTATCATCATTTGAACGATTCTTGGTCAAATCTGCACTTATCTACCCCACTATAAAGACAATTTATTGTCTTGAGTAACTGGAATACAATACAAGTGTTATATCTTTTCCAGCTCGCCTATACACACTTATTTTCTCTCCACCATAACAATATACATTTAATAGATGAGAATGATATCCTCTACTCAGAATTGTGAACTCTAGTAGGGAGGGATGTAGTATTCGGGCGTACGGTCGTCATGTTTACATCGGTCGTGCGCTCTGAGTTATGTTCCCATCTTTTTTTACGGATATTGTTTCTGGTATTTGGCCCCTGCTAGCAATATATAATTTATGATGATGACAATAAGTCATGGGGAGTGAAGGGGGCAGTAGTTGAAATGGTAAGTTCCTGTGTAGCGGGGAGAACCCTCTCAATGGAGTAAGAGTTGAATTTACCATACCCGTTTAACCAAGAATATTAAGACACACACCCCAAAAGTGGGCAGGGCTTTAAAGAAGAGGGAAATTTGGGGGTAAAATGTTTAAAATGCGGGGTTAAAACATGGCAAGTAACTCTACAATATAGCCATGTTGACAGACAAGCCAGACGTTATGTATCCTTGCTTGTGTTTGGTTGACTATTGTGATGTCATCAGCCATCACAATAGTCGACCTCGGCCAATGGCAGTGATGCCGCTATTACACCCAGTAATGTTTACACCCACTAGTTTTTACAACCCGCTTAATCTTACACTAGCGATGTATTATTATCACACAATGTGTAATATATTGTAATTATTGTACTGTACAATTCGAATGTTGTTATTCAAAACATTTCTATTTATCTATATGCCATTCACCTTAGCGGAGAGGTGCAATCTGCGATGGCGGTATCGTCGTAGAATGGACCCTACCGCACACTCATGATCTGTATGGGCGATCTTCATGAATTCGGAAGGGTGTATCAACGGTCGAGTCCATGACTCGTCCGACTGCTACTAAGAACATTGTTTCGGTCAATATACAGGAGACGCAACAATATAGGTAGCACATTTATAATGGTAGTTTTGGGTTCCTATCTTCATATGCTTCATTTCTATATACTTTTTATCCCCGGGAAAAAAAAAATCTTGGGATTTTTCATTTTTTTTTCTTTGGATTTTTTGTTTTGGTCATTAACCTAACCAAAAAACCTAACCTAACCTAATAGCCCCCAAATACATTTAGGTTAGGTTAGGTTAGGTTTTTTGGTTAGGTTAATAAAAAATAAAATAAAAAAAAATTCAAGAAAAAAATAAAAACCTCAAGATTTTTTGTTTTTCCCGGGGATAAAAAGTATATAGAAATGAAGCATATGATAATAGGAACCCAAAACTACCATTAGAAATTTGCTACCTATATTGTTGCGTCTCCTGTATATTGACCATTGCTTCTGATACCTTGGGCCTAGTTTGATTAACCCGGGAACTGCAGGAAGACTCTTAAGAGTTCCCCTGGCAGACTGCGGGAAGACTCTTAAGAGTCAGGGAAAAAAAAATCAATTTAAAACACCATTTTGTTTTTTTTTTGCCCCTGGGCCATGCAAAATATCACTCCTCTACCTCCCCTCCTTCAGTTATCACCTATTTTCCCTGTTATTCCCTTATTCTGTGGTATATTTTTGTGCTAACATTAGCGAGTTGCAAGCAGGGCATTGTCATCACTGTTAGCAAGCGAGTGTAAGAGAGAGAGAGAGAGAGTATCGATCGACAGTGTCTCTCCAGACTTGGGGAAAAGTGGCGGGAAAGGAGATTGCCTCAGCCATACATTATGTAACTTCCGGCCTGTATCGCCGATTTTGACCATCCAAACGCTGTTTCCACTTGTTTTATTGTTGTAACAGGTTAATACCTTTATAATCAACCTATAATAGGCGCATATGGAGAAGTATTAATGCTATTTATGGTAAAATAAATATTTTAGTGATGGAAACAGCTCAAATACGTACGCACAGGCAGAGGTGTCTCATACCCCCCATGCGCACTTCAGAGGTTAATAGCCTAACCAAACAACCTAACCTAGACCCAGTAAGTGGGATAAAAACTAACCTTTACCTGCCAGGTAATAGATGTTCCTAGTACCTAGTAAGTGGGATACAAAACTAACCTTTACCTGCCAGGTAATACACTTCCTAGTACCCAGTAAGTGAGATACAAAACTAACCTTTACCTGCCAGGTAATACGTGTTCCTAGTACCCAGTAAGTGAGATACAAAACTAACCTTTACCTGCCAGGTAATACGTGTTCCTAGTATATCCAGTAAGTGGGATACAAAAGTAGCCTTTACCTGCCAGCTTATAAGTGTTACTAGTAGGCTACCACGCTAGATTTTCAGTGTTTTTATGCTTTTAAATTGTCATTACCCTAAGTAAACAACTCAACCTAACCTAACCTAGTGCTCTTAGTGGGGGCTGTCGCCCCCAAACCTCCGCTGTTAGCCAGTAAACATTAGACTAACCTTGGAGGTTTCTGGGTGAGCAGAAAATAATCACAAGCAAGGATACACAACGTCTGGCCTGTCTGTCAACATGGCTATATTGTAGAGTTAATAGCCATGTTTTAACCCCACATTATATACGTTTCACCCCACAATTTCCCTATTCTTAAAAGTCCTGCCCACTTTCGTGGTGCGAGTCTAAATATTCTTGGTTAAAGGGGTATGGTAAACACAACTCTAAACTCCATTGAGGATAAACAATAAAGATTCACTGGTAAACGTAGCCAAGGCCCATGACCCCAGTAACAACTCAGTGGGTTAATATACTGTATGTTCTTGGGTTCTCATAAAACAAAGCAATTACTTCACTATTCATTGAAAAGCACTTCCAAAAGTAAGTTATGGCCGACACTGAGATGTTATAGACAAGAGGGCAAAACTCTGATGAATGAATTAATGAATGTGACGTCATAGAGAGATTGACAAACAAAAGAGGCTCATTTATATGGACTCACGTTTATTTCCAGCCGTTCAAATATCTCAAACGTTTGTGATGTTACCGTCGACACACACGTACTCCAGCAACAACCAATCATATGCCAACAGCGTTCGTGACGTCAATGTCGTCACACGCCCTTTTTTGACCAATAGAACAGCAACTTACAACACTACTCACTCTCCGTCTCTACTACATCAGCTGGCTGAGAAATTCTGGAAAATTAGTATGATTCTCTCTAAACATTAATTTAAGGGGAGGTTTCTAGTTTGTTTCCTACTCCTCCAGCAATCTTAAAATGTCACCCCCTTGACCCCCTTTCAAGATAAATTTGTAAATTTTTCGGTAGAAAATTTCCCGGTCGAAGGCCGGTTACTCTTAAATTTCAGGCTCGCTATCGCTCGCCAGGATAAAATCGACACCTAAATTGCACGAAAGGTCTTAATTTTGACAGAATGGGGCAGAAATTCTTAAAATCACCAAACTTATGGGGGCAAACGTCCTAAAATCTCAAAAACAATGGAGCTCACCATGAGGGAGAAAGGGGTCAAGAAAAAAATCCCTCAAGTGGAGACCTCCCCTTAATAAGTATATTTTCCACTTCTAACCATTTCTAGTAATCACCGAAAAATTAACATACATAATACTTACATAAGTACAAAAAGAAAACAAATATGCTGTGACAAGGCCCAATTCTTGGGATATATAACTATTCTCCCCGCTACGTAGGATTATACCGTTGAAATTAGTTACAGTCCCCGGAAAATGTCCCCCCCCCCCCCCCCAACCCCACCCTTATCCAACGATCTTAAAGGACTCCGATGTACTTTACGTTATTTTCAGAGTAAAAAAACAACGATTATTTGCCTTGGGATATAGGCTGGATTGAGGGGGAGTTTCACCCCACCCCATGACTTATTGCAATGAGTATCTATTTTGCCAGTATAGGGCTTAATAAGAAATGTACCGCCGTCAATACAGAGTTTTTTTAACAGTGCTTTATATAGTGCAAATAAAATGCATTTCTGGTGGTTGAAACACATTTTAATATATCTACAATATTCGGACAATATAAAGTTTATGAAATTAAATTCAGACATCGATTGTATTGTGGCCCATAGGTATTTTATACCATGTATTTAATTCCTGTGTGTCTAAATGCGCATACACATTTATTACTGATTCTGAAAAAACAAAATCCTCTACATCGCATACCTCGCAAGAGGCGGGTCGGTTTGTTTATATCCGCCGAGAGTGTAGCTTCGGCGACTCGCGTTAGTGAAAATGAGGTTTGTGCCCCCTACTGTTGAAATGTATGTGGATTTCAATAAGTCCTGGGGGGGGGGGGGGGGGGGAATGCCTTTAAATGTAAAGATCAAATTCGTGGTAGTTTCAGTAATAAGTAACATAATGGGATATTGGATTCAGTACATAAACCAATTTGGATGTGGCGCTGACGTCAAAACATACTCAAGTAGATAATATAATCCAATCCAATTCTAGGTCAGGGACTCTTGAAAATGCGGCTCAGATGTACTTACCATGTCGTTAAATATAGTGGAAACGGGATACACGGTATGTCGATATAAAACAAATTATTATCCACCAGTTAGTTAAAATAGGACTTCAGAGGCTATCCACCCTATTGGATTATTAAGCTAGTTCACTGTAAGTCAAGAATAGTGTCAAGACTGGAGCAACTCCGGTCCCTTGTATCCACCAGCTCACTACACTTCATTTTTCTTTTGTCCTAACTGGCAATCTTGTCTAGTTACTCTGTCATCCTGTTACTACGATTGAATTATATAAAACCCTTCACAATTATCGTTATAATATCCAAATGTTTCAGTACATTATTTTTCGATACATTTCCAAGTTCATAAGAATATTATGAAACACTTCCAGAATTCCACCACTGTTTTATGGACAAGGAGAGATGCAAGTCACAGTAATATTCGCATATTGTTAGTACAGTATGCCATTTTCAAAAGAATCCTAAAATTGCTTAAATGGGCCCTCGAACTACAGATAGTCGATATTTTAGAGTGTTCACTCAAAGACACTAATGCAGTGTTGAGTTTCTTGAAGCGATCTCGGACTGCACTGAGTAAACTTAATACTATTGTCTCTGTAAAAATGTATGCACTTTGACGTCTTTATAATTTTAACCAGTCCGATAAATAAAAAAGGGACAGACTTTGTGTCCAAGAGTGTACACTTTATGAGTTTTGGACGATATTTGACGACCAATACGTTCTTTAGAATCGTAGAATATATGGCATACTTTATCGCCGTTTCCGACTCCTGGAATTATGGGAACAAACCCCTAAAGTGTATAATTATTCAATATATGTCTAAGTGTATTAAGGAGACAGAAGGGAATGCTGCCCGTAGCAAGGTTCCCCCAGCCCCCACCCAAGTTGAAATAGAGATGAATACTAATTATTGTAAATATTTGATACAGTTCCATATACCTCCGAAAATGCTAGCGTGACACTCACCTGTTACGCTTCTATTGTATTGTATTCTAAAACATGTGGAAAGGGTACTACCAACCCTATATCGAACGAAGGTAAAACGTATGAGTGTTATTTGTAATACAGAACTAAATACCATTCAATTTTAGAAAAATCACCATTTTGTTATGTTTATTTTGTTCACGGAGGCTTTAGGAGCCACCTCAATAAGATATATATAT
Organism: Paralithodes platypus; assembly: GCA_032716605.1. Lineage (NCBI taxonomy): Eukaryota > Metazoa > Arthropoda > Malacostraca > Decapoda > Lithodidae > Paralithodes > Paralithodes platypus. Next base: position 3,945,963 of record CM064535.1, read on the forward strand.
ATATGTGTGTTTGAGAATGTACAAATCAATTTCCAAGACACATATATCAGTTAAGTATTGTAAATAGTTGACATACACACAATTGCAGTAATCTTGACTTTAATTAAGACGTATTCTTAAGGCTGTTGTAAGAGTGTTGTCCACTGCATACCTGCGTTAACAAACTATACGTACTGTATATGCATGATCAAATTAGTTACACTAATTCGAATCTTTGAACCTTCAAACCTTATATCTAAAAATAATCGGACTTTTGAATATATGTATTATTTTGTTTGCGTTTCTTACTGATTATCCCTTCCAGTACCGGTGACGTCTGTTTGTTTATATTTTGGCTACATTTAGATTTTTTTTAATTGTATGAAGCTTCGGATTAGGTATATAAGAGCTAAATGGATTAATTGAGATAGATTGTAAAATTTTAATAGGTAGACGTCATTCCTAGGCTGAATACAATGGTATTCAACAGTTGCCAGAATATAATGAAAGAGACGTCGCTGGCACAGTACAGTAGGGGTTAAATTACATGAGTGTGTCGCCAATTGTATTTGTGGTTGGATCATAATTCGTGGTTCTAGTTTTCGAAGTTATCACAAACGGAATCGAATCGTCTCATTGATTCAGTAACTAGTATTATGCATTTTGTGAGTTAAATATACAGCTCGAAGATTCAGAAAGAACCATGCCTATTGCTGTAGACCTAGAGTGTAAACTCAGGTCACAAGTAATGGCATTTTATAAATCCTAGACCTGTTTAATGGGAGGTTTTTAGTTTGTTTGACCTCCATCAAGCTTAACATTCCACCCTCTTGACCCCCTTTCAAAATAAATTTGTAAACAATTTCGATAGAAAAATGTCACGGCCGAATGTCGGTTACTCTTAAATTACAGGGTCTCTATCGCTCACAGGAAAAAATCGACACATACATGGCACAATAGGTATTAAAATTGACAGAAATAGGGCGAAATTTCTTATAATTGCTAAACTAATGGGTGCGAACTTCTTAAAATCTCAAAACCAAGCGGGAGAAAAGGGTCAAAACAAAAAACCCTGAAGTGGAAATCTACCCTTAAGGGGAAAGTATTTTTTTTTTTTTGGACTCCCTTCTCTCTCCTATTTAACCCAATTATTTTTTTAAGATTTCAAGATGTTTGCCTATTAGTTTGGACATTTTTACACCATTAGCCCCATTTCGTTGTCAATTGTATGTCCTTTCGTGCCATCCAGGTGTCGATATTTCCTGGCGAGCGAAAGCGAGCCGGTAATGATAAGAGAAACTGACCTGGACATTTCTCTACCGAAAAATGTACAGATTTATCTTGAAGCGGGGATCTAGTGAGTGTTTTTATTGTCTTAAGCTTGATGGAGATCTAGCGAAAAAACTAAAAAAATGTATGAATGAATATATAATTATATGGACCAACAAAGATCCTCTACCCCTATAAAGGAATCCACCACCTGCATATTTTTAGGTAAATAATTATTTTCGGAACAGCTTCTGAATCCTAAACTCTTCCGTCCCTGTGTGTACAGTTGCGTTATTAATGTTTTCCATACAGCCTCAACACTCTTGGGCTGACCTGTTTCATTTTTCACCTGACGTATGCAATTCGGGGGTTCGCTTTTGGGGAGTTTATTTTTGTTCTTATTATCTTAAGATTTTGCTCCCTAGACCTCCATCAAGCTTAAATAATTACCCCCTTCGAGATAGTGTATGTATAAATATTATATTTTGAATCTTGAGGATTTGAAGGGCGTTGCAGACGAGGGTCATTCGTTTGTCGCTCTACCGCAGCAGCTGCTAGGTGTCACAGCGCACTAGAAGCGGGACAGGCGTCCCGAAGATAGGAGGAAGACACAGCGATCCGAATCACCCTCACACGCAGATGATCCTCAACACCACGCCCTCCTAGTTGCAGGGGCAGGGAGATATTGTTGAAACCCAAAGCTGAGAGGCATCCCTTCATGAAGATCCTAGCCGAGTAGTGGTGGGGGCAGTCCAAGAACACATGTCGCACCGTCTCATCCTGTCCACCCCACTGACAGGCAGGGCTATCTGTTATACTTATAGAATACAGATGCGCCGCAAGGGTGACCAATACAGAACCAGTCAGGGCAACTTCAAGATGCCTCAGTTTGTGCCTCGCCCAATGCTGCGGGGAAGAGTCAGTGCGGTAACTCCCCAGTGTTGTGTCCGGCAGGACTATTCGAAGCTCCATGTCCCATTGCACTTTGCAAACCTGTTCTATGTGTGTCGCCACCATAGAGAGATCCGGGACTAACCATTCCAGTGTCTCTGCCCAGTGCGCTAGGGATGCTGCACCATCCACTATCTCATAACCCCGTATCCCGGTTTGTGATGGAACCCACTGAAGAATCACTGTCCACATAGGTGAGGATTAAAGTAGCAGGAGGTCCTGGATTGAGAATACTAGGGAACGGTGGGAGGCAGGGCGATCTGACCGTAAGAGGTGGATGGAAGCCTGCGAGTCAGTGTACACTACCACTGTCTGGGGGGCCAACTGCGTGTACACAAAGAGCAAAGCACGATAGATCGCGAACAACTCCGCCGACAATATACCATGATGTCCCTATAAATATTATATAATTATACACTCACTCAAATACCTATATCTCACATTAGGGACTATAGTTCTCGAAAATGGGCTATAGTTCTGACGCCATTCTCGACTTACAGCGTGCTGGCTGAATAATACAGAGGGGTTGATAGCCTCTGAAGTCCTATTTTATCTATCTATCTATCTATTGCCTGACGCCATGATACTCGAAGGGGTGGCCACGAACGAAACGCCCCCATGCACCTCTGTCCCCAGTCAGTCGATGCCCCTCCTCCCATCCAGCACTGCCTTCATCCATATACTTCTTCACTCCATCCTTCCACCTCTCATTCGGTTTACCTCTCCCTCTCTGTCCTACCACCTCGCTCTCATACACCCTCTTAGTCATTCTCTTGCTTCCCATACGTTCCATATGGCCGAACCATCTCAAGGTTTTCCTTTTCACACTTTCCAGTACATGTACCTCCACACCACACCTCCCTATTACTTCCTCGACCGTCTGTCTATCCCTCCATGTAACTCTGCACGCACTTCTCAAGTAACTCATTTCCACCCCACTCACTCTTGGTCTGAGTCTCTTCACCAAATATGTCCATGCTTTGCTTCCGTAAGTCAGTGTCGGGATAACCACACTGTCATGAAAGGACTTATTCACTTCATGCTGACCACCCTATTTCTTGTTACTGCTTTCAGCGTTCCTACAACCCTCTTCCCCTGTTGCACCCTCTCCCGCACTTCTTCATCCATACTCCCATCTTTACTCAGTACACTGCCCAGATACTTGAATGAGCTGACAATCTCCATAGCCTGACCGTTTAGCTTTACCTCACACTCTGTGGCTTCACCCCTTTCGATAAACATAACCTTGCTCTTCCCCGCATTTATCTTCAGATTCCGTTTTTCGCAATCTGTTCAAAACATATTTACCAGACCATGTAACTCCCATTCATTATCACTCTTCAGAACTGTATCATTAGCAAACAGCAGTACAGGTAGCATCCACTTGTGTCCCTCCCTTATCAGCGATACACCCACATCCACTGCTCTTCCTTGTATTTCTTTCATGACTCCATCCATATAGGGGAGGTGTGGCGGAGTGGTCTTGCCACTGGACTGGTAATCCAATGGACCCGGGTTCGAATCCCAATATGTCAATGGGAAGATATTATTGGGATAGAATTTGTGCTGTACCTAGTTTCAGTGCATTACCACAAAGCACACCGTAATGCCAAAAAAATGCCCTCATTGTTCCCATTGTACCGTGGCACTGTATGCCTATTCCCATATTCAAAATATGTTACGGGGCAGGGCAATGCCTAGTGAGTTAATTGCTCCATAGGTAGCATTCTGAGAGTGAGGGTCCGAGTCTGGGTGATGAGACGGTGAAGCGCTGGGGCGAAGCAGCTTCAGAGATGGGACTGCTTCGAACTGTGAATGGGTGCTTCGCATGTCTCACTCCCTAGACTGGAACAAGACCTCACGGGCCTCGCCGTGTTCAGGGGTGGAGTGTGCAGGCTATCAGCCTATGCCCGAGAGGAAATAGTTGGAATATAGAATATTTTTAAGAGACAATGTACGGAGGAAGGAAAAACACAGGTAAAACAAAAAGGTCCATGTGCCTAAAGGCATCCTCCATTCATAAAATGTTTGTAACAACTGTATTTAAAGTGTTGTAGATTGTAAGTTTGTGGAAAGCAACTCGAGGGAAGTGAATTCCAAAGAGTAGTAGTTCTGGGGTTAATTAATTTTGATAAGCAGAAATTCTGCATTGTGGAGGAGAAAGTGTAAATTCATTGGCGCTCTCAGCTGCCCTAGTTCTACGGGGAAAGATGTGGAGAGGCGGCACAATTGAAGCAAGTTCTTCGGAACAATTGCTGTGAAAATATCTGTAGAATAATGCAAGGGATGCAACGTTTCTTCGTATGGATAATGTAGGAAGGTCCTGTGTGATTGCAGGGTTATTGATTAATCTAATAGCTTTATTTTGAATTTTGTCCAACTGCCTCAATGCAACCACTCCACTTCCACTCCACAGAGGTGAACAGTAATCCATCTGAGAACGCACATGACTTTTATATATTACGGCCAACTGCTCGTCAGTGAAGAATTCTCGAACTCTGTACAGGAGTTCCAGTTTTTTAGAAGCATTCTTAGCAATGCTTCTAACATAATGTGTCCAGCTCAAGTTAGTAGTTAATGTTACACCGAGAATATCAATACTAGGGGAAGTGGGAATATTTACATCATTAAAAAATGTATGGGAGTCAGTGAGATTCTGTCAGTTAGAAAATTGAATGTACTTGGTTTTCTGTGCATTAAAGGAAACTAGATTCTTTTGTCCCCATTTATTAATTCTAGAAGGTCCTGGTTCAGAGAAATTGCAGTGTTTATTTTTGAATTTATAAGATCGGGTTGGGTGAAAGAATTGGTAAATGTGAAGGAACTGTGGAGTGTTGAGTCATCTGCGTAGGAATGTATTGGATTATGAGTGGTAGATATGAGATCTTTGATATGAATGAGGAACAGAGTTGGGGCCAAAACTGATCCCTGGGGAACACCAGCATTTATTGAGTTAAATTGAGAATAAAGGCCATCTACCATTACACATATTTTTCTGTTATGAAGATAAAAAGAAATTAATGGAACTAATGATGCAAGGCCGTAGTGTGACATCTTCGACAATAAGGATTGATGCCAGACTCTACCAAATGCCTTTGATATATCCAGTGCTATTGTATGTGTTTCACCATGTTGGTCTGTAGCTTGGTTGATTTGATGCGAAAGAAGGCAAAGCATGTCTGCAGTTGATCAACATCGTCTAAAACCATATTGCCTATCACTGATTAATTTATTATTCTCAAGATGCTTAATTATGTGATTATTTAATATAATTTCAAAGACTTTACAAAGAGTGGAAGTTATAGCTATTGGTCTGTAGTTTGATGGATCTGAAAAGGCACCTTTTTTAGGAACTGGATGGATGTTTCCTTCTTTCCAGGATACTGGGAAGCATGAGGTATGAGTACACAGACGGAAATGTTTTGCCAATACAGGAGCGAGCACCAAGGAGCAATGTTTAAGTACAATTGGAGGAATTTCATCAGGACCAGGAGCTTTATCTACTGAGAGATTCTGCAAAATAGATTTGACATGTCTGGTGTGGATCTTAAGTGAGAGAATTTCAGGCGAATTAAAATTAAGTACAGGGACATCTTGATTTATTTCATCTAAGGTTGAGTTGGTGGAGAAAATATCCGCAAGAAGGTTAGCTTTACCTCGTGGATCACTTACAAGATTGCCAGTCGGAAATTTTATTGGTGGAATGGATGAAGCAGTAGTGAAGTTGGATTTGAATGAGTTAAGAGTAGACCAACATATTTTGTTATCATTTGGATTATTTAGAAGTTTATTTGCCTGCTTGTGGAGAAAGTTTGATTTAGTTAGATTTAATACAGTGTTGGCATGATTTCTGATGTTTCTAAAGTAATTAAAGGCTTCATGTGTTTTTGATCTTGTGTATGCATTGTAGGCTATTGCTTTTTGTTCAGTTACTCTAGCACAATTATGGTCGAACCATTTAGGTGAATTATATCTTTTACTGTACTTTTGATGAGGAATAAAATTTTCCATTCCATTTTTTATAAAATCTTGTATGTGGCTCAAGGTGGAGTGTGCATCATTAGAAAAGAAAGAGGTCCAGGGAATATCAATAAAGAAATCTTGAAGACCCTCCCAGTCTGCCCTATCGTAATGCCATTTAGTCACCAAAACAGGTTCAGAGTGGGAAGGTGTGGTAGGTGATAGACAGGTGGCCTGTATCAGACAGTGATCAGAAGATCCAAGCGGGGACCTCATTGTAACATCATAATTTTCTGAATTGGTTGTTAAAAATAAGTCCAGTAGGTGGGAATTATGATCAGGATTATCTGGTACACGGGTGGGTTGGTTGACTAGTTGAGTGAGATTAAATGAGTCTGCAAATAGCTCACATTCAACACCAGCATCATCAGTCCTGGCTGAATGAATGAGCCATTCAACATTATGGACATTAAAATCACCCAACACAGTGATTTCAGAAGAAGCAATTAAGTTGAGGACACTGAGTTGTGAGGACAGAGACTCAAAAAGACTTTTCTCTGGAGGAGTATTTGGGGAACGGTATATGCAACATATGTATTTAAATTTACCATACAAAATTAATTTGTATATAGAATAATCAAAATAGGGATCCAAAAGAACTTGCTCTGCTCATTCTCCACACGTACTGCCGCCTTTGCACCCTCATACATGCTCTTCACTGCTTTCAGCAACTTGCCATCTACTCCTTATATTCTAAGTACTTTCCACAAACCTTCTCTATCCACTCTATCATAAGCCTTCTCCAAGTCCATAAAGGCAACATACAGCTTTTGTTGCTTCTCCAGATATTTCTCCACAACACATCTCAGGGTAAAAATCTGATCTACACATCCACTTCCCTTCCTAAAACCGCCCTGCTCGTCACCTATCCATTTCTCCGTTCTCGCTCCCACTCTCTCAATCACAATCCTACTGTACACCTTCCCTACTACGTTTAGAAGACATATTCCTCGGTGGTTACCACATACTCCTCTTTCCCCCTTACCCTTATATAGGGGGACTATTATGCCTGTCTTCCAGTCATCAGGTGCACTCCCCTTTCTCCCATGCTAGTTTGCACATTTTCCATACCCATTCGATCACTATCTCACCACCATACTTCAGCATTTCCCCACACACTCCATCTATTCCTGGTGCCTTCCCCAACTTCACTCTTTTCATGGCTTCACACACTTCTGACCTCTTGATCTCTACCTCCTCCTCCACTACTTCTCTTTTTCTCCCTACCATACCCCATCCAACTATGTTTGCTGCTGCTTCATTCCTTACATTCAGCAATTCGTTGAAGTACTCCTTCCATCTTTCGACTCTCTCTTGTTTCTCGGCTAGCATTCGCCCATTCTCATCTTTCACACCCTTACTATTTCCCTTGCTACCTTCCCTAACATTCTTGACTTCGTTCCAAAACAGTTTCTAACAGTCCCCCCCCCATTTTTCACTCGGATTCCTTCCAAATTCCTCATCTAATCTTCTCTTACTTTCCTTCACCACTCTCTTTTTATCCAAGTAAGTCGCTCGTTTCAGTCTCTCCAAATCATCATTCCCTCTATTACCCAACCATTTTCTATACACTTTCTTCATGGCTTCCACAGCTATTTTTACATCTTCTGTCCACCATGCTGTACCCTTCACTCCCCTCCCTCTTCTCCTTACTCCACACACCTCCTCACATGCTGCAAAGATCTCTTCCTTAAACACTTTGCTGATCTCCTCCACTTCCTCCATACCTTCCAGGTCAAACCTACCTAGTCGTATTTCTACTGCTCTCCTGAACTCTTTCTTGATTTCCTCCTCCTGCAACCTCGCCACACTCCTCGCCATTCCACCTTCCTCTCGCCTCCCTCCAGTTCTCCTTCCCCACTTCTTTTGTATCCTAATTTTAGCTGCTACTATATAATGGTCAGACAGACCCCCTCCAATACACTCTAGCATCCAGCACAAATTTGTCCGTTCGTTCATCCACACATATAATCAATCAGTGCCTTTCGTTCCACCACTGTTTTATCCTTATCCTTCTTCCTCCACACCACTTTCCATGTGTACCTGTGTATCATTATGTGCCGGAAGAAGGTGTTGGCTATCCACATCCTCCTCCCCACACATACGTCCACAAGTGCACTACCATTCCCATTCACCTCTGACGGTACCCCCTACCCTCCCACCACTCCATTAACTTTCTTATCACCCACCTTCCCATTCATATCCCCAATCAGAAATATTCTTTCGCTCTTGCCAAACTTATCCAGGCACGCCGGAGGGAGGGGGGGGGGGGGGGGGGGGGGGTGTGTCTCTGAGCACCTAAGACGCTCGTCACGTATGTTATCCTATTATCCTCAGGAGTTAATGAATAAGCAAATAAAATAAGCTCCCAAATTACAATAACATAGCGGCCCAACGTTTATGGGCGTTACATGTAAATTTTTATTTTTATTTTCTCCCGTAATATATGTTTCCAAAGGATCAATCTCACATTAAAATTAAGTAAAATTTATAGGTATTCCAAAATAGCCCCGGTTTTCCATTTTGGTGTTTTGTTAAGTTGAATGACAGGAAAACCCGAGCAGAGTTTTGAAATTCATTTTAGGTGTTTTTGGAAAGTTGTGAGTTGTGTATTAATAATATTAATTGTTTAGTTGCGATATCACAAACAAAAACATGCCACACTGTTGACTTTCTTTTTCTATGTGTGTGAAGGAAAAAACGGCAGATAGCCTGTAACGAGTGTCTCTCCTAAAGCCAAATTCAAGGGATGTCGGGGTAAAAATGCCTGGACACACAAAGTTTAGAGCACCTTAAGTCATAGGATGTAGGACAGATTGACCGAATAGGAATGAGACTGTGATGAAAGACAGCAGTGCCTTGTACTCGGCTCAAGGGATGGGGTATGACTGAGAGAGCTCTGATGAACACTGATTGTTGTAATAACGTTAACAGAGTGAAAGACATGCAAAAGTGACACATGTAGATAGAGATTGTAGGACTTAGTAAGAGCAAGTGAGTTGATGAGGTGAAATTCTTTTGATTTTACTTTTTTGAGAAGTGCAGTATAGGTGGAACATCCCCAAACATGCGAACAATACTCAATACATGGGTGCACTGTGCCCCGGGATACAGAGCAGGGAGCTGTTCGTAGGTGTAGAACTCACAGAGTCGGTTAAGCATACTTAACTTTTGGGAAGGATGTAGTATCCGGACATACGGTCGTCATATTTACATTTGCCGATCGTTCGCGGCAGCGGCGGATCGTGGTTAAGTTCCTGTCTATTTTGACGGCAATTGTCTCTGTTATTTACCCCTTGCTGGCAATATATATGATGATGACAATAAGTCATGAGGGGTGAGGAGGGCAAAGCTTCCCCTCAACCTATTATTGTACCCCACGGCAGTCAAAATAGGCGGGGACATGATCGCGAGCGTCCGTTTAGTGTAAATAAGGCGAGCGAGACACTCGAATACTACATCCTTGCCAGCTGTTTGAGTTAGAGAGGTAATATGATCTTTCCAAGAAAGGTCGGATGACAAAGATACACCTAGAATATTGAGAGAAGATGAAGGGTTGATTTGTGTATTCTTGAGTTATAGTCTTGCGGAAGATTGTGACGGATAGATAGAGAGAGATATTATGTTGGGTCTTGGAGGTGTTGAAAGTAAAAAGATTTTCTCTGTCCCTATCAGAAAAAATAAAGATCAGAAGGCAGGCATGCCATGGCCCTGACACATGAGTTTTGGAGTGATTGCATGCTGGGATATTGTGAAAAACTAGTTGATTAATGTACGATAGAGTCCTCAGCATATGAATGGATAGAACTAGAGGTACAGTTGAGGAGATCATTATTGAATATTAGAAAGAAAATTGTAGACAGGACAGAACCCTGAGGAACACGGAAGTTGATAGGTTGAGGAAGTGAGCAATGGTCGTCCACAACTGCAACTATGGAGCAGTCAGAAAGGAAATTAGAGACAAAGCCAAAGATAGAGAGATAGAATCCGAAGGAGGGTAGGTTGAAAATTAGGGATTTGTGCCAGACTTTATCAAAGGTTTTCGATATGGGCAGCTCAATATAGAATGTCACGTCGAAATTCCGATAGGAGGATTGCCAAGAGTTAGTAAGATAAGACATATGATCACCAGTAGAGCGGCTCTTAAAGAAACCATACTGCCGATCTGAATGTAGATTATGGGAAGATAAATTAATGTTTGAGACATTTTGAATAAAGAATAGTTTCAAAACTTTAGAGATGCAAGAAATAAGAGTAATTGGACAATAGTTAGAGCGGTCACCCTTCTTTGGGACAGGCTGAATCGGAGCGAGCTTCCAACAAGAAGGAAAGGCGTTAGATGAAAGACAAAGACGAAAGAGTTTGCGTAGGCAGGGACTCAGCACGAATGAAAAGTTTTTGAGTACAGCATGAGGAACACCAACCAGTCTGTATGCCTTCTTAGTATTAAGCCCATAGAGGGCAGAAAGTACATCCTTAGAAGAGATTATGATATTGGGCATAAGTAAGCGAGAGGGGAGTGGAGAGGGAGGAGTAGCGCCGGAATCATTCAAGGCGGAGTTCTTAGGGAAATTTGAGAAAAGAATTCAGCTGTGTCAGAGGAAGAGGTGGTGGTGGTATTGTCAAAGTGGATAAGAGGAGGGAAAGAAGAGGAAGTTAAAACAAAATTGGATAGGTTTATGGCTAGTTGCTAAAAACCTTTGTAGGAGTTAAAAAATTCAGAGCATTTGTTAGTGATGACAGAGATTTTGGCGAGTTGAAGGACAGATTTGGCTTCATTCCGGGCAGAAACATGTAAAGTACGGGATTCTTGATTTTGAAGGCGATGGTACCGTTTTAGTAGTTCCTCTATATTGCAAACAGCAATAGAACAAGCGTGAGTAAACTAAGATTTTTGTGAGTTAGTTTGAGAGAAAGCGAATGGGATGCATGGTAGGCCGATCTCCAGGGCGGTCCGGGATACGGGTGGGGTGCTGAACTAACTGCTCTAGACATGTAGCCTTTTTTTATATATATCTTATTATTAGTCTAAGAAATTTAGTTTCGGTTATCTTTCTAATAATTTCGTTAAGTATGACAATGCAACTGTTTATATTTATATTGTACCGTGGAGCAAAATAATTAGGGGTCTTGCAGAATGTGTTGCAAAATAGTTTTCACTGTCGATATACTGTAGGCAGCGCTAGGACTGTTTGAAGGACTAGTAGGACCTACTGTATATTGCTGTATGAAATTGAGTAATGATCTTTGAATGAGAAACAAAATAGGAAGGTGGAAGGGTTGAACATGACATATATGAGGACAATAGGTGGTAGTAGATGATACAACAGGGTGAGAAATGGCAAACCGAGAGAGATGTTTGGAGATAATCACAGTTTACTGGTGGGAACAGACCGAATATTACTTAAGTAGTTAAAGCATATGGAAAACAAATTAGGACAGAGGGAATAAACAAACTTAGGAAAAATCTGATCTACAATAAGGAGGGAGAGATTGGGACTGGACGATGAAAACGAAGGAGAACATGGAGAAATGGTGAAAGGAGCTGAGCATCCAAGAGGGTGAACGACGCGCAAACAAGAGAGAAATGGAATTGGAAAAATCAAACGATTGGCAAGCGATTGTAATTGGCTACACGGAACAAAATAACTTCTCCAATTTTGACAAACTTAAAATGTCATAATTTCACATGATGTCATGGAACAGTATTACCATGACATTCATAGCGAAAGACCAAGTTTCTCTGTAATCGATGTTACCTTTTAATTTAATGTTGGTTTACATCTAATATATCATGCACATTGATAGATGCATCTGACGACAACATTAAATTGTGTATCTCTCTCTTTCACACACATACACACACACACATCAAGAAAAGGAATGCACAATGTAGGCATGTAGCCACATAACTATACTAGGGTTCAGGTTATTGCAGTGTGCATCGCTCTCTTCCCTCTGTCCAGCTACACAGTCAGACCGTAAGTTTTACCAAAGCCTTCAGCCTGGTGGTGTTACAGAGGCGAGAGTGAATGTCAGGTTGCAAGAATATGTTGCTCTGTGATGTTTATCAAGTAAAATTATTTAAACCATGTATATATGTGTTGATAATACTTGTTATTCATTAAATAGCATAATTTAAGGTGCAATTGCATGCACTAATACATACATTGCACGATCAAGGAGGAGTTTCCGAACAGACAGACATAAATATCGACCGGCATGGTACCACTATATTTGTGTACGATACCACCCTGCTTACGCAGAGGTGATGAATATAAGTTTTATTATGTTGGTAGCACTACATTTTAATTTACTGATTTTCATACCCCCAACACCTCTTACAGTATATTGTATACTTGTCACCAACACTAAGGAGAGCAATATCTGTGCAGTAGTGTGATATCTGAAACCTGTGAATATTACTATTTGTATACAATATGGTTCATGAATATCTGCAATCTCCATCTTAGGAGATTTCAATGTTAACCACCGCTAATGGCTCTCCTCTCACTCTACTGACAAACATGGCGAACAAGCCTACGTCTTTTCTATCATAAATGACCTAGACCAGCTGGTCCAGCAACCCACCCGTATCCCGGATGGCTTCGGAGATCAGCCCAACATTCTTGACTTATTTCTGACTTCTAACCCTTCCTCTTATACTGTCAATTTTTTCTCTCCTTTGGGCTCCTCCGACCATAAACTTATCTCCATCACCTGTCCTATCTCTTCAGTACGGCCATCCGATCCTCCCAGCCGGCGGCGCTTGTGGCACTTTGGCACTGCCGACTGGGAGGCTCTCCGGCAGTACTTCTTTGATTTCCCATGGAATGACTTATGCTTTTGTGGCCGAGGACCCTCGGACAGTGCTGAACACATTACCGAGGTAATCCTCTCGGGCATGGAGGCGTACATTCCATTTTCTTTCTCTGAGTCTAATGCAAAAAAATCTTGGTTTACTCACGCTTGTTCTACTGCTGTCCACAACAAGGAGGCAGCATTCAAACGGTACCGACGCCTTAAAACTCAGTATCTCATTCTTCCTATGTTTCTGCCCAGAATCAAGCCAAATCTGTTCTTCGTCTTGCCAAGCACTCTTTCATCAATAATAAATGCACTGAACTATCCAACTCTAGCTCTTCCCAAGCCTTCTGGCATCTAGCCAAAACCCTCTCCAACAACTTCTCTTCCTCGTCTTTCCCTCCCCTTTTCCACTCTGATGGCACAACCATCACTTCTTCCTCTGACAAAGCTGAAGTCTTTGCTCAATCTTTTACCAGAAACTCTACCTTGGATGATTCCGGTGCTATTCCTCCCTCTCCACCCCCCTCTCTCCTACTTATGCCTAATAGCCTAATCTCTTCTAAAGATGTACTTTCTACCCTCTCTGGGCTTAATTAATACTAAGAAGGCGTACAGTCCGGACGGTGTTTCTCCTGTTGTACTTAAAAACTGAGCTTCCGTGCTGACCCCCTGCCTAGGCAAACTCTTTCGTCTCTATCTCTCCTCTAACCTCTTTCCTTCTTGCTGGAAGTTTGCTCTCATTCAACCTGTCCCAAAGAAGGGTGACCGCTCTCAACCCTCCAACTATCGTCCAATTGCTCTCATCTGTTGTATCTCTAAAGTTTTTGAAACTATTCTTGCTTCCAAATTTCTTAAGCATTTCTCTTTTCATAATCTGCTCTCAGATCGCCAGTATCCTTATCGCGATCCTTAAGGGTCGCTCTACTGGTGATCTTCTTTCATATCTTACTAACTCTTGGTCATCCAACTTTCAGGACTTCGGTGAGACTTTTTCTGTTGCACTAGACATATCGAAGGCCTTCGATAGAGTCTGGCACAAATCATTAATTTCCAAACTGCCCTCTTTCGGTTTCTGTCCCTCCATCTGTGCCTTTGTCTCTAATTTCCTTTCCGGCCGTTCCATAGCTGCGGTTGTGGACGGCCATCGCTCACTTCCTCATCCTATCAACTCTGGTGATCCTCAGGGTTCTGTCCTATCTCCTATTCTCTTTCTAATTTTCATAAATGATCTTCTCAACTGTACATCCAGTCCCATCCATTCATATGCAGACTACTCTACCTTACACCACTCAAATAGTTTTCCACAACGCAGCAGTCCCTCAAAAGTAAACGTAATGAAGCCATAAAATACTTATCATCTGATCTAGCTACTATTTCCAATTGGGGTAGAGAAAACCTTGTTGCATTTAATGCTTCCAAAACTCAATTTATCCATCTTACTACCCGTCAGGAACCTCCAGAGGACTATCCCTTATTCTTCAACAATACAAAAATCAACCCTTCATCTTCTCTCAATGTTCTCGGTGTCTTTTTCTTCTGCTCTCACTTGGAAAGACCATATTACCAGTCTCGCTAAGGCAGCCTCCCAGAAGCTGGGTGTGCTTAACCGCCTCAAGGAATATTTTACCCCTGCGCAGCTTCTTGCTCTGTACAGGGCAACAGTGCGTCCTTGTATTGAGTATTGTTCACATCTGTGGGAAGGTTCCTCTCACACTGCATTCCTAGATAAAGTAGAAGGGAAAGCCTTTCGTATCATTAACTCCCGTCCACTCACCAACTCTCTGCAATCTCTCTCTTCGCCGCAATGTTGCATCTCTCTCACTATTCTATCGCTACTACAATAATCAGTGTTCCTCGGAGCTTTCCCAGTGTATACCACCTCCTCTACGTAGGGTGCGTAGTACCCGCCTTCCAACACAGTCCCACCCCTACTCTGTGCAACTCTCCAATCCAAGAGTGAAACGCTATTCTCAGACTTTCTTCTATTCAACTGCTGAGCTCTGGAACTCTTTCCCAGAATCAGTCTTTCCCTCTTCCTATGACTTAAATTGCTTCAAATTCCGTGTGTCCAGGAATTTTAGCTCGAACGTTCCTTGATTTCGGCCCTGTCACTTTTTGAAATCTGGGGGAGGCACTCGCTGTAGGCAGTTATGCCTTTTGTCTCCCTCATTCACATAGAACATAAAATATATAACATACTATAGTAAGGTCAAATGGAGAAATCAGTCACAAAGCAGTTTGAAAACTAACCAAAAGCGAGCTTAAGGATCTTTGTTTAGCATAATGTAATCTAAAACTATAGAATGTTTTATTTTCCTTTGATGGTATATTGTCAAATCCACCTCCTGATTACTGAATTACTACTATGGTTTTGCACTGAAATATGTTGTTAATTAGAAATATCGGGTATTTGTAGTATGCACAGATATAATTGTTTCATATATTGTCATTAGGTATCGATAAATCACCTGGTAAAGGATTGAATTTATCGTCAGTTGTAAATTACTACTGTATATTGCCCTCGGTTGTTTGTTTTGGGTGACCAGGAGGAAATTTAACGGTGTCTTATAATATGTTGTCAATACACGATACGTTGATGGGTGTGATAGATTGATAATTAAGGGGAAGTTTTGTTTTTTCTGGAACCCCTTCTCCCTCATGTCTAGCCTCATTAGTTATGTGATTTTATGAGGTTCGTCCTATTAGCTTGGCGATTTTAAGAGCTTTCGTCTCCTTTAATTAAAACCTATCGTGCCATTTAGGTGTCTATTATATTTTGTTTCGTGGCGAACGACAGCGAACCTGTAATTTACGAGTAAATGGCCTTTGGCTGCGGCTTTTTTATTACTGAAAAGGTATCAATTTATCACGTAGGGGATCTTTGGGGTATATGCAGTATGTGTATGTGTTTTGTTTCTATTTTTTTATTTTTTTGTTTTGTATAAGTTTGATTGGGATGTAGGGAGCAAACTAAACATCTCTACCTTTATCAGATTAACACTGATAAGCTTTCCCGTAAAAATAGTGCATACCCCGACAAATAGCAACTCCCTTAAAGTGCAATCTGAACTTTAGTTTTCATTCCCGTGATGTGACCGCGAGTAAATACGTTACAGTTTGATTGAAACTAAAAGTTTCCCTTGCAACTTTGGAAACAAAAGTGGTAATACACCTCCAAGCTTTCCGCTGATGCGTGTGGGTGATACATTGATATTGCACTTATGCAGAAGTCCATATATAAATTCATGCAATAAATTATACCTACAAAATATATATACATTTTACCGACACTATACAGTAGAACGAGTAAATATTATGTTGTTAACCTCTTCACTACCATTACGTAATGTTCGTCCTTTTTGGGTTACCACTAGGCGATTTTATTTAGTTGATCATTTTCCTTTACCACTAAAATGGGCATATACGATCTCAATAAACCCTCTCAGTAAAATAGGACCTTCTTCAACAGCATAAAACAATAACATTTTAGCCAGAATGAAAGGTGAAAAGGCCTATTGTTGCTGAAGGGGTTAACCCTTAATGCAAGCAAATGGCAGTTTCCAATGCAATGCAAACACATTATTTACAGTAGGTGCATTGTATGCTCCTATTATTACCTAATACATCTTCCCTCCCACCTCTCTCTCTCTCTCTCTCTCTCTCTCTCTCTCTCTCTCTCTCTCTCTCTCTTGGCAGACATAATTGATATACAATTTACATTACACAATTTTAGATCTAATATGCTGCCGCAGTAGTTTTTGAATACAATACATAAACCAGGTAATTGTGTGAGTACTGGTAACGTTGTTTTCGAGATTATATATTATACATTCACTGAAATCCATTGAATCTGAGGGAATTAATTGTAACATGAGAATGCTTGATAGCTTAATTTCATGTTCAAGCCATTTACGGGGGGGGGGGGGGGGGCGTCAAGAGTTAATCATTTGCTGGAGTTGAGATTAACAAGATATTGAACGTATGAGCATCTATCATTAATAGAAAGGATTATGATTTAGGAGAAACTTGGCAAACAGATTGTATTGGGATTAACATATCATGAATACTGGGGCATCGTCAGATTGCTTTACTGTCAGCTCTAGCTCCACACATATGCTGTTCCTCATTATGGTAACACTTTTGCTATGCAGTTCAGGAAGACCGCACAACATTTATTGCATTTTGGATATATATTGCCTGCAGCAAATAACTTTGTTTTTATATATACGGAAGCATGACGCCACTGTTGGCATCAGGACTAATATGCTAGGTCTGAGCTCACACATATGTTGTGACATAACGATGGTTCTCGTGTGCCCTCTGTATTATCTTTATATTATCTGTATAATAACTGGCCATGGCTTCACACTTGTCATATTTAAACATATCATTACAGTATGGAAGGAATATACCAAGTTAAGTCAAAGGGGTTGCGGTGACGTAGATGCTCCAGAAAGACAAGTTTATGTTCAGTTGTGTCCTGACTGTATGTACACCCTGTTCATTATAGGTAGACCAGAAATACCAACACCATCCTGTCATCACTCTAACACGACTAATCAAGCTACTATGTTTACTATTTGGGAAGGGTCAGACGGAAAATGGGGGTTAAAATTTACAGCTGATTTGCTCTAGCCCTTTTTGAGTTACAGAGGTTTGGGGTCACGACTTCTGGCCTACCTATAATGAATGGAATATACTAGACTGTGGTTGGCATCATAGTATATACTAGACTGTGGTTGGCATCATAGTATATACTAGACTGTGGTTGGCATCATAGTATATACTAGACTGTGGTTGGCATCATAGTATATACTAGACTGTGGTTGGCATCATAGTATATACTAGACTGTGGTTGGCATCATAGTATATACTAGACTGTGGTTGGCATCATAGTATATACTAGACTGTGGTTGGCATCATAGTATATACTAGACTGTGGTTGGCATCATAGTATATACTAGACTGTGGTTGGCATCATAGTATATACTAGACTGTGGTTGGCATCATAGTATATACTAGACTGTGGTTGGCATCATAGTATATACTAGACTGTGGTTGGCATCATAGTATATACTAGACTGTGGTTGGTATCATAGTATATACTAGACTGTGGTTGGCATCATAGTATATACTAGACTGTGGTTGGCATCATAGTATATACTAGACTGTGGTTGGCATCATAGTATATACTAGACTGTGGTTGGCATCATAGTATATACTAGACTGTGGTTGGCATCATAGTATATACTAGACTGTGGTTGGCATCATAGTATATACTAGACTGTGGTTGGCATCATAGTATATACTAGACTGTGGTTGGCATCATAGTATATACTAGACTGTGGTTGGCATCATAGTATATACTAGACTGTGGTTGGCATCATAGTATATACTAGACTGTGGTTGGCATCATAGTATATACTAGACTGTGGTTGGCATCATAGTATATACTAGACTGTGGTTGGCATCATAGTATATTTGGCTTTCATGTAGTTATATTAGGGAGCGGGTTAGTGACAGACTAATATTATATGTGATAAACAAGTTTGCAGAATACGTGAAACTCTGAACAAATGAGAAAAACCCAAAAGAGACTGAATGACTCAACAAGCAGTTGCATAGTCTCCGTGAAAGGTCCAATACATGAAAACTGCCAAACACCTAAAAGAAACACAAAGCATACTGTACATAATGATGATACTGCCATAGCAAATGTTACAGGGGAAATGTTATATACATACTGAGAAATCACAAACGTAACCATACATACAATCAAACACGCGCATATAATGGATAGTCCGCAGGCTGTGCAATCGCGCTGATAACGTATATAAACGTACACATAACACATAGCGAAATATCAAGGGGTTCCTTCAAATTGAGAGAGAGATAGACCAAAACTGATAAGCCTGTTATCTGTACGCTGACCTTGTAAAACATAATAATTATGTGCTCCTCCATCCCATATGTTTTCTCTCTCTCTCTCTCTCTCTCTCTCTCTCTCTCTCTCTCTCTCTCTCTCTCTCTCTCTCTCTCCTTCAGTTAGTATTGTATAATGCCTCGTCAATTTGGAATACATGTTCCAACTTCTGGCATTGTTGGCCACAGAGTGCTTTGATGTACTGGTGGATAACACTGTATGTTGGTTTCACAACGGCAACAAATATTTTGTTGGATAATTTGAAATATCTAAATATAGAATGTTCGACAAACACCAGACTATGTGTTATGTGTACACTATACCCGCTGCACAAAGTGACAATATAAGTGTGGCTAGATATTTAAGCAGTTACAACATCCTTTCCTCGGGTTTATCGATAACATTGTTTTATCTATCAAGCGAAACTAAATTTCACTAAGCTGATTAAATTAAAGTGTGGCAAAATGTCTTTATTCTATTTTACTCAAAGACTCTCAGAGATACTCACGGATAGCATTCTGGAAGAGGCTGTGACTCCAGCTCTTGCCTAATAATGTCATTAACTCTATGTTGGTAGTTAAGGTTTGTATAATTAGTAAGCGCTTGTGAACTCGAAGGAGGAGATACGGGCGCAATATAAGTAATCAGAAGATTATTATTATTATTATTGCCTTCCGCATACGTTTTCCAGGTCTCTTTCAAATGGGAATACATAATTGCACTCAGCTGCAAAGGGTAGCAGATTCTTTCAGATATTTAGGATTCTGTTGTTGAAGGTATACATTGTAGCATTCACCGTAGCTCAGAACGTGATTTGTTTTCACAAGGTTCTTGTAACTGAGTTTGCATGTATAACTAATCCGCATTAAGTATGTCTAGGCGAGAACAGGTAAACTGCTTACATGAATTTTGAAAATTAAATAAAAATATATTTGAAACGCCAGAACATACTGTAATATTTCCCACCTAGGTTTCTCTTGTGGGAGGCATTCATTTTCCCTGAATACTCACCTTTTACCACGCACGACCATTCAACTTCCCTTTGTGTTCTAAAGTTTGGCGGGCCGCAAAAACATAATTTACGGCACCTTAATACCCGGTCAAAAATGGTATCAAAAGTTTTCGGTTTAATATGAAATTTATGGCAGTCACTTTACTCATATAACATATTTTTAAACATCAATTTTCATCCGGGTTATTTCCGTTTATTTGCAATTATCGCTATTTGATGTGTATGTTGTTATTAATAGTGTTGTCAGGCATTATCAGAGGTAGGTTATGTATATAGCAGTAGATTTTGACTCTGTGCTTTTAAGTAATGCCTATTGCATTTTAGATATAACTTGCCAACAATCTGTTGGCAACAACAAGGGCATTATATTGGTATTTTGGGGGGTTTATGATAAGTTATTGAATGACATTACAGTACGAATTAACACCCAGTAACCTTTTCCGTAGCTTTAACCACCCAGAGAGTTGGGAAGGGGGGGGGGGGGGACCTCTATCTATGTGGTAGAGGACAAATATAAATGTTCTCCACGTGTCTACTGCGTGTGTCGTAAGGGTAAGGGGCAACTAAAAGGGGGATGACGGAAGTATGGGCCACCGTTCATCTCACTTGAACCATTTCAGCCTCATGGTAGCTACGGGACACCAGAGCGACAAATATAGTCTCTGGAATGACTACTCCTGCTCTGAAGGACTACCTTGGGGTATTTGTAGTGGTGACATGCGTGCATGGACTTAGGGACTTAATTATAGGTAACTTCACCCCGTATATATCATGATTGTTTCTCTCTCTCTCTCTCTCTCTCTCTCTATCTGTACAGTATGTATATGTATGCATGCGTATAATATATATATGACAGCTTTAAGCACATAAAATGGACGGCATTGTCACTATTTTACTACCAACTAATTGTCCACATAATTAGTTCGTTCTGGGGGACAATATTACATAAGATTTGGAGTGGTAATGACTGCTGTGCCGGTCGGAAAAATTTACACTTGAAGAGAAAGGGAGTCAGCCTGTTGAGTTAAATATTGTGGATGAGAGACATACAACACCGCCAGGGGGGAGGGGAGGGGCACAGCCATTCAAGGAGAGTACACTACTTTTTTGTTTACTTGACTATATATAATAATATATATCATGTTGCAGAATGCTTGCTAATAAGGTATACTTAAAACATGGTCACCAATGTTATTAATATATTCGAATGTTTATACATACATGCATACATTTAAAAGCTGAGCTCTACAAACTAAGTATGGTTTATGTCTCACATCACATATTATTATTTCATTCAACATTAGAGTGCAAAGTCTGATCCCACGTCTCTCTATGTCTACCCCTTATGTGCAGCTTCCTCCATGTTCACAGACTGGCATCTCTTCACCCAGCTTAGTCCAATCGTCCTCTCTACATGCCCAAACCATCCAAGCCTGCTTGTAAGCATCTTAACACTAATACTCTTTTGGTACCTATCCGTCTCCTCAGCACTTCACTAGCTATCCGATCTTTCAGTTTGGCCCCAAACATCCATCTCACCATTCTCGTCTAGTAAAGTTCCATTCTGTTCATACTATCCGCTTTGACAGGCCATGTTTCGGAAGTATAAGCCATTGTCCTTCTATAACTCTTTACCCTTCAACGGGAGTAAGAGTCTTATCATGGTTTTAATTGGCAGCAGTTATCTGAACATTTCCCAGAAACATATTCTTGTTCTGGCGATAGTGGCAGCCTCGGCCCAATCACCTGTAAAGATGGTATCTCCCAATTAGAACACCCTATCCACCATCTCCAGTGACTCGTGCCAATATTTCTTAGCTTCGGATTGTTTCCTCGGCAATGGTGCAGCACTTATATTATTCCGATGGTCTACTCAACAACTTACGCTACACTGAATTGAATTGACACCCACCCTTTTTTCGCATATTGCATATGCACTTTTTTCGACATTGCCATGCTCTAATTTACCGTCCAAAACCTTGGTTTTACTTTTATGCTCAATCCCTTACGGTGCATGCCCTTTATGCTCAATCCCTTACGGTGCATGCCCTTTTATGCTCAATCCCTTACGGTGCATGCCCTTTATGCTCAATCCCTTACGGTGCATGCCCTTTTATGCTCAATCCCTTACGGTGCATGCCCTTTATGCTCAATCCCTTACGGTGCATGCCCTTTTATGCTCAATCCCTTACGGTGCATGCCCTTTATGCTCAATCCCTTACGGTGCATGCCCTTTTATGCTCAATCCCTTACGGTGCATGCCCTTTTATGCTCAATCCCTTACGGTGCATGCCCTTTATGCTCCATCCCTTACGGTGCATGCCCTTTTATGCTCAATCCCTTACGGTGCATGCCCTTTATGCTCAATCCCTTACGGTGCATGCCCTTTTATGCTCAATCCCTTACGGTGCATGCCCTTTTATGCTCAATCCCTTACGGTGCATGCCCTTTTATGCTCAATCCCTTGCGGTGCATGCCCTTTCTCCATCCTCTGAATTTGGCCTTAGCAACTTGCACATTTTCTGCAATAAGAACGAGGTCATCTGCGTATAGCGGTTCCCAAGGGAGACCATTTTTTAAATCTCCAGAAAGTGCCTCCAGAACCATAACAAACAGGAGAGGACATTATAATTATATATCCTTAATGGATTCCGACGCTAACTGCGTTCTCCTCACTAAGTATCTCTGACGTGCATGAGTCCTTGCACATCTTCTTTATTACACGAACCAGCCCCTCCTCTACGCCGAGTTTGTTCATAGCCCACTGCATAACATCCTTGGCCACCCTACCAAAGGCCTTCTCCAGGTCTACAAATACAAGATGCATATCTCTATTATATTTTTATAAATATTTTGTGCAGCTACCTGACTATGAAGATAACATCGACTATACCATATCTTTGCTTGAAACCGAGCTGCATATCATTGACAGAAATGCTTTCCCTAATCGTACCTTCAAATAAAATATAATCACACATAATTTTAGTAAGAACTAGATACAATTAGCAAATACGGAGGCTTCACAGTACGCTGCTGTTGCTGTGTATTTCACATGAAGATACATTTTCCTTTGCCAACTTACGACCATAAGATTAGTATAATTAAAAAAAAAAAAAAAAATACACTAATATCTGTGATACAATTTATTACATTACTGGAATATCTGTCTTGTTTATACACTACAAATACGTACTATCATACACAATTGGTGGAACTGGGTAATCCACAACATGTCTCAAACAATAGGTAGGCCATACATTCATGTAAATACTTAAACATAGCCCCAAAACAACTATTGATGTGTTAGGCCCGGGTATCTTTGTGTACATATTTATTGATTTATTTATATATGTATGTATTTATATATTTATACATTATTCGATACAAAATGGTAGTTTATTAAATTGTTTATTTTGTATACTTTAATGAAGTAAAGGTTGGCCTTTTAACGTTTCACACCAGATGAATAATGAATAACCTTGTTTCAGCGTAATTCATATTTTTTCACCAACCAACTTTACTTCTAAACTCAATTAATGAAATCAACAAATAAATATGGCACTCTAAGGACTCGAACCTATGATACTCACACCGAATTACCAAAGAGAGAGAGAGATAGAGAGAGAGAGCGAGCGAGAGCCAGCCAAGCGTCCGATATAATGTTATTTGATTGCCACTATTGTGTTAACTTTCCACAAGCTCTACTTTTTATCTGTGCATCTCACGTGAAATTGTCAGGTTCAACCGTGACTCTTTGAATTTGTAGACGTTATCGCAAGATATCCCCCCCCCCCCCAAGGGGGCATGGGGGCCTTCATCTTATGGTGGAGGAAAACTAGAACATGCCACACGCATCCTACTGCGTGTGTGTCGTACAAGACGACTAATAGGGGGAATGGGGGTAAATTGTAGGCACCAATCGAACAGGGTTATACCTAGGAGAGGCTGTAGGCATTTGATATGGAGTTGCTGGAACTCCTGTTTCATTTGCTTGGCCTCTCTTACTGATTCCCTTTGTGCCTCACTTACACTGAGAGTAGTCCAGCCAGCTCTCACGAACACCTCCTCCTATCCACTTCACTACACTTAACATGCACACCACACTTCCTCCTTCCACAAAAACAAAATGTGTATGAATAATGAACTCACACCAAGCTGTGGAATCCCCAAGGGGGGGGGGGGGGGGACCACGGCCTGTCACTCTTGCTATCAACTTTGGCAATATTTGCAATAGTATGGCTTCCTTAAGGGTCGCTCTACTGGTGATCTTCTTTTTATATCATACTAACTCTTGGTCATCCTCCTTTCGGGACTTTGGTGAGACCTTTTCTATTGCACTAGACATATTGAAGGCCTTCGATAGAGTCTGGCACAAATCTTTAATTTCTAAACTACCCACCTTCTGTTTCTATCCCTCCATATGTGCCTTTGTCTCTAATTTCCTTTCCGGCCATTCCATAGCTGCGGTTGTGGACGGCCATCGCTCACTTCCTCATCCTATCAACTCCGGTGTTCCTCAGGGCTCTGTCCTATCTCCTATTCTCTTTTTAATTTTCATAAATTATCTTCTCAACTGTATGTACCTCCAGTTCCATCCATTCATACGCAGATGACTCTACCTTGCACTACTCAATTGGTTTTCCAGAACGCCCCAGCCAGCAATCCGTCAAAGACAAACGTAATGAGGCCATAGCACACTTATCTTCTGATCTAACTACTATTTCCAATTGGGGCAGAGAAAACCTTGTTGCCTTTAATGCTTCCAAAACACAATTTATCCATCTATCAAACCGTCCAGAACTCCCAGAGGACTAACCCTTAATCTTCAACAATACAAAAATCAATCTTTCATCTTCTCTCAATATTCTTGGTGTCTATTTTTTTTTCTGCTCTCACTTGGAAGGACCATATTACCAGTCTAGCTAAGGCAGCCTCCCAGAAGTTGGCTGTGCTCAACCGCCTCAAGGGGTTCTTTACCCCTGCACAGCTTCTTGCTCTGTACAGGGGCACAGTACATCCCTGTATTTAGTATTGTTCACATGTGTGGGGAGGATCCTCTCACACCGCACTTTCGTATCATTAATTCCCGCCCACTCACCAACTCTTTGCAAACTCTCTCTCTTCGCCGCTACGTTGCATCTCTCTCGTTATTCTATCGCTACTACAATAATCAGTGCTCATCAGAGCTCTCTCAGTGTATACCACCTCCTCTACGTAAGGTACGTGGTACCCGTCTTGCACAACAATCCCACCCCTACTCTGTGCAACTTTCTAACACCAAGAGTGAAACATTACTCTCAGTCTTTCTTCTATTCAAGAGCTGAGCTCTGGAACTCTCTCCCAGAATCAGTCTTTCCCTCCTCCTCTAACATAAATTGCTTTAAACTCCGTATGGCAAGGCATTTTAGCTCGAACGTCCCTTGATTTTAGCCGTGTCACTCTTTCAACTATGGGGGAGGCTCTCGCTACAGACAATTCTGTCTTTTGTCTCCCTCACTCACACAGAAAAAAACAAAAATATGACTCGCTGATAAGTAACCATTGACGTCTAGTCACTGTTCTTTGGATTATGGTATAGTCATTGGAATATAGTAACACCCTATACGCTTTATTTTAGCTTGAAGACAAATTTCCTTTTCTCCATTTTGATAATTTAGCTATTACGAACATTTTGAAGCGAAGCAGTTTGTTAATAATGATAACTTAGCATAACCCGGCATTCAACCCGAAACAGCTTCTAAAGTATATGTATCTGCATTAATGACCGCGGCTGTATCTATTTACTGCTAGATGAACCTAAACACCTTGTGTAAGGAGGCTGCCCATTCAGTTTATCCTGCCTGGGATTCAAACCCATGTGTTTCGTTCGGCTTTGAACCACTGTTCCACAGACTATAATGCCAGGAGATGAGGTACAGTCCTGTGCCAGGTTGTGGAAGGTAGACACAAAAAATCCCAAATTTCATTGTACAGCATCCCCCTACCTCTAATTATTCTTTCTAAAACAGGGAAATGTTTTATGTCAACCACTACAACGAAATTAACCTAATGAGGTAGCTCAGACAATACCGCTTTAATGAGGTAGCTCAGACAATACCGCTTTAATGAGGTAGCTCAGACAATACCGCTTTAAATATTCATATATAAGATTAATGACAGGAATTAACTTGGTGAGTAGAAGTGACGGGTAATTATGCCATTGTTGGTGAATAATTAATGAGGCGATGGTGATTTGATAATGGGTTTAATTTAATAATGGGGGAGATACTCAACAAGGCATACACCTGAGTATCATTTTATGATAATAAAATAATAAATATTACGATTGGTCTACATAGTAAATGATGACCAACCCTTTCATCTAAAGTAATATTATATCGATTTCAATCAATAACATTTGGTATTACCCTAAATCACCTTTGCTCATGGTGTTCGCAAGTGTATGGACAGTATCAACCTAATGAAGGCTCAAGGGTTATACAACTAAATAGTCTTGAAGCAGTGTCACAGTTTATGCGATGGTTGATAGATGGCCAAGTCGAATCTAGCCTATAATCCGACCAAAACATTGTTTCAATGGAGTTCATATTTCTGCAAGTAATTTCAGGGTTAAGTATTCCATCAGTATTTCCTTAGCCATTCGTCCTCTCCACTACCACTCACCCTACCACTCGTCCTCTCCACTACCTCTCACC
Source organism: Paralithodes platypus (assembly GCA_032716605.1). NCBI lineage: Eukaryota > Metazoa > Arthropoda > Malacostraca > Decapoda > Lithodidae > Paralithodes > Paralithodes platypus. The sequence goes on from CM064535.1 coordinate 3,972,619, forward strand.
CTGCCACTCGTCCTCTCCACTACCTCTCACCCTGCCACTCGTCCTCTCCACTACCTCTCACCCTACCACTCGTCCTCTCCACTACCTCTCACCCTGCCATTCGTCTTCTCCAATACCACTCGTCCTCTCCACTACCTCTCATCCTGCCATTCGTCCTCTCCACTACCTCTCACCCTACCACTCGTCCTCTCCACTACCTCTCACCCTGGCACTCGTCCTCTCCACTACCTCTCACCCTACCACTCGTCCTCTCCACTACCTCTCACCCTACCACTGCGTCCAGGCCATAATAATAAGCCCAAATGGTGGAATAAAGATATTTCAAACTGCCTGCTTGCTAAAAAATTTGCTAATGATAGATTAAAATCCTCACAAAATGACGAAGAACGGGTGAAATTTGTAGAGCTACGACGCAAAGCCAAAAAGTTAATTAAGCAAAGTAAAAAGACCCTAGAGTTACATATTGCGAATTAAAGTAAAACAAACCCGAAAGAATTCTATAGTTATATCAGAAAGAAAAAAGTAGTTACTTCAACTGTTGGACCGTTAGTCGATGAAAATGGAAAATACACCAAAGACGAAGTACAAATGAGTAATGCCCTCAATACCTTCTTTGCATCACTTTTTACAACAGAAGACCTCAGTGATATCCCTACACCATCGCCGATTCAGATTGATAATTCAGATGTTCTAAGCAATATCACCGTTACAGAGAGAGAAGTATTGAATTGTTTAGATAAACTCAAGGTAAATAAAACGCCTGGACCTGATACAATCTCGCCTAGAGTTCTAAAGGAAGCTAAGGATGAGCTCTCCAAACCACTGACATTACTATTCAATAAATCCTTGCAGTCTGGAACTATGCCTGATCAGTGGAAGATAGCCAACGTAACACCGATATTAAAAAAAGGCAGCAAATCCCTACCCAGTAACTATCGTCCAATTAGCTTAACCTCAGTTGTATGTAAAATGCTAGAAACGGTCATAAGAGACAAACTCGTACGATGAGAGTAAAGCTGTAGATATTATATACCTTGATTTTCAAAAGGCCTTTGACAAAGTTCCCCACAAACGTTTACTGCTAAAACTAAAAGTGCATGGAATACAAGACGGTGTGTTGAAATGGATAGAAAATTGGCTCAGCGACAGAAAGCAAAGAGTAGTCATAAACGGTAAGGCATCTAAATGGACCAATGTAAGTAGCGGGGTACCCCAGGGATAGGTACTAGGACCAATTCTCTTTCTAATTTACATCAACGACATAGATGAGGGTCTCACCTGTACAATCTCAAAATTTGCTGACGATACAAAAATTGCAAATAGCGTACTCTCAAAAGATCAAGTTGACGATATGCAACACAATCTAGATAAATTGTCACATTGGGCCCAAATTTGGCAAATGAGTTTCAATGCGGATAAATGTAAAGTACTACATATCGGATACCTAAATGAGAAAGCAAACTATTCGATGAATGGCACTCAGCTTAAGAATGTAAACAGAGAAACCGATCTGGGAGTAACAATATCGAGTAACCTAAAACCGAGTCAACAATGTTCAGAAGTTGTTAAGAAGGCAAACAAAATAATTGGCTTTATAGGCAGATCATTTGAGCATAATCCAAAGACGTAATCCTAACCTTTTACAATTCCTTAGTCCGCCCTCTTCTGGAATACTGCGTTCAATGCTGGTGCCCTTATTACCAAAAAAGACATAAACAAGTTAGAACGAGTTCAACGTAGAGCTACCAAAATGATACCTAGCCTAAAGAACAAACCATACGAAGAGCGTCTTAGAGAATTAAATCTATTTCCTTTAACCCAGCGCAGATTAAGAGGTGACTTAATTCAAGTGTTCAAAATCATCAAAGGCATCGACAATATGAACTGTAGTAAGTACTTCACTATCGACCAATCTAATTACACGCGGGGAAACGGTTGCAAAATTATTGGTAAATATTTTAACTCACACGAATCTAACAATTTCTTCTACAATCGAGTTGTCAACTTGTGGAATGGGCTTCCCCGAGACGTTATAGACTGCAGCACCGTTGATTCATTTAAATTCCGCCTAGACAAATATCTCGCATCAAACCCGCGACTGACTGCGTTTGTAAATGAATAACTTTATTTTATCCTCCCCTCAGTTACTAACCCATATGTCCCCTACTAACTTCCTAGTCCTGCCACGTTAGTGGCAGGGCAGTAGTTCCCTTTCCAATGTTCCCTTACCCCCTCTAAACCACTGTTTGGACACTTGATCCTCAGTGTTTTGGAGGACAAGCAGCCTAGAACGGTCACTAGATCTGTTGTTGCTTAATTTCCTTTGTACTCCCTTGTACTCCTTTGTCCTCTCCACTACCTCTCACCCTGCCACTCGTCCTCTCCACTACCTCACCCTGCCACTCGTCCTCTCACCCTGCCACTCATCCTATCCACTACCTCTCACCCTACCACTCGTCCTCTCCACTACCTCTCACCCTACCACTCGTCCTCTCCACTATCTCTCACCCTACCACTTGTCCTCTCCACTACCTTTCACCCTGCCACTCGCCCTCTCCACTACCTCTCACCCTGCCACTTGTTCTCTCCACCACCTCTCACCCTACCACTCATCCTCTCCATTACCTCTCACCCTACCACTCGTCCTCTCCACTACCTCTCACTCTGCCACTCGTCCTCTCCACTACCTCTCACCCTACCACTCGTCCTCTCCACTACCTCTCACCCTGGAACTCGTCCTATCCACTACCTCTCACGCTACCACTCATCCTCTCCACTACCACTCGTCCTCTCCACTACCTCTCACCCTGCCACTCGTCCTCTCCACTACCTCTCACCCTGCCACTCGTCCTCTCCACTACCTCTCACCCTACCACTCGTCCTCTCCACTATATCTCACCCTACCACTCGTCCTCTCCACTACCACTCACCCTACCACTCGTCCTCTCCACTACCTCTCACCCTGCCACTCGTCCTCTCCACTACCTCTCACCCTGCCACTCGTCCTCTCCACTACCTCTCACCCTACCAGTCGTCCTCTCCACTACCTCTCACCCTGCCATTCGTCCTCTCCACTACCACTCGTCCTCTCCACTACCTCTCATCCTGCCATTCGTCCTCTCCACTACCTCTCACCCTGCCACTCGTCCTCTCCACTACCTCTCACCCTGCCACTCATCCTCTCCACTACCTCTCACCCTACCACTCGTCCTCTCCACTAACCCTGCCACTCGTCCTACCCACTACCTCTCACCCTACCACTCGTCCTCTCCACTACCTCTCACCCTACCACTCGTCCTCTCCACTACCTCTCACCCTACCACTCATCCTCTCCACTACCTCTCACCCTGCCACTCGTCCTCTCCATTACCTCTCACCCTGCCACTCGTCCTCTCCACTACCTCTCACCCTGCCACTCATCCTCTCCACTACTTCTCACCCGGCCACTCGTCCTCTCCACTACCTCTCACCCTACCACTCGTCCTCTCCACTACCTCTCACCCTGCTATTCGTCCTCTCCACTACCTCTCACCCTACCACTCATCCTCTCCACTACCTCTCACCCTGCCACTCATCCTCTCCACTACCTCTCACCCTACCACTCGACCTCTCCACTACTTCTAATTTTTAATTAACAATAACAACATAAATACATCTTGGGAATTATTCGAAACTACTTCCCTAAAAGCAGTGCAGGACTGCATACCATCGAAAATACGGCGTACAGGCCATAATAATAAGCCCAAATGGTGGAATAAAGATATTTCAAACTGTCTGCTTGCTAAAAAGTTTGCTAATGATAGATTAAAATCCTTACAAAATGACGAAGAACGGGTGAAATTTGTAGAGCTACGACGCAAAGCCAAAAAGTTAATAAAGCAAAGTTAAAAGACATGTTGTGAATGAAAGTAAAACAAACCCGAAAGAATTCTATAGTTATATCAGAAAGAAAAAAATAGTTACTTCAACTGTTGGACCGTTAGACTATGAAAATGGAGAATACACCAAAGACGAAGTACAAAATTATGAGTAATGCCCTCAATACCTTCTTTGCATCAGTTTTTACAACGGAAGACCTCAATGATATCCCTACACCATCGTCGATTCAGATTGATAATTCAGATGTTCTAAGCAATCTCACCGTTACAGAGAGAGAAGTATTGAATTGTTTAGATAAACTCAAGGTAAATAAAACGCCTGGCCCTGATACTATCTCTCCTTGAGTCCTAAAGGAAGCTAAGGATGAGCTCTCTAAACCACTGACATTGCTATTCAATAAATCCTTGCAGTCTGGAACTATGCCTGATCAGTGGAAGCTAACCAAAGTAACACCGATATTCAAAACAGGCAGCAAATCTCTACCCAGTAACTATCGTCCAATTACCTTAACCTCAGTTGTATGTAAAATGCTAGAAACACTCATAAGAGACAGGCTCGTAAATCACTTAGAGGAAAATAACATACTTAAAGATACTCAACACGGCTTTCGTAAAAAAACGTTCCTGTTTAACAAACCTCATTGACTTCTTCCACGATATCCTCAACCTCTACGATGAGAGTAAAGCTGTAGATATTATATACCTTGATTTTCAAAAGGCCTTTGACAAAGTTCCCCACAAACGTTTACTGCTAAAACTAAAAGCGCATGTAATACAAGACGGTGTGTTGAAATGGATAGAAAATTGGCTCAGCGACAGAAAGCAAAGAGTAGTCATAAACGGTAAGGTATCTAAATGGACCAATATAAGTAGCGGGGAACCCCAGGGATTGGTACTAGGACCCATTCTCTTTCTAATGTACATCAACGACATAGATGAGGGTCTCACCTGTACAATCTCAAAATTTGCTGACGATACAAAAATTGCAAATAGCGTACTCTCAAAAGAACAAGTTGACGATATGCAACACAATCTAGATAAGTTGTCATGTTGGGCCCAAATTTGGCAAATGAGTTTCAATGCGGATAAATGTAAAGTACTACATATCGGATACCAAAATGAGAAAGCAAACTATTGGATGAATGGCACTAAGCTTAAGATTGTAAACAGAGAAACTAATCTGGAAGTAACAATATCGAGTAACCTAAAACCGAGTCAACAATATTCAGAAGTTGTTAAGAAGGCAAACAAAATAATTGGCTTTATAGGCAGGTCATTTGAGCATAGATCCAAAGACGTTATCCTAACCCTATACAATTCCTTAGTCCGCCCTCTTCTGGAATACAGCCTTCATTCCTGGTGCCCTAATTACCAAAAAGATATAGACAAGCTAGAACGAGTTTAATGTAGAGTTACCAAAATGATACCTAGCCTAAAGAAAAAACCGTACGAGGAGCGTCTTAGAGAATTAAATCTATTTCCTTTAACCCAGCGCAGATTAAGAGGCGACTTAATTCAAGTGTTCAAAATCATCAAAGGCATCGACAATATGAACTGTAGTAAGTACTTCACTATCGACCAATCTAATTACACGCGGGGAAACGGGTGCAAAATTATTGGTAAATCTTTTAACTCACACGAAACTAAAAATTTCTTCTTCAATCGAGTTGTCAACTTATGGAATGGGCTTCCCCGAGATGTTATAGACTGCAGTACCGTTGATTCATTTAAACTTCTCCTTGTCAAATATCTTGACTGCGTTTGTATATGAATAACTTTATTTTATCCTCCCCTCAGTTACTAACCCATCTGTCCCCTACTAACTTCCTAATCCTGCCACAGACATTAGTTCCAGGGCAGTAGTTCCCTTTCCAATGTTACCTTACCCACTCTAAACCACTGTTTGGACACTTGATCCTCAGTGTTTTGAAGGACAAGCAGCCTAGCAGGGTCACTAGACCTGTTGTTGCTTGATTTCCTTTGTACTCCTTTGTACCCTGCCACTCGTCCACTCCACTACCTCTCACCCTACCACTCGTCCTCGATCTCCACTACCTCTCACCCTACCACTCGTCCTCGATCTCCACTACCTCTCACCCTACCACTCGTCCTCGATCTCCACTACCTCTCACCCTACCACTCGACCTCTCCACTACCTCTCACCCTGCCACTCGTCCTCTCCACTACCTCTCACCCTACCACTCGTCCTCTCCACTACCTCTCACCCTACCACTCGTCCTCTCCACTACCTCTCACCCTACCACTCGACCTCTCCACTACCTCTCACCCTGCCACTCGTCCTCTCCCCTACCTCTCACCCTACCACTCGTCCTCTCCACTACCTCTCACCCTACCACTCGTCCTCTCCACTACCTCTCACCCTACCACTCGACCTCTCCACTACCTCTCACCCTGCCACTCGTCCTCTCCCCTACCTCTCACCCTACCACTCGTCCTCTCCACTACCTCTCACCCTACCACTCATCCTGTACACTACCTCCCACCCTGCCACTCGTCCTCTCCACTACCTCTCACCCAACCACTCGTCCTCTCCACTACCTCTCACCCTACCACTCGTCCTCTCCACTACCTCTCACCCTACCACTCGACCTCTCCACTACCTCTCACCCTGCCACTCGTCTTCTACCCTACCTCTCACCCTACCACTCATCCTCTCCACTACCTCTCACCCTACCACTCATCCTGTACACTACCTCCCACCCTGCCACTCGTCCTCTCCACTACCTCTCACCCTACCACTCGTCCTCTCCACTACCTCTCACCCTACCACTCGTCCTCTCCACTACCTATCACCCTACCACTCATCCTGTACACTACCTCCCACCCTGCCACTCGTCCTCTCCACTACCTCTCACCCTACCACTCGTCCTCTCCACTACCTCTCACCCTACCACTCGACCTCTCCACTACCTCTCACCCTGCCACTCGTCCTCTCCACTACCTCTCACCCTACCACTCGTCCTCTCCACTACCTCTCACCCTACCACTCATCCTGTACACTACCTCCCACCCTGCCACTCGCCCTCTCCACTACCTCTCACCCTACCACTCGTCCTCTCCACTACCTCTCACCCTACCACTCGACCTCTCCACTACCTCTCACCCTGCCACTCGTCCTCTCCACTACCTCTCACCCTACCACTCGTCCTCTCACCCTACCACTCATCCTGTACACTACCTCCCACCCTGCCACTCGTCCTCTCCACTACCTCTCAACCTACCACTCGTCCTCTCCACTACCTCTCACCCTACCACTCGTCCTCTCCACTACCTCTCACCCTACCACTCATCCTGTACACTACCTCCCACCCTGCCACTCGTCCTCTCCACTACCTCTCACCCTACCACTCGTCCTCTCCACTACCTCTCACCCTACCACTCATCCTGTACACTACCTCTCACCCTACCACTCGTCCTCTCCCCTACCTCTCACCCTACCACTCGTCCTCTCCACTACCTCTCACCCTACCACTCATCCTGTACACTACCTCCCACCCTACCACTCGTCCTCTCCACTACCTCTCACCCTACCACTCGTCCTCTCCCCTACCTCTCACCCTACCACTCGTCCTCTCCACTACCTCTCACCCTACCACTCATCCTGTACACTACCTCCCACCCTGCCACTCGTCCTCTTACCCTACCACTCGTCCTCTCCACTATCTCTCACCCTACCACTCATCCTGTACACTACCTCCCACCCTGCCACTCGTCCTCTCCACTACCTCTCACCCTACCACTCGTCCTCTCCACTACCTCTCACCCTACCACTCATCCTGTACACTACCTCTCACCCTACCACTCGTCCTCTCCACTACCTCTCACCCTACCACTCGTCCTCTCCACTACCTCTCACCCTACCACTCGTCCTCTCCCCTACCTCTCACCCTACCACTCGTCCTGTACACTACCTCCCACCCTGCCACGTACCCTTGTTGAATCCCCTTGTTAAACTTTACGACAATAACTTTGTAGCTGGACAGGGGAGGAAGAGAAGGGAGAGAAACACATTTGAATCTGCTGAGCGACATTTTATAGCCGCCACAAACTGCAAGGTGGCTGGAGCTTTACTCGCAGTGGTTTATTTGCGATTGCATGTATTCGTTTGGGCGTGTGTGTATGCAAAACATATTAACGCTGCTGATGTTTTTATTATTTTTGATGCCTGATAGTGTTGTTAAATTATTACATTTTATGTACTTGCATGTATATCTACTACCAATATACCGGTACTAAAATATAATTCTGCTACATATTATGTAATATAATGCTAGGTGGGAGACAGGTAATAATGTACATGCAGTAAACATTGCAGTGGAGGAAGCCCGCTGTATCGCCTACATTATATTATACCCTCGACACAACAGAACAGATAACATGGTAATGAGGGAGCAAAGAATACAAAGCTCACTTGTATTGTGAAAGGGCTTAGAGTTATCAAATAGATTTAGAACCTACCGAAGATTACTAAGTTGTATGATTGTACTTACCATACTTTTATAGTTTACTGTTATACACTGCAGATTTAGTCTTTAAAAGAGATGATACAATTTAATAGACAGTATGACTAATATATCATTGTTGTGTTTGTGAATTGTTAGAATTTGTTTCTTTAGATTTCCAAATGAGAGCGGATTTGATTGAACCAATCAAGCTTAGGGCAAAGTAGTGTATCAGGGTTGTGTATAATGTCTTGCTCTAGATTTAATATTTAAGATATTTCCTTACGTTTATTTTATACTGTACTGCTTGCGTTAATGATGTCATACACGCTGGGCACGCATACATGAGCTTGGGCAAGTTAAAGAGACCTTACACATATGTATGGTGGCCCAAACGTTTCATGTCCCCGAAAACCAACCAATGGATCTAACCTCCTGGTCGGGTTTGAAACATCTTAACATTGGAATGGTGGCCAACTGCCACTTCTGTCTGGAGAGCTATGGAAATTGTATGTTAGAGTAAGAAAAAAAGTGATTGATGAAGGTAGAGGCTGATTGAAGTAAGATGAGTGTGAGAGATGTAAGTGATGAGTGTCGGAAGAGTGTGAGTGATGGGGAACTAGTGTGAGGGATGAAGGAAGAGTGTGAGGGATAAAGCAAAAGAGTGCAGCTAGGAGTATGAGAGAAGGAGGAAGGGAGAAGGATGTGTTTGGGGGAAGGAGTAAATATGTGTATGCAGGAAGATAACAGTGACAGGAAGGGAATAATACAGCTGAGAGGATAATCGTGAGCGGATAAAGGAAACTGTTAGGGCAGGAGAAAATATGATGGGTGACGAATTCCCAAAAACAAACATGACAAGGTGAGACTATCCTTATGTTCCCATGAAAGAGAACACTGGGCATATTGTTGTCTAATGACAAAGCAGAGAGAGAGAGAGAGAGAGAGAATACTGATTAATATATTGTAGGAGAAGGAAGAGAGAAAATGTACATACAAGGAGTATATGAATATAGATATCAACCCCTTCTGTACCAGCGACGGCAATTTATTTTTTATTTTTTATTGTAGCTATAAATAGACAATTTTGTGGAGCTTAACCCTTTGGCGCATCTAAAGTATCCAATTCAGTTTTTGTCCCACTCCCTAAGTCTCACTAAGGCTCACTCAGAGCCAGTTTTGCACCCGGCGATAATTTGATTATGTGACGTTTTTATCCACCAAAACATCCTTGTATTGGGATAAATGAGGTACCATCGGCTTCATTATTGATTGAACTTGAAGATAAGCAAATACAAATTTAGAATAAATACAACACAAACACATTGGGGCACTCCGAAATAAGAATTGTAAACTAAAAATTGAAATACCTCATTTCCAACTCGCGCTAGCTCAAAATTTTGTGGGCAACATTTTTGATTTGCATAAATATATAGAAGCGGATTTTTTGAGGATTCCACTGGTAACTTCAGAATTACTATAACCCAAATAGTTACTGAGATACACGAAAAAACGTGAAAGTATCGAAAACAGACTGAGCTGTACTCTGCTCTCTTCCCAGCCAGCCGTGAGTGAACCGTTAAACTGAGGGAGTTGCCAATTGTACCCATTGAACTAGACTTAATACTGAGTGTCTATGCCACAAATGACGCGCGTCAGATGAAAACCTAATTTTTGGCGAATATTTTTAAGTTTAATGACACTAAACGAGTCATCCTGCGCTTAGGGGTAAAATACCCTAATGACGCACATGGAGTCATCATGCGCCAAAGGGTTAAGAAGGATCGGTGGTAGTCAAAAGTATAAATAATTGAGACAGTTCGATGCCTGTTAATTGCTGGAGGCTCTTCGTAAACTGAATATTATCGTCTAATAGTATTCAGCATAAAATAAATAAGACAGCACGGGCACTGAAGGGATTAAATAAATAGTAATGCGATACATCATTCGAATCAAATAGGTAGAATGAAAAACCTGAAATGTACATGAAAAAAGGGAAGAAGACATACATAATTGTTTGTAATGAGTAAAGGAGTAATTCCGTCCACCAATCAGGGGACGGGATTCGCTCAGGTGAAAAGGCAAGATTTACCCTTTACAACTTGTCAAGAGAACAACACTGCCACACCCCCGCTCTCCGCCAATCAGAAGCCTCAAATAATGCAGAGATTTAAGCAAGCTGTGCGCCCTTCCTCATTCCCATCAGTAACTTCGCTCCCAGTTCTTTTACGCATATTCTATCCTGGTCGCAGTTATCATAATACCTTGATGCCATCTTCTTACTCCCGTCAGCCACTAAAAGACATCTCAAATAAGCTGCCAGGAGAATATTTAGAAGATAGAATGGAGCAGGAGAAGGAGGGGATAGCGAGCGGGATAGCCAGTCTCCTCCCGGCCGCGCGGCTCGACCAATCGCAGAGCGCCCAGTCGTGAGGGAGGGGTATATTAGGAGGTGGGCGGGGCACCAGGAGTCACTAACTCCTGGGCGCGTGAGGGGAACACTGCTAGCCGCACTTAACAAAGGCCACCCCGAGCCTCACCTTGGCACTCTGGGGAAAACATCTAAGTCTGTTCTAGGACTCCAGCAACCTTGCACCACCACACCCACCACAGCTCAGATACACCTCCAGTATCCTGAGGCCTGCAGACACATCACTGGCCTACATACTGTGACGTTAACCACTCCGTTAGAACCACATGGCTTGTCCTACAGTGACTCGCTAGGATCGCCAGGGCAGTGGATGTGGCTACAGTTGATGTATTGTTGTGTGCTTTATTTCATATGAAAGCTCGTGTCATGGGCAGTCCAGAAAGGCTCTTTGTTTTCACCCATGTCAAGGCTTTATATATTTAATTGCAAAGTATATGTTTTATCATTAAGTAGTAATGATAGGATTTGAGAGAGAGAGAGAGAGTAGAACAGAGTGTGGGGAGGCGCGCAGTGTTTTGCTATACTCGATGACGTCATAGCTGGCTGGCCTCGTGGGGATTCGTTGGAGGAGTTTTTTACCATGCTTGGTGACGTCATGTTTGGCTAGCTTCTTTAGCATTGGCTAGAGGACTTGTTACCGCTTTTTCTACGCGCCTCGAGCTAGTGCTAGTATATATACAGCTCTCTCGCCACTCTCTCCCTCAGATCTGGTTTCTAGAACGCATCCCTCTTATCCCTTTGATATCTGTCTCCCTCCCGGCACCTGAGAACCTTTTCCTCTGCCTATCTCTCTCATTTTCCATATCTTTCACCACCTTTTATTAATATTATACCCCCTCTGGTTAACTCTGCATAATCAGCTTCATGCTGGCCAGTTGTATTGTGTGTTAAGGTCTTATATAACCCATGTATGTTTAGTTGTTAAGATAAGTTGATCACAAAGCATTGGTTGGCATTCATATTGTTCAGTACCGCTTCCTATAATTATTAGTGTTCTGCTGGATTAGATAATGCTAGACTAGGAGTCTGATACTATAAGGTATTGTTTCCGATGGGTGCTGGCTTTAGTTAAAAGCTGCACGACATACCTGAGAACTGGAGTTGATTGGGTAAATTCTAGTCTGTGTGCCATTGAGAATAGAGCATGCACGAATGAGGGCTTTTTTGCCTATACTAATCTGCACTGTTCTAAGCTCGTTGTTTGTCTTTGAGGTACGCCAGGAGAACGCTTAATACTTCGGTATTAAGGTTTCCCCAGAGAGCTACCCTTTGTCTCTAATTTCCTTTCCGGCCATTCCATAGCCGCGGTTGTGGACGGCCATTGTTCACTTCCTCACCCTATAAACTCCGGTGTTCCTCAGGGCTCTGTCCTATCTCCTATTCTCTTTATAATTTTTATAAATGATCTCCTTAACTGTACCTTAATTACAATCCATTCATAAGCAGACGACTCAACCTTACACTACTCCATTAGATTTTCAGAACGCCCCAGCCAGCAATTCCTCAACGACAAACGTAATGAAGCCATAGAACTCTTAAATTCTGATCTAAATACTATTTCCAATTGGGGCAGAGAAAACATTGTTAACTTTAATGCTTCCAAAACCCAATTTCTCCATCTATCTACCCGTCAGGATCTCCCAGCGGACTATCCCTTATTCTTCAACAATACAAAAATCAACCCTTCATCTTCTCTCAATATTCTTGGTGTCTCTTTTTCTTCTGCTCTCATTTGGAAGGACCATATTACCAGTCTTGCTAAGACAGCCTCCCAGAAGCTCGGTGTGCTCAACCGCCTTAGGGGGTTCTTTTCCCCTGCACAGCTTCTTGCTCTGTACAGGGGCATAGTGCGCCCTTGTATTGAGTATTGTTCACATGTCTGGGGAGGTTCCTCTCACACCGCTCTCCTAGACGAAGTTGAAAGGAAAGCCTTTCGTATCATTAACTCCCGTCCACTCACCAACTCTCTGCAGTCTCTCTCTCTCCGCCGCATGGTTGCATCTCTCTCGCTATTCTATCGCTACTATAATAATCAGTGTTCCTCAGAGCTATCCCAGTGCATACCACCTCCTTTACGTAGGGCACATGGTACCCGTCTTACAACTCAATCCCACCCCTACTCTGTGCAACTCTCCAACCCAAGAGTGAAACGTTACTCTCAAACTTTCTTCTACTCAACAGCTGAGCACTGGAACTCTCTCCCAGAATCAGTCTTCCCTCTTCCTATAACTTAAATTGCTTCAAACTCCGTGTGTCCAGGCATTTTGGCTCGAACGTCCCTTGATTTTGGCCCTGTCACTCTTTCAACTATGGGGGAGGCACTCGCTATAGGCAGTAATGCCTTTTGTCTCCCTCAATCACATAGAAAACAAAATCGATGAACATCTCGAACCACTTGGCTTAAGGTATTGTTACGACTGAGGTTTAAATATATCGGGGTTCTTATTCATTGGACTAGTAATGGCATAAATGCTACAACAGAAAGCGCTAGATCCAACCTCTGATGTATATTCCCAGTGAACAAAGAACACAAATACTCTCCAGAGTTCTATATGCAATAATAGGTTATTAAACTCTCAATAAATGTGCGTCTACTCTAGGCGTGAAAACAGCCTATTACTACCTATAACCGAAGGTGCTTGGTTATGGTATGCAAAGTAAGGTGGTAAGAGAAGTTACAGCTTACGTTACTTTAATCAATAAATGTCAGGCACTCCTGCATGAAAGAAAGTGCACTAAAGTCCTTCAACACCAACAAGGAATCTTCTTTAAATGTTAGATGCTATCAAGATGCTCGAATCGGAAATGGAACCCAAAAAGGCAGGCAGCGGAACAATGCTCGTGCAGGCTATGCACACAAAAAGGCAGGAGATATAATGCAGTTGGAGCCAAGAATATCCTAAACGCCACAACAATAATAATAATCGCCACGACAATGCAGTATTCCTATCAACAAAAAGAGCCTAAGTCGTTTGTGTCTCAATACATCAAACTAGGCTGCGAAATGCTTGTGTAATCATAAACGGGTATGCATAATAAGAGTAATTGGGTTAATATACTTAATGTCTACTGTGACTGATAAAGTCTAGCTAGAGTCAATGATACGAGATACTGGTGCGCATGGCATGCCGCATAGCCTAGTGCAAATCTCAAGTCTGTGCGTCAAATATTACGTTATAATGAAGGGTAGCTCTCTTGAGAAACCTTAATACCGAAGTATTAAGCGTTCTCCTGGTGTACCTCAAAGACAAACAACGAGCTTAGAACAGTGCAGATTAGTATAGGCAAAAAGCCCTCATTCGTGCATGCTCTATTCTCAATGGCACACAGACTAGAATTTACCCAATCAACTCCAGTTCTCAGGTATGTCGTGCAGCTTTTAACTAAAGCCAGAACCCATCGGAAACAACACCTTATAGTATCAGACTCCCAGTCTAGCATTATCTAATCCAGCAGAACACTAATAATTATAGGAAGCGGTACTGAACAATATGAATGCCAACCAATGCTTCGTGATCAACTTATCTGAACAACTAAACATACATGGGTTATATAAGACCTTAACGCACAATACAACTGGCCAGCATGAAGCTGATTATGCAGAGTTTACCAGAGGGGGTATAATATTAATAAAAGGTGGTGAAAGATATGGAAAATGAGAGAGATAGGCAGAGGAAAAGGTTCTCAGGTGCGGGGAGGGAGACAGATATCAAAGGGATAAGAGGGATGCGTTCTAGAAACCAGATCTGAGGGAGAGAGTGGCGAGAGAGCTGTATATATACTAGCACTAGCTCGAGGCGGGTAGAAAAAGCGGTAACAAGTCCTCTAGCCAATGCTAAAGAAGCTAGCCAAACATGACGTCACCAAGCATGGTAAAAAACTCCTCCAACGAATCCCCACGAGGCCAGCCAGCTATGACGTCATCGAGTATAGCAAAACACTGCGCGCCTCCCCACACTCTGTTCTACTCTCTCTCTCTCTCTCTCAAATCCTATCATTACTACTTAATGATAAAACATATACTTTGCAATTAAATATATAAAGCCTTGACATGGGTGAAAACAAAGAGCCTTTCTGGACTGCCCATGACACGAGCTTTCATATGAAATAAAGCACACAACAATACATCAACTGTAGCCACATCCACTGCCCTGGCGATCCTAGCGAGTCACAGTAGGACAAGCCATGCGGTTCTAACGGAGTGGTTAACGTCACACCCCCCCCCAAGATTTTTTTCAGAGGCCCAAGGCTCACAAAAATCTGATTGTTAGAACCCATGCTATATCTCTACTTCCCATCACCCAGCGGCAGTAAAATATCTGGCACAGTTCTTCAACAAAACATTTTACAAAAATATAACCCTCCCCAACAAAATAGGTTAAATCATATGTAGTTATGCTCCTCAAGAGCGAGCTACTCTATCCCAGCATTCTGAGAGGAGTACAACTCAGAATTACTGCTATAACATACTGAAAAATTCAACTATCAAAGAAAGAGTTTTTATTTGATTTTTATGTTTTTAATTTGTTTATTTCGGCTGCACTATAGGGGCAAGCCTAGTTTTTTCTTCTATACCAAACGCTCAACTCCTGCTTTACGACCCAATACGCTGGGCTACAACCGCGAGCCAACAAGCACCAAGCGCAAAATACTATTCAAACTAAAGCAGGAGGCTACCCGTGTGTCAATCTACCCAGGATCATATACCCTTGAAAGACAATCTGCAACCACGTTGTCACAACCGGCAATATGGCATATGTCCAGGTTATATACCAATAACCTTAGTGACCACCTGGTCAGCCTCATATTCCGATTGTGAAACTGGTCCAAGAACATGAGAGGGTGATGATCTGTGTAAACTACAACGCCCGAACCATAGGCTGGAACATAGACCTCGAAATGCCTCAGTGCAAGCACAACTGCCAGCAGCTCCCTCTCGACAACAGAGCAGCTTCCCTGGGCTGAATTGAACTTCTCCGAGCAGAAGCTAACAGGATGTTCCAGCCCATCA
Organism: Paralithodes platypus; assembly: GCA_032716605.1. Taxonomy (NCBI): domain Eukaryota; kingdom Metazoa; phylum Arthropoda; class Malacostraca; order Decapoda; family Lithodidae; genus Paralithodes; species Paralithodes platypus. The sequence goes on from CM064535.1 coordinate 3,988,402, forward strand.
TCGTCCATTTTCATAAGGACGGCACCAGCCCCCACACCACTAGCATCCGTTGCTAGTTGGAAAGGTAGGCTAAAGTCAGGGGCCCTGAGGATCGGGTGAGTGCACAACAGGTGTTTCACTACTCCAAACGCCTTCTCACACTCAGGCGCCCATTTGAATTTCTTATGCTTCCAGTTATCCTCCACCTGAGCTTGACTGTCCCGTTCTCCTTCTCCACCTTGACTGCTAAACGTCATCACAGGCACAATGAGAGGCTCAGGGGGGTGCCTCAGCATCGCCAACAGCTCCGCATCGCCACTGACAAAACTCGATCCTAATTTGAGTATTTCATACTCCAATTCCCTTTATTCATTGCATGAACAGTAGTTAAGTGCTTGTTTAACCTCCACATAGTTCTGTAGTTGCCGTGCATGTTATTTTATTGCTTTTCTGACTGATAAACATTGTTGTTTACATTTGTTATCCTAGCTTGTAGCAGACGACGCACGCGCACCTCTAATCGACCTAGCTTTGTATTTTCTTATTAACTCTAGTAGGTATCGTATTCAGTATCCTACTGTAGCTATATATCTGTAATTTTAGTTGTTGCTTGCATGATCTTGTAGTAACCTTTGACTGATAACTTTGTTTATCTAATTATAATCCTGCTTGACTAGCCTACAGTGACACCAGCGCCATCTGTTGATACAGTATATTAACCCCTTGTGTGCAGTTACACTTTATTTTTATATCTCTATTTGGTGAATTGTATATTTAGTCACATATTCTATTATATATATATATATTTGTTTTGCTTTTTTAGGTAGGTTATCACCCCTGGTAGCCTACTTCTGCATATTTCATACTTTTTTGTTTTTGGTTATTTTTGTTTTCGGTTAGTCTAGGCTATCATCCCTGGTGGCCTATTTCTGCGTACGGTACTTCAATTTTTAAATTTTCAGTTAGGCTATCACCGCTGGTGGCCTATTTCTGCGTACCGGTATTTCATAATTTTTGTTTTCGGTTATTTTTGTTTTCGGTTAGTCTAGGCTATCATCCCTGGTGGCCTATTTCTGTGTACTTCAATTTTTAAATTTTCAGTTAGGCTATCACCGCTGGTGGCCTATTTCTGCGTACCGGTATTTCATAATTTTTGTTTTCGGTTATTTTTGTTTTCGGTTAGTCTAGGCTATCACCGCTGGTGGCCTATTTCTGCGTACCGGTATTTCATAATTTTTGTTTTCAGTTATTTTTGTTTTCGGTTAGTCTAGGCTATCATCCCTGGTGGCCTATTTCTGCTTACCGGCATTTCATAATTTTTTTTTTCGGTTAGGATAGGCTATAACCCCTGGTGGCCTATTTCTGTTTAAATAAACATAAAATTGTTTTCGGTTCGGCTATCACTGCGTATTCAAATTTAATTTAGTTTTGTTTTAATTTTCGGTTAGGCTATCACCGCTGATAACCTATTTGTGTGTATTTCAACATTTTTGTTTTCGGTTAGGCCTATTTAAGTAAGTGAAGCGACCTGAAGGAAGTGAAGTGTTTTTAAAGTGAGTTTAGTGTTTTTAAAGTGAGTTAAGTGTTTTTAAGTGAGTGAAGTGATCTGAAGAAAGTGCTCGTCACCATGCCTCGTGCCTGTACGAACTGCGCCGGTAGGTTTGGTGCTTCCATGTTTGCTCCTGTCGATCCACAAGTCTGCCGACTCTGCCAGCAACGAGAGGATTTGACAGCAAAATTGGATGAAGCCCACAACAAGATCAACGCCCTCACCAGGAAGCTGGAATCACTCCAAGAGTTTGTAACACTCAACGTTGGAGTATCACTAACTCCAATTGTTTCAACTCCAGCATCCACCACCGCCCCAACGTCATCTGCCAACAATCCAACACCTGCAGTAGACACTGCAGCAGATGCTTCTGACGAACCTGAGCCGACATCAAACCAGGACAGCCGCCCTGTTCACCTTAGTCTCTCCCCCACTCCTCGTGCAAGAAGCCTGCTAGCACGAACAGTACCAACCCCTCGCCCCCGTTCTAACCACACTCCTCTCCCCGACCTGTACGTAGAGTCCCGCCACCACAGGTTTCCGGATTTACACCAGTGAGGAACGGTGCACGGCCAACGCAGAAAAGGTCTCATCTACCAGTCACAATGTCAAACAGATTTGAGATATTGGTAGAGATGGAAGACGAACCAGAGGAGACCAGGCTCGTTGGGGATTCCATCCTACGAGGACAGGTCGAAGAGTTCTGCGACAGAGTCCCAAATCAACAAAAAAGATTTTGCATCCCAGGAGCTGGACTGGACGACATTGTGGAAGCCTTCGAAGATACCACAAAGGATGCAAATGAAAATACCCTTTTTGTCATCCATGCTGGTTCAAATGACGTCATGCGCACCAGATCCGAAGAGTTGATGGAGAAATATCGCAAGATGATCCAGCACTACAAAAACAAGTCAAGGAATATCATCATCTCAGCCATTCTCCCCAAGATCGACGCACCTGACAAATTCTACGACAAGGCCTTCAGCACAAATAGCCGACTAAAATATTTGTGTCTGAGGGAAGAAGTTGAATTCGTCAACCTCTGGGACAACTTCTACAACCAGCCTACTCTGTTCTGCAAGGATGGCACTCATCTAAACCCTGTGGGTTCAGCACGCATGGGTCGTCTCCTACACGAAGCAGTCCGCAGCCATGGATCAGAAAACGCCATCCGAGAAGAAGCAGCAGTGACATAATTCATCCAACGCCAAGAAAAAAACAGAGGCAACCGAGGACCACCAGCGATAAGGACCGAAGACAGCGAGCACCGAGGACAGCCATGAACATAAATGTAGATCCGACAAGAACCAAAAATATTATTAAAGAGCGTTCCGTGAGTTCTAAAATAACAAATTTAAAGGTTTTCTATGCAAACGCTCGTAGCATACGCAATAAATTTTCAGATTTAGAGGAGCTAGTGTTTACAGAAAATTATGATGTGATTGGCATAACAGAATCTTGGCTCAATACAGAAGATAGAGACTTTTTAGCAGAGTATTCACTTCCCGGTTATGTAATGTTTGAGAAAAGCCGAATAAATCGAAATGGAGGTGGCGTTTTACTTTATATCAAAGAAAGTCTTAACCCTACCCTCTTGTCAAAACCTCAAATTGTGAACGTCGACGCATCTTTTGTGCTAATAAAGAATAATAAAGGTACAAAAATAATACTTGCATTAATATACAGACCTCCAGCTCAATCAGTGCAAACTGACCGAGAAATTTACGAACAAATTGCAGATGTAAGTAACTCACAAGATACCGTAATTTTTGGCGACTTTAATTTACCTGTGACCAAGTGGGGCGATACTCTTACTTCACACTCCGGACATGACTTGTATACGAACTTGCAAGAGAGTTCGCTTTATCAATTTGTTCGAACGCCAACCCGTGGTAATAACGTTCTTGACATTGTACTTGCAACAAAAGAAGAATTAATAGAGAATTTGAATGTTGGTGATGAATTCAGTAACAGCGACCATCGTACGATAACTTTCACTTTAAAGTTTACTAGTAACGAACCAAATAGTAGCATCGAAAAAGTCCCTAATTTCAAGAAAGCAAACTTCCATAAGCTTAGAGCTATGTTTAAAGAAACTGACTGGAGCTTTTTAATTCACAATAACGACATAAATACATCTTGGAAGTTATTCGAAGCCACTTACCTAAAAGCAGTGCAAGACTGCATACCATCGAAAATACGGCGTCCAGGCCATAATAATAAGCCCAAATGGTGGAATAAAGATATTTCAAACTGCCTGCTTGCTAAAAAATTTGCTAATGATAGATTAAAATCCTCACAAAATGACGAAGAAGGGATGAAATTTGTAGAGCTACGACGCAAAGCCAAAAAGTTAATTAAGCAAAGTAAAAAGACATTAGAGTTACATATTGCGAATCAAAGTAAAACAAACCCGAAAGAATTCTATAGTTATATCAGAAAGAAAAAAGTAGTTACTTCAACTGTTGGACCGTTAGTCAATGAAAATGGAGAATACACCAAAGACGAAGTACAAATGAGTAATGCCCTCAATACCTTCTTTGCATCAGTTTTTACAACAGAAGACCTCAGTGATATCCCTACACCATCGCCGATTCAGATTGATAATTCAGATGTTCTAAGCAATATCACCGTTACAGAGAGAGAAGTATTGAATTATTTAGATAAACTCAAGGTAAATAAAACGCCTGGACCTGATACAATCTCGCCTAGAGTTCTAAAGGAAGCTAAGGATGAGCTCTCCAAACCACTGACATTACTATTCAATAAATCCTTGCAGTCTGGAACTATGCCCGATCAGTGGAAGCTAGCCAACGTAACACCGATATTCAAAAAAGGCAGCAAATCCCTACCCAGTAACTATCGTCCAATTAGCTTAACCTCAGTTGTATGTAAAATGCTAGAAACGGTCATACGAGACAGACTCGTAAATCACTTAGAGGAAAATAACATACTTAAAGATACTCAACACGGCTTTCGTAAAAAACTTTCCTGTTTAACAAACCTCTTAGACTTCTTCCACGATATCCTCAACCTCTACGATGAGAGTAAAGCTGTAGATATTATATACCTTGATTTTCAAAAGGCCTTTGACAAAGTTCCCCACAAACGTTTACTGCTAAAACTAAAAGCGCATGGAATACAAGACGGTGTGTTGAAATGGATAGAAAATTGGCTCAGCGACAGAAAGCAAAGAGTAGTCATAAACGGTAAGGCATCTAAATGGACCAATGTAAGTAGCGGGGTACCCCAGGGATCGGTACTAGGACCAATTCTCTTTCTAATTTACATCAACGACATAGATGAGGGTCTCACCTGTACAATCTCAAAATTTGCTGACGATACAAAAATTGCAAATAGCGTACTCTCAAAAGAACAAGTTGACGATATGCAACACAATCTAGATAAATTGTCATGTTGGGCCCAAATTTGGCAAATGAGTTTCAATGCGGATAAATGTAAAGTACTACATATCGGATACCTAAATGAGAAAGAAAACTATTCGATGAATGGCACTCAGCTTAAGAATGTAAACAGAGAAACCGATCTGGGAGTAACAATATCGAGTAACCTAAAACCGAGTCAACAATGTTCAGAAGTTGTTAAGAAGGCAAACAAAATAATTGGCTTTATAGGCAGGTCATTTGAGCATAAATCCAAAGAAGTTATCCTAACCCTTTACAATTCCTTAGTCTGGAATACTGCGTTCAATCCTGGTGCCCTTATTACCAAAAAGATATAAACAAGCTAGAACGAGTTCAACGTAGAGTTACCAAAATGATACCTAGCCTAAAGAACAAACCATACGAAGAGCGTCTTAGAGAATTAAATCTATTTCCTTTAACCCAGCGCAGATTAAGAGGTGACTTAATTCAAGTGTTCAAAATCATCAAAGGCATCGACAATATGAACTGTAGTAAGTACTTCACTATCGACCAATCTAATTACACGCGGGGAAACGGTTGCAAAATTATTGGTAAATCTTTTAACTCACACGAATTTAAGAATTTCTTCTTCAATCGAGTTGTCAACTTGTGGAATGGGCTTCCCCCCCTTGATATCTATCCCTCTCAACCCCACTTAGAAACTTTCTCTCTTACTTTGTATACCTTCTTTCCACTACTTCACCAATCTATTTAATTATCCCATCCCCTTGATAGACCTTATATCTATTATTGTATTAACGACGAGCTCTCAGATAACTAGATAGGATTTTGGGCCTTATGCAGAGATGTAATTGTTAATGAGACCTAGGAAGGTTTTTTGTTGTCTCATATTTGGTGGTTTCATGCTTGCTAGTGTGTTCTTGTGGCAGGTGAGCAGGGGCTAGACCGGAGGGGAGGTTTTTTGCGATCCTTTAAGTAAAGTCTGCTGGTGCGAGTCCTGTGGACCTGCACGACTTTACTAGGATACCCGTGGGAGTCTGGGGGCATTTTCTTGTCTGTGTGCCTGTGTGTCTAGTGTTGTGTTGTGTGAGGGCCCTTGCCTAGTCCACTCAGCACTGCGCTAGCACGTCTTGCGTTTGTTTTAGGGTCGCCAGGAGAGAGTCAGATACTTGGGATCTGAGTCTCTCAAGAGAGCACCCTTTCAATTAGAGTAATTTGGCGCACAGACTTGGGAACGTCCCTAGGCTAGAGCAGGTGGCTCAGCCCGAGTATCCGAAGCCTATATCCTTCCGGCTAGACCTCTGCCGCCTGGCAGATTAACAGCTAGGGGTTTATTATTTCTGTATGCTTGGTATTGTGCCACAGTTTTTGTGAGCATTGTGAGTCAGGGTGTGGCTTAGAGACTCTGTCCGAGCAGGCTTGCCTGACTAAGAGTGAGAAGCACACCTGTATGTGGCTATGTTGCGAGTTGCTGCCTTTATTTAATTATACCTATGCCATTATACACTGTATGGCCTATCACTAGTATTTATTCCTGCTTATGAGTTAAGAGTTCTCTAAATCCGTAACTTACTTTCTTTGCTAAGCATCAGATCCTACAGTAGCCGCATGCAGTTTAGAAACCTGCATCTTGTCTACCTGTACGATGTTTTGAGGACTGTTTGCTTTCACCTTCTTTCACGCAGGGGTGATTAGTTGTATTAATGAACGTAACGTTAAATGTACTTTCTTCTAGTTTGTTATTAAATTGTTTCTGCAATTTAATTCCGTTATCTATCTTTTCCTTGAAGCTTTAAGTCAACTTAATTGTGTGATCTTTTATATAGCCTGCTTGACTATCAGCATTCTATAGTGCGTGCACCCTGTAACCGAGTCATAGGATACCTTGTTGTCCAGGCAGGACTCTTGACGGTTTAGGGTGGTTTGTTGCCTGGGTTTATAGATAAGGGTGGGATCTAGCGTTTTCCGTTGTTGCTTGTTGCCGCATACCTAGTCCAATAGAAAGAGCCCAGTGTTTATATATCCCAGGACGTAACAAATGGCGACCTTGCATAGGATTTACTGAACAGAGGAATATAGTGGTCATTTATTTTGAGATTCCTTATGATTAAAGGAATACAGTGGACATATATTGGTTGCTCCAAAAAAAAAAAAAACTCTAACACATTAAAGACTTTAAATAACATTAGTATATACATACTTGCATAGGAGATAAGGCACATTCTATAACTGTGATAATTACTGCAGTGCACAAACATGTCTAATACATCAGAACACAGTGATGGGTCAGGTCACGATACAGGCTCGGAGGGAGAAAGACCTGTGGAGTGGCTAGTCGATAGCGAGGAGGGTGCTAGAAGATTTTTAGAGGTGCCCCTTATCGCTGCCAGGGTGTTGAAGCTGAATAAGTATGGCTTAAAGTGTGTGGCAGGTCTTCAGGGTCACCAGGGTTTAAGTGGCATGAGGAAAGATCAGCTGAGGACTTTGATATTGGGTTTAGAAGGGAGAGACCTGGGTGGAGAGGCGACTGGGGGCCCCGGTCCCCAGCCCCCCCTCCACTCTACCCCCGTATCAAACATCAGGGTGCCTGAATTTAGTACATACCCCCAAGTTGATGGTCAATGGCAGCGTGGAATTCAATCACAGGGACCCTCCCCATTAAATGCACCTTCCCCTCCTCAAGGGTTGACTCCAGATTTGTTGTTTCGGCTTGAGATGGCCAAGGTTGAGGCCGCCGAAATACAGGTTAGTGTGCAGGCTGAGGTTGCTAGAGTGCAGGCTGAGGTTGCTAGAGGTCAGGTTGAGGCTACCGAAAGACAGGCTAGTGTGCAGGCTGAGGCTGCCATACGAGAGGCTGAACTGCAGGCAGAGTCTACTAGGTATCGGGCTGACAGGGAGCTGGAGAGATCTCGAGTGGAGGTAACAGGGCGAAATATTGGGGGAGGTAACAGACATCGGGACCAATCATTGTCGCACCTGCTTAAACTAGTTCCTGTGTTCGATGAATCATGTGTGACTGAGTTTTTTATGCGATTTGAGAAGAAGTGTCAGGAACACCAGTGGCCTCAGGAAAAGTGGGCAGCATTAGTTTCATCAAGACTCCTAGGAAAGGGGCTAAAAGTGTATGATGCACTACCTTTAGAGTCCTGTGTAGTTTATGATGAGCTAAAGAAGGCTGTGCTACGGGCCTATGAGTTACAACCAGAAACTTACCGCTTGAAGTTTCGGGGTGTTACTAAGGGCAAGGATAGTACCTTCCTAGAACACGCCCGGGACTTGTCTGATGCACTACGACATTGGCTGCGTTCTGAGAGGGCAGCTACTTTTGAGGAGTTGAGTGAGCTGGTTCTCTTGGAGCAGTTGTTTAAGTGCACAGGCGGGGACTTAACATTAAATATAAAGGAAAAAAATCCTAGAACTCTCCAGGAGGCAGCAGAAATGGCTGACCTCCGACTGTCATTAATTCGAGGGTGCGAAGCAGCAGCTAGGAGTGAGTCGGGTGCAAAGGATCGTACCCCTCCCCCTCCCAAGAATTGTGATACACATAAATACACAAAACCATCTAGCACTGACAATAAAACTGAACATAAACCAAATACCGTCCCGTATAAGAAGTCTAATGGTACCTCCCACTCCCAAGGGAAACCAAAGAGTAAAGAGTGCTTTGCATGTCACAAGGAGGGTCACTTTGCAAATGCTTGTCCAAACAAGCCACCAAACAAGGTTGTGTCATTGGTCCGCAGCATAGGGGTGTCGCCTATATCTTCTGAGTTTGCCAAGGGTAGTTCGTCAGAGGTTGGGACACAGCCTGTGTTCAAGAGTCTGGAAGGCTCGAACCCTGTTCGCGACGTCTTTGGGGGTCATAGAGGGCATGGTTTTGTGAAGTGGGCTGGCGAAAGGCGAGGAGTTAAGCTATTGCGTGATACTGGGGCTTCTCAGACCTTGTTAAAGAACTTTACTGGTAGGCCGATTAACGCTGCTCGGGTGGTGGTAGTTCAGGGGATCAATGCTACGAAGTCCTACCTGCTGGTGCGGATGGAGCTGGAGGTGGGTGGTGTGGCGAAGGAGCTGGATGTCGGAATTGTAGAGAACTTGCCTGTTGGGGGCGTCGACCTCCTCCTCGGCAACGACTTTGCGGTGCCTGCTTCTAAGGTTTCACCCTTGGTCGTTGGCGAGAAGGCGGACGACGTTAGTAGGGAGGAACAGGAGCGGGTTGAGAAGTGTAGCGTACAAACCATGGCGTGTGTTGTGACGCGTTCTCAGACATCCGGAGCCTTGCAGCCACCACCTCAGTCTATCAAACCGCGGAGGAAAGGTCACAAGAAAACGGGAAGTGTTGGTCAATTGGAGAGTTTTGAGCCGGCAGTGTTTCTTGGTGACTCATTATTGGCACCTATGTTAGAGTCTGGAGAGGCCCCAGGACCTGTCACAGCTAGTGAGGAGGTAGGGCAGGAAGAGACTCCGAGGCAGCAACGTTACACACGGAGAGAAAAAAGGGTTACTCAGTTTGATATTGGGGAAGGACTTGGGTTGCTTCGGAAGCATCTAGACAGGTTGGTTCCCTCAGATATTTGTAAACTGCAGTTGGAGGATCCGGAAGTTCAGAAGTGTGGTAATGGTGCTGTCGAGATCAAACACAAGGATGGGGAAACATGTCATGTGAACCTGTTGGAGGAGTTTGTGAGGCAACCAGCTGAGCAGCCTACTGTCCCTGCGTTGGTCTGCAGCGGCCAAGGTGGAGAAGGAGAGGGGGGCAGTAGGGCACAGGTGGAGGAGAGTAGGGATTGTCATGTCTCGGCGGAGCAGTGGGCGGGGGACACGAGTCTGGTGGCTGTGGAAGCGCTAGAGCACCTGCCTGAGCAGCAGTGTGCAGCGCTCCAGCACCAGCTCGGTTCATACCCCACTGGTCGTGCCGAGCCCCTGAGTCTCACAACTCGGGCGGTGCAAGATGTTACGCGGGCAGGTCACGTGAATGTCGAAAGACCGTTAGCCTCGTTGTTTCGGTGGTTCAAGGTGGGCGACGAGGCTTTGGCATGGTTGCCAGGTCAGGGTCGACCCATGGCTGCCAAGGGTGGTGGTCAAAAGGAGGACATTGAGCAGATTGGTGAGGTTGGCTATGGAGTGGCTGTGCCCGGTCGTCGCATAGCCTCCCAATGCTGCTCTAGTCTAATGCAACAGCCCTACCATAGACCGACTGTATCTGGCCATGTCGCTAAAAGCGGTGATGCTGCGCAGGCAGATGTCGTCACAAGGAATGCGGGGGTGCGCATGTACGGTATCGGCGGGGAAGCCTTAGCAATAATGAACTATGGGAGTGACTGCACAGGTGGTACTGATTGTCCCTCTCATGACCTGGCTGTTCTAGGGACGAAGGTGGAGAAGGAGGGAGACTACAGGTTAGAAGCTGCGGTCTCGGCTGGGTTGTGGAAGAGCACTAGGATTGTTATTCTGCGAGATAAGTTGTTTACTAGGCTGTGGCAGTGCATCCGCATGTTTGTTGCTTCTCCAGGCCTGATGTACGGGGTAGAATCCGACATGCAGGCTGGAGATAGTGCAAGGCTCAGTTTAATTCCCTACCGTATAAATCCTGCTCGACAGCCTGTGGTGCAAGCAGAGCTGGATTACGTGTTGACGAAGGGTCTGAGGGATAAAGAATGTCGTGAGTGGTCGTTGCCTGTAACTTTGCAACCGGTGTTAAGTGGCAAGATCAGTGAGTGTGTTGATTGCGAGAGTGTGTGTGCATTATCCCTGACAGACGCCTATACCTTATCGAGAGTTGACGACACCATAGACCGCCTCGGGGCTGCATCGCCTATCACGAAGGTATAACTAGTGAAAGGTTATTGGCAGGCCCCGTTGCCAGAAAGAGCGAAGAGAAATGCCAGTCTTGTGATGAACTGGGCAGTTTATCAGTGCCAGGTGTTTTGCTGCCGGGACACAAGTTGGATGTGTGGCATGCTAAGGGCACTGATAATGTTTTGGCTGATTGGTTGTCACGGGAGGGTTTGTTTGCAGGAGAACCCTCGCCGTTCAGTCAGTGTGTGTTGAGAGTGGAGTAAAATAGGCTGTCAGCCGAAAAAAACAAATTAAAAAAGCAAAAACCTTATAAAAACTCTTTATTTTTATAACGTGTAGAATTTTGTATAAGATGTTGTAGCAGTATCTAAGTTGAATGTTTTCGCTTATTGTCGCTAAGTTAGTTGAACTTGCTCGGTGGAGTGCAACAGTCTTTATTTTTTGTATATATAGTGCCTTGTGTCGCAACAGTGTGTGGTACTATGAGAAGCTTTCTGTTAGATATGAAGAACTTAGTCAAGTGTCTTATATCTTGGGGGAGGTGTGACGCTCCTGCATAGTAGCCACGTGCGGGCATGCGCGAGGGTCGGCTGCCCAGCCGTTTAGAAACCGGCTGGCGGCAGCCGGCCGGCCGGCTTTTCCTTAGTATATATCCTACGACAATGTAACTAATGTCTGGGATATTCTTATGTTGTTTCACAGCTTGAAGCTGCCCTTATTCTTAACCAACGCATCTTCTATCTATCTATCTATCTATATGCTCAGGCCCAATCCCCATTTTGGGGGTAGCCGACTCAAGACAGAGCAAGAACAGGGAAAACACAAAAAAACAACATAAAACAAAAAATAAACACAGATAAAAAACACAAACTCACACACATCCAGGTCACCCAGGAGAAGACCCAGAGACCAGGGTTACCAAGGTCGCTCCAGCACTACCCCGGCCCCTGACCACCCGGAGAGGTTCCGATCTCGGCAGGCAGACATGCAGCGGAGCCAAAGCCACAAGCCCTCCCACCACACTTCCAGGCACACCCTTCATATTAATCGTCCCTCCGGGCCAGGCGCCTGATGGACTATTATCTAGTCGAACTTGCGCCCGACCCCTTACTCCAAATGACCATGTGTTCACTCAACTATTCAGCAGCATTCTCCATTCACTCCTGTCCACCACCACTTCCCCTGCCTGATCTATAGTCATTCCTCTATCATCCAAAGCCTTTCTTACACAGTCTCTCCATCTCAATGGGGGTCTTTCTGCCCTTCTATCTCCCCTTGTACCTGACTCACATATTCTCTTTGTAAGCCTTTCATCTCCCATTCGTTCAACATGACCATACCAGCTCAGCACCCTTCTGTCCACTCTGGCTGACAAATGTTCCTGCTGCCCCACTCTCCTACGTATCTCTTCATTCCTCAATCTGTCTCTACGAGTAACTCCACACATACTCAGCAGCTCATCTCCATCACATCCCTCTTTTTTTTCTTCAGAGCCCATGTCTCAGCCCCATACATCACTGTTGGCACAACAATCTTGATACAGTGCACTTTTTACTTTCACTCCGAGATTTCTCGTCTTCCACATACTTCCCATTGCTCCGAAAACCTTCCTTCCTTCACACACTCTCTGTTTTACCTCCACTTCCATACCTCCACTCTTGCTTATCGTTCCTCCTAGATATTTAAAACACTCTACTTGTTCCAATATTTCCCCATCCAGCCTCACATCTAGATTCACCCTATGCTCTCCCCTATTACACACCATTACTTTACTTTTATTGACGTTCACCTTCAGTTTCCTCCTTCCACAAACCACACCAAACTCTTTGACTACCCGCTGCAGTTTCTCATCAGAATCCGCCACCAACGCATCTTAGTATATTTTATTCTCGATAGTTGATTGTTTCATTATTATATATAAGATGTAAGTCTAGTGAGAGTGGGAGGAGACGAGCGGGAGAGAGAGACCGGCTGGGGGACGTTGCTTCGCGCGGGCGCGGAGAGACTAGCTTGGGACGAGCCTGATTGTTGCCAATTGATCGCAACGTTAGGCTTAGTTTCGACTCACGCAAGGGGTTGACGATTTTGACCCGGCAACGGTGTTGAGTGTTGCCAAGCATGGGATGTATTTCGCATGCCTAGGGTGGGGTCCAGACAGATTCAAGACTCAGAGCTCACCTCACTGTCGTACCCTTCGGACCCCTTTGATATCTATCCCTCTCAACCCCACTTAGAAACTTTCGCTCTTACTTTGTATACCTTCTTTCCACTACTTCACCAATCTATTTAATTATCCCATCCCCTTGATATACCTTATATATATTATTGTATTAACGACGAGCTCTCAGATAACTAGATAGGATTTTGGGCCTTATGCAGAGATGTAATTGTTAATGAGACCTAGGAAGGTTTTTTGTTGTCTCATATTTGGTGGTTTCATGCTTGCTAGTGTGTTCTTGTGGCAGGTGAGCAGGGGCTAGACCGGAGGGGAGGTTTTTTGCGATCCTTTAAGTAAAGTCTGCTGGTGCGAGTCCTGTGGACCTGCACGACTTTACTAGGATACCCGTGGGAGTCTGGGGGCATTTTCTTGTCTGTGTGCCTGTGTGTCTAGTGTTGTGTTGTGTGAGGGCCCTTGCCTAGTCCACTCAGCACTGCGCTAGCACGTCTTGCGTTTATTTTAGGGTCGCCAGGAGAGAGTCAGATACTTGGGATCTGAGTCTCTCAAGAGAGCACCCTTTCAATTAGAGTAATTTGGCGCACAGACTTGGGAACGTCCCTAGGCTAGAGCAGGTGGCTCAGCCTGAGTATCCGAAGCCTATATCCTTCCGGCTAGACCTCTGCCGCGTGGCAGATTAACAGCTAGGGGTTTATTATTTCTGTATGCTTGTTATTGTGCCACAGTTTACCGTTTTTGTGAGCATTGTGAGTCAGGGTGTGGCTTAGAGACTCTGTCCGAGCAGGCTTGCCTGACTAAGAGTGAGAAGCACACCTGTATGTGGCTATGTTGCGAGTTGCTGCCTTTATTTAATTATACCTATGCCATTATACACTGTATGGCCTATCACTAGTATTTATTCCTGCTTATGAGTTAAGAGTTCTCTAAATCCGTAACTTACTTTCTTTGCTAAGCATCAGATCCTACAGTAGCCGCATGCAGTTTAGAAACCTGCATCTTGTCTACCTGTACGATGTTTTGAGGACTGTTTGCTTTCACCTTCTTTCACGCAGGGGTGATTAGTTGTATTAATGAATGTAACGTTAAATGTACTTTCTTCTAGTTTGTTATTAAATTGTTTCTGCAATTTAATTCCGTTATCTATCTTTTCCTTGAAGCTTTAAGTCAACTTAATTGTGTGATCTTTTATATAGCCTGCTTGACTATCAGCAGTCTATAGTGCGTGCACCCTGTAACCGAGTCATAGGATACCTTGTTGTCCAGGCAGGACTCTTGACGGTTTAGGGTGGTTTGTTGCCTGGGTTTATAGATAAGGGTGGGATCTAGCGTTTTCCGTTGTTGCTTGTTTCCGCATACCTAGTCCAATAGAAAGAGCCCAGTGTTTATATATCCCAGGACGTAACACAATACAGGAGCGAGCACCAAGGAGCAATTCCTAAGTACTATTGGAGGAATTTCATCTGGACCAGGAGCCTTATCTACTGAGAGATTCTGCAAAATAGTTTTGACATGTCTGGTGTGGATCTTAAGTAAGGGAATTTCAGGCGAATCAATATTAAATACAGGGACATCTTGATTTATTTCATCTTAGGTTGAGTTAGTGGAGAAAATATCTGCAAGAAGGTTAGCTTTACCTCGTGGGTCACTTACAAGATTGCCAGTCAGATATTCAATTGTGGAATGGATGAAACAGTAGTGAAGTTGGATTTGAATGAGTTAAGAGTAGACCAAAATATTTTGTTATCATTTGGATTATTTAGAAGTTTATTTGCCTGCTTGTGGAGAAAGTTTGATTTAGTTAGGTTTAATACAGTTTTGGCATGATTTCTGATGTTTCTAAAGTAATTAAAGGCTTCATGTGTTTTGATCTTGTGTATGCATTGTAGGCTATTGCTTTTTGTTCAGTTACTCTAGCACAATTATGGTCAAACCATTTAGGTGAATTAGATCTTGTACTGTACTTTTGATGAGGAATAAAAGTTTCCATTCCAATATTTACAAAATCTTGTATTTGGCTCAAAGTGGAGTGTGCATCATTAGAAAAGAAAGAGGTCCAGGGAATATCAATAAAGAAACCTTGAAGACCCTCCCAGTCTGCCCTATCGTAATGCCATTCATTCGCCAAAACAGGATCAGAGTGGGAAGGTGTGGTAGGTGATAGACAGGTGGCCTGTATCAGACAGTGATCAGAAGATGCAAGCGGGGACCTCACTGTAACATCATAATTTTCTGAATTAGTTGTTAAAAATAAGTCCAGTGGGTGGGAATTATGATTAGGATTATCTGGTACACGGGTGGGTTGGTTGACTAGTTGAGTGAGATTAAATGAGTCTGCAAATAGTTCACATTCAAGACCAGCATCATCAGTCCTGGCTGAATGAGTGAGCCATTCAACATTATGGACATTAAAATCACCCAACACAGTGATTTCAGAAGAAGCATTTAAGTTGAGGACACTGAGTTGTGAGGACAGAGTATCAAAAAGACTTTGCTCTGGAGGAGTATTTGGGGAACGGTACATGCAACATATGCATTTAAATTTACCAGCAGAAATTAATTTGTATATAGAATAATCAAAATAGGGACAATTGAAACCAGTAACCTCCTCCAGGGCAATTTCAGATATTGCGAAGCAACATACACCTCCTTTAGGTCTGAAATTTTGGAACAGTTGATAACCTGGAAAATTAAATCTAGACATGTCAGATGTGGATGTTACTTGAGTCTCTGTCAAAAAAGGGAGAGTAGGGGATTCTGCTTGAAGAAATTGGTGTACAGAATTGATGTTAGAGTGAAGTCCCCTTATATTGCTAAAGAAAAAGCTGCACCGACGAGCAGATTTAGGACGTTGCAATGCTCTTGACACAGTCGCATGATGATGACCGGGAGGGCCCTGTGTCAATGACCCAACCCTGCCGGGGGTGGATATCCGAGGGACCACCAGGTTTGCTCTTAACAATTGTACTGCCATATTTATTAGGTAGGTGTATGGTGTTACATGAATGATATGTAGTGGGAAGAGTAGTGTTTTATGAATAGAGGATAGCGATGTAGGGCAATGTCGTGAAGTTGGATGTGTATGTTATATAAAGACGGTTTTCCTGATACCCCTGATGTGTGAGGCAGAAAGATATGTATCCAGCTACCAAGGCCTGGGAGAGAAAATGGAATTCAGGCTATTCCCTGAGTCTCCCGAAACCTTGGCGGTAGTACTTCCCTGGGCGGGGCTGCCTACCCCTACTACCTACTAAATTGTGGAAGAGCGGCGGCTTTGCACCCAGCGAAAAGGGCAGGCTGTTGCATTTGAAACTGAGCGCTTCCAATGTTGACCTTGACAGCTTTTCGCAAAAGTAGCGAGAGAGTCGGGACACATTGTTCCTAGGCAAGAGGATCAACTTGTTGAGTACGGCGCTGTTGCGGGTGCGTCTTTTCGAGTTCGTCTTCCGAGTCGGGCGTCGCCTCTTCCACGGCGGGTTTTTTGCGCGTCGCCGCCATTTGGTCGTTGGACAATCGGCGTGTGCGGCGTTTGGTAGTCATGCCGTTGGTGGAATGGTTGGCAGTGTTGAAAGACAGTTTGGCGGTGATGGTCGAAGCGAGCGGGTTGTCAATGGGTATGCCCGTAATCTTGTCGGATTGTCGGTAGCAGTTGTCAATGTCGGTGATGGTGGGATCGATCTCTTCCGTAGGTTCTGATTTGGGATCGTGGGACTTGTGGTTCGGGTTGGCACTGATAACATACAAGTAATGGGCGCTCAGACTCCACGTATTCCTGGCCAGCCTTTCGTACTCGTGCGCCTTCCGATACTTTTCAAACTCGGCCCGACGTTGAATCTTGGAGGCATCCGTGTTGTTCACGTTGGTGAAACGCACACCCACCGTACCAAACGTGACCTGTAGATTGCGCATCATTCTCAAGTGGTGTTCGAAGGCGCTGCGTTTATCGGTTCGTCGGTGGTCGCACAACTTTAACACCTTACGAGCGGCCTATGCGGTTTATTTATGTGTACCGCACAGCGGGGTGTTTTTAGCCAAAATAGGGCTGTTTATGTGATCATTTTCATGCCTAAATAAGACCCAGAACGTAAACCAAGTACCTATCCCTGAAAGGGCATAAACA
The DNA here is from genome assembly GCA_032716605.1 of Paralithodes platypus. Taxonomy (NCBI): domain Eukaryota; kingdom Metazoa; phylum Arthropoda; class Malacostraca; order Decapoda; family Lithodidae; genus Paralithodes; species Paralithodes platypus. The sequence continues at coordinate 4,005,405 of CM064535.1, forward strand.
GAGCTTTCGAATGACACCATAACGATCCTTGTATGATGGATAGTTTTCTTGCAATAACCGTGCAACGCGAGTGCAAAAAGCAGGTAATTCGGTACTTTCGGTACATAATTGAGTATGTAGCGAGTGAGAGAGGGAGGAGGGAGCTGAGATTTGTGTCAGTAGGTTCGCCGCGGTGGTCTGGAGCAGTCATACGCTCGCTAGTCTCCTGCCACCACTTGTCTCTCTCTCTCAGCCACATTACGTGCTGAAATTGCCACTCGAGTTATGTCGAGCGCCGCCACATAGTCCAGCTTTATTTAACTCGACTTATGTTGCTCGCCGCTAATTAAGGGTTAACGTCTGTCCCAGTTTGGCCTTTATGTTGTGGCAAAAACAATTTCACTTTTTGGCAGCGTGGGTGGACGCAGACCGCCGTTCGTTGTTGCTAGTGATGGACTCCAGCGAAGACCAAAAGTGAAGATGACCGCCGCCGCCAATGTCGGTACGCGATCTCAATGTCGTAGTTACCGAAAATGGTACCTCTGTCCTGAGCAACCGTTCGTATATCTGAACCAAGACATGTCGCACGATGGTGAGGGACGATCTTCGCAGTTTGTCGGTCGTCACCCCGGCACCTATGTCGATGGCGGGTTTAAAGAACTCGTTGCTGTCCTGTTCGATGCCGCACAATTGTGCAGTTCTTCCACTGTTCTGTTGAAGGTGATATTGTTCGAGTCGCAATACCTCGCTAATATTTTATGGTTCAAAACTAGTTTTAACCCCAAGCCGGGCGTGATGGTGTCTTCTACCAGCCGACTCAACAAGTCTTGATGTTGTTTCTCATCGGCCGCAAGTATTGCGCTAAAGTAAGTCTTCCACACGGGATCTTCAACCTCACAACTGGCATAACGTCGTAAGGAATCTACCTGCGTCGGTCTCGGTGGTTGTGGTGCCTGCCTCCTCTTATTGTTCTTGAGGTACACGTTCAAGTCTTCGCCAAAATGATCCCTCGTCATAGCGTTGATTTCTTCGTAGTCTGTCCGGGGAACCAGGTTCACAGAGCCCAGCCTACTAAGTGAAAGACAGGTTCAACTTAGGACTTTAGCTATAACATTGGCAACTTACAATTAACTATCAAAAAGAAAGAGTTTTATGTGATTTTGTTTTATTTAATTTTAATATTATTTTTGACGGCTGCTCTACAGGGGCAACCCTGATTTTTCTCCACTCTCAATACACACTGACTGAACGGAGAGGGTTCTCCTGCAAACAAACCCTCCCGTGACAAACAATCAGCCAAAACATTATTAGTGCCCTTAACATGCCACACATCCAACTTGTGTCCCGGCAGCAAAACAACACCTGACACTGATAAACTGCCCAGTTCATCACAAAACTGGCACTTCTCTTCGCTCTCTCCGGCAACGGGGCCTGCCAATAACCTTTCACTAGTTCTACCTTCGTGATGAGTGAGGCAGCCCCGATGCGGTCTATGGTGTCGTCAACTCTAGGTAATGGATAGGCGTCTGTCAGGGATAATGCTTCCACACTCTTGCAATCACCATACACACGGATCTTGCCACTCAACTCAGGTTGCAAACTCACTGGCAATGACCACTCACGATATCCTTTATCCCTCAGACCCTTTTTCCACATGTTGTCTAGCTCTGTTTTCACGACAGGCTGTTGAGCAGGATTTAAACGGTAGGGAAATAACTTGAGCCTTGCACTGTCTCCAGCCTCCATGTCGGATTCTACCCCATACATCAGGCCTGGAGAAGCAACAAACATGCGGATGTACTGCCACAGCCTAGTAAACAACTCCTCTTGTCGCTTAGGAACAAGAGGTTGCAACTTATCTCGAAGAACAACATGCCTAGTACCCTCTCACAACCCAGCCGAGACCGCAGCTTCTAAACTATAGTCTCCCTCCTTCTCCACCTTCGTCCCTAGAACAACCAGGTTATGAGAGAGACAATCAGTACCACCTGTGCAGTCACTCCCATAGTTCATAATTGCTAAGGCTTCCCCACCGATACCGTACATGCGCACCCACGCATTCCTTGCGACTACATCTGCCTGCACAGCATCACCGCCTTTAGCGACATGGCCAGATGCAGTCGGTCTATGGGAGGGCTGTTGCATTCGACTAGAGCAGCATTGGGAGGCTATGCGATGACCGGGCACATCCACTCCACAGCCAACCTCACCAATCTGCTCAATGTCCTCATTCTGACCACCACCCTTGGCAGCCATGGGTCGACCCTGACCTGACCACCATGCCAAAGCCTCGTCGACCACCTTGAACCACCGAAACAACGAGGCCAACGGTCTGCTCACACTCAAGTGACCTGCCAGCGGAACATCGTGCACCGCATGAGGTGTGAGGCTTGGGTGCTCGGCACGACCAGTGGGGTATGAACCGAGCTGGTACTGGAGCGCTACACACTGCTGCTCAGGCAGGTGCTCTAGCGCTTCCACAGCCACCAGACTCGTGTCCCCCACCCACTGATCCGCCGAGACATGAAAATCCCAACTCTCCTCCACCTGTGCCCTACTGCCCCCCTCTCCTTCTCCACCTTGGCCGCTGCAGACCAACGCAGGGACAGTAGGCTGCTCAGGTGGTTGCCTCACAAACTCCTCCAACAGGTTCACATGACATGTTTCCCCGTCCTCGTGTTCAATAGCCCCGTTCCCACAACTCTCCTCCACCTGGGAACTACTCTGTCGCGGAGTGCCATCACGCCCAACCATGTCACTAGGGGTGACAGGTTCTGGGGCCACTCCGGAGCTCACCTCTGGGTCAAGTACTAAGTCGCTAAGAAGAGCCGCTGGAGCAAAACTCACAAAACTCCCAACTTTAGCTTTCTCCTTCCGACCGTTCCTCCGCTGGTCTAGAGACTGAGGAATAGGCTGTGCCACATTAGATGCGCGAGATTGGGTGACAACACATGCCCTCTGCTGTGATTGACACCTCTCGACCAACTTCTGCCCCTCCCTACTCACGTCGGCCGCCCTCTCGGCACCGACTAAGGGTCGAACCTCAGAAGCAGGTACCGCAAAGTCGTTGCCAAGAAGAAGGTCGACGCCCTCTACTGGCAGTTTCTCCACGATTCCGACATCCAACTCTCGTGTCACACCTTCAACCTCCAGCTCTACTCGAACCAACGGGTTTGACCGTGTAGCATTAATACCCTGCACCACAACTACCCGTGCCGCGTTTAAGTTTTTAATCAGAGTCTGGGATGCACCTGTATCACGCAACAACTCCAACCCATGCTTGCAACCAGCCCAACTCACGCAGCCACGCCCTCTATGGTCGCAAAAAGCATCGTGGACAGGTTTCGAGCCTTCCGGACACTCCTTCATTGGCTGTGCCCCCGCATCTGACATATCACCCCGGGTAAATGCAGAAAACCTCAGAGACACCACAATGCTGCTAGCCAAAGACACGACTGCAGTAGGTTGGTTACTAGTGCAGGAATGTGCGAAATGCCCCTTGTTATGACACTTAAAACACTCTACTTCACCCTTGGACTTCCCCTGAGCTGGGGAAGGGCCCTGACCTTTCTTAAACGGGACAGTTTTAGGTTTGTGATCAAAATTGGTATCATTGCTCTTACTCTCATTATTAAATTGTGCATCACTGACTCGGGGGGGGGGGGGGGGGTGGAGTGTTGCGCCCCTTGTTAACTGCATCGGTCCGTTGTTCAGACCCACACCCACGAATCAGTGACATTCTCAGGTCAGCCAACTCAGCTGCCTTTTGTAGAGTTTTAGGCTGTTTCTCTTTGTGGTTCAAAGTCAGGTCGCCGCCTGTGCACTTGAAAAATTGCTTTAGAAGGACTAACTGCTCAACTCCTCGAATGTCGTCACCTTCTCTGACCTCAGCCAATTTCTCAATGCATCAGACAGTTCCCGGGCATGTTCTAGAAAAGTGCACTCACGACCCTTCGTAACACCCCGGAACTTCAACCTATATGTCTCTGGTTGTAACTCGTACGCCCACAGAACAGCTTCCTTCAATACCTCATAATGGATGCAAGACTCCAAGGGCAATGCATCATATGCCTTGAGTCCTTTGCCAACCAATCTAGAGGAAACAAGGGCTGCCCACTTAACCTCGGGCCATTGGTGCTCCCAGCACTTCTCAAAACGCAGGATAAATTAGGTGACACCTGACTCGTCAAATGCAGGGACTAACTTAAGAAGGTGCGATAAAGACTGATCAAGACCTCGATTCCCAGAACCGAGACGCTGCCCTGTGGACTCCACCCGAGACTTCTCAAGCTCTATATCTGCACAGTACATGGTCTTTCTCTCCTCAGCCTGAATCCTGAGCTCAGCCTCCCGCTGCTGCTGCTGAATCTTAGCAACTCAAGCTTAGATTCCCGCTGCTGCTTTCGTTGCTCAAGCTCAGCCTCATGCCTTCGTTGCTGGTTAAGTTTAGCCATCTCAAGCTGGAAGATCATATCTGCAGTTAAACCTTGAGGAGGAGGAGATGCAACAATTGGAGACCCACCCAGTGACAAACCACGCTGCCAGTGACTATCGGCCTGCGGGAACGTACCCGACTCCGGAGCCCGAGGGGGCGCCATGGTTAGAGTCGAGTGCAATGGGGGCTGGGCCGAACGTGCCCCAGCTCCCGCTCCACCCGAAACCCCATGCACCCCGCCAAGCACACAGGCCACCAGGTCACCTCTCGTCATGCTGCTAGTGCCCACATGCCCCATGACCGTGGCCAAACACTGGAGACCATACCGATCAATCCCCAACACCCGGTCAACAGTAATAGGCATCTCCAGAAACTCCCTTGCATCCTCCTCACTAGTTATTACTCTAATGCCTTCTAACAAACCCCGCTGCTGCACCTCAGAGTCTGCTTCCCGTACTGTATCCTCACTGTGCATTGATCCGTCGTTCGACATAGTGTCCACCGAAAATTCTCAACGTTAATAAAAAACAGGAGTACCTAAACTCTCATGTAGCACTATTCACTCAAAAAATGCTCGAAGACAACTCAAGTGCTATACTACATTGCCAAAAAAAAAAAAATCCACGTGACCAAAATATTCCTCAAAAAACAAATGTCCAACAATCCTGCAATTCTTTCTTAGATACTAGGCAAGGTCGCCATTTGTTACGACCGGGTCTACGAATAAAACAAGGGCCTAAAACAATTGGACTAGTAATAGGGCACTATGCAACAACGGTACGCTAGATCCAAACCCTCGAACTTATATGCCGGCGAACAAAAACACCTATACCCTTCAGAGTTAATCTGCGATATCGGGGTATCCTTAACCCGTTGAGCCCCGGCTAGTTATAATATTTTGTTCACCCCAATCCCAAGCCATTTTAATTTTTTTTTTTTTTTTTTGTTAAAATGGAAGACAAGGATGAGAAATGAAAATAAAAAAAAAAAATCACCTCGGACATTTTTTTTGGGGGGGGTCCGGTGGGGGGTTGGGGGGGGGGGGGGGGGGGGGGAGCCTCAAAAAAATGTGTTGAGCCAAAATGGAAGAGAATGGTGAGAGAAGAAAGAAAAAAAAAATAAAAAAAAATCATTTCGGTCATTTGGGGGCAGGGTCAATAGTTCGTCACCCCTGCATGACCAACCGCCCGGGAGCACTAGGGTAAAAACTGAGTATGGCATTGTACGGCATACATCCTAAGGAGTGTCTCACATAAATCTCAAGCCTCTAGCTCCCATACGACCGGAGTAATGAAGGTTCAAAGTGGCGGTGAACTAAGGGTGTAAAGTATCCCCACTAAGCCCACCACCACCAGCCGCGCGGATGTCTCGGCCCGCTCACACCTACTGGCCCGGCTCCCACACACACTACGGTACCTCCCCCTCCTATTCTCCCGCCATTTCCTACCTTACGAGCCACGTAAGTGTTTTTTATATGTCGGACGCACGTGATGCGTCGCTGGGAGTTGGTGATCAAACACTGCCGACGCATCACGTGCGACGCTGGGTCTCACTGGGTTAACTGGGCATAAATGTACTCTACTTCAGGCTAACCCACACTGGTATAGCCTGATAACGAATAAGATGCAAGTTACGTTAAAATGCATAAATGGGAAGCTATGGAAAGATCAATTAAATCACTGCAAGATTGAATACACTAAAAAGATACTTCAATACAGTTATTCTAAACAACAATAAACTCTTCACTCCTATCTGAAAGAAAGTGAAGTATAGTCCTACAGCATAGACCTGGAAACTTCTGAAGAAAGTCGGATGCTTATAAGATGCTCGTATCTTAAATCATATAAAGGCAGGAGGCAGGAGACCACACGTGTAGACTGAATACACCAAAAGATAGGACATATAATGTTAACTGACACGAGAATACTATAAATGCGCAACGGTAGTAATGCTCGACACTAAAAGAAGTACTTCCTCATCAACGAAACAGTCTGCTATGGTTGTGCGGCTCAGCAACAACCTAGACTAATAAATGTTGTGAATAATAATGTGTACATATCAAAGAGCTTATATTAAATACTAACAAGTGTCTACTCAATAAATAATGTCTAGCTGGGATACTCTAGGTAAGGAACTGCGGTTGAGCAAGACAGGCTCGTAGCCTAGCGATGTCCTTAAGACTGCATCCTATGAGTTACGTTAATTGACTGGGATACTCTCTTGATAGATCCAGATCACAAGTATCTGGTTCTATCCTGGCGACCCTCAAAAGACAAGCAAAGAGGCAGCAAAGTGTGGAACTGGAACAGGCCAAAGCCCTCAGTCAACACAATGCTGCACTCGCAAAAGACGCAGCCGAAAAGACAACCTAGGCTACCACAGGACCGGTCGAAGTCGTGTAGGTATAAACAAACCATACACACATCGGAGACAATGACTACAGTAACCTTATCCCAGTCTAGCATTAAATAAAAGAGCAGAACACTATATCAATAATGGAGACACACACAGAGTTCTTAACCTCTACTAACTAAGAACCCTCAAACCTATTCTAAGTACATGTAAATATCTCAAGAGGACGGCGCATGCAATACAATGGGCCGGCTATGGAAACCGTATGCAGAACCCAAGGGGATAAGTAATTGAATAAAGGTGAGGAGCAATGGAAAAGAAGAAGGTCAGAGAGAGAGACAGTGGTAAAGGGGGTGATCGGGAGAGAGTATGCAAAGGGATGTTAGAAGCATGCACGCCAAGCCTGGCCTGAGGAAGGCAGCTCCCGGGAACCCTCATGGAGGAGGCTAGTTACACAGGAGCCCACAAGGGCGCGATGGTCGGCCAATCACGGGCCGAGACGTCACAAGGCAGCAGGCCCCTAGTCCGTACCAGGAGCCACCAGCCAATCAAAGGCGAGGGCAAGCCCGCGCGGGCGGGAAAACTCCTCCGAGCGATTGTAACACATACATACACACTCCCATATTACCACCGCGCTCTCGCCTCTCTCTCCTTAACTCTACACAATGCATCTTATATTCTACTAATGATATAAAATACTTCCCATTGTCACAAACGAAAATAAAGACCACCACTGGACTGTCTGTGACAATGTGAGTACTATGAAAGAAAGAACAACATTCTCTGATAACTGTAGCCCATTTCGATGTCCCTGGCGGACGATAGCGGCTAACGAGAGGCGATTCTGCCAACGCTGGTAGGCGTCACACCGGCGACCGTAAAGGTTGCGCTCACCTTAGCGGATAGGGTGAGCGGATCAAAAGTGAGCGCTGTATAACCGTTTCGCAGTAGCGTGTCATTTAGTTCTCGACCTAGACGGTCACAAGTTTCGGGACCCATCAATAATTGCAAGTGTCGATGAGTGTCGGACTGCCATTTGGTGTAGTTTAGATTTAGTCTATCCACCTTGGCCATAAACTCAGTCTGCGAAGACTGGTTGTATGGCAGAAGGTGTTTCGCATAGGACACGTAGCCTGACATATTGCTAAAGACTTTTTCTCGAGACAAAAACGACGGAGAGACCCTGGGCTCTGTGTGAGAGCTGTACAACTCGAGAGCCTTTGTGCTGCTCGCAGCTAGATTGTTTATTTGGTAACCATGGATGGTAGTAGAAACTCGAGGGCCGATAACAGGGCTTCTTCCAAAAAGAACAATTTCCTCATGGGTGCGGCCAAAAAGTACGCGTTATGGGCGGTGGTGTCTGAGGACACTGTACGGTCTGCATAACGGTGGTCTTGGTGGCGCGTCTCAGATCTAGACATACAAAGTCCCGCTCGTACAGGCGTTCCACCATATTCACAATCTCCAAGAGAATGTACGGAAAGTTGGCCTAGAATGTGACACAGTGCCTTTCGCGTTCCGACGCGGAGAGCGAACGATCCGCATTGAGCCACTTGAGGTAGCGATCCAGGGGTATACCGGCGACCTCGCACATGTAGCCCGTACTGACGTCTTCCATCCACATGATGCCCTCCACCGAGTGCAACGCCGAACAGTAGACCGCTTCTCTCAGGAACCAAGTGGTGTCTCTGTCGGGGAGGAGAAACTCGGCGTACCGTCACCACTCGGCATTGTAGTAGACGCCCGTCTTGATGCGCACAATTTCGGGCGGCATTCGGCTGAGGCCCGACTGGCCAGTGCTGTTTTCACAAAGTACGCGTCCACCGCAACCATGTCATTCAAAGTCGAGCGCTCCGCCAAAGAAGTCCTCCACAACAGTATTGATTGGGGAGTAGCAAACTTCATAAAGAACCTCCCAATGTCGTCGACGGAGGGACCGCCGTCCGCGGGATCCTTCTCGTGAAGTGCCAGCACATTCTTTTCAAACTACGACTTGTCATCCACGGCCAACTGGGTGTAATTCTTGGGTCGTTTCAATTTCAAGTGACTGTCTTCATTGAGGACAGGTTTGTCTTTTCGCGGAGAGTGATATGTAATACTCCTTGTCCGTCTTCATGGTGCCCGCCACCAGATGGATCATATGAGAATTCAACACGTCGATTGTCAAGAGATAGACTACGCAGACACCCGTTCTTGTGATATTGCCAATTCGGCAAAAAGGGTCCTATGCCAAAAATCGCCAGCTGAACAAATAGCACACGTCCGAGTGGGGATTCGATCCCCGCGTCACGACACGAACATAAAAATAGAGGGAGATGTTAGGGCAGTCGGTGTTTAGCGCATTTGTGTTGCTATTTACATCTTGTCTGCATACTTCCCTGATACCCTTCTACCTTAGCGGCCAAGGCCTAACCGAGTTCATTAACCTCAATCCCATGTTTACCCTTTAAATACGCCACTGTACACCCTTAGCCTAAGTGCGCTATGCCGAGTATCCTAACGCCTCCCCCAACAACGGTAGGCGAAAATAGATCAGAACGGTTTGAGAGGGTAAAGGCTGGAAGTTTGCAAATTCTGCAGACAATCGCAACCCTTACCCCAAAGAATCTGAACTGCACCCGGGACTTATATAGGGTAATATTTGCCTACTCGGCAAAAATGATGGTCCAATGACGCACGCCACTAGAGAGCATGTTGTTGTTGACACACACACACAACGCGCTGGACTTGGAAGACTTGATAGCCGGGCAGTCACGGTGGCCAACACGGTCAGTAGCGGCACACACACACGCACACACACACACTGGTGGGAGCAAGAAATATCCAAACTTTTAAAGCAAAATTGGATAAATGTAGAGAGAGAGACAGGACAACACGAGCTTAGGCTCAAATCCTGTATACTACAATGTGAGTATACAATTAGGTGAGTACACTGGATTATAAAGAAAAGACATCAAAGCTTCGCGTAAAGCACCTTTTTATTGTGTATATATGGCCTTAACAAATAGTACAAATGTTATAGCAAATCATCATTACCACCGCTGCTTTCAAAATGGCATAAAGACTGGGCGTCCCCTTTTCATCCTGTGCGATGTCGTCTCCGCAGCGCACCGGGGTGTGTTTTCGCGGATAGCCCAAGCGTGTGTTGTTGGAGGCTTCCGACAAACACTGGTCGAACCTGCCCCCGCAAGTACAACCACCCCCAAATTGTGACTATCTTGGCTACTTTGGACTTTGAAAATGGTAAAGGACACCAGCGACTGCCAATTTTTTGACAACAAGAACAATAAACCAGAAGGCGAAAAGTTGGACGGCGCCGAGACAAGAATAATAATCCAGAGGGTGAGAAGCCGGCGTGGAGGAGAAGAAGAAGAAGGATGGCGGCGATCAGCCAGAGAGGAAATCAGACATTGGCTGTAAACGACGAGACTGATTCAAAACCAAAGAATCGGGAGGTGGTCAAACACTTAGTAGTCACAGGATATTACAGAGAAGGTTCGCGGGATAAGTTTTGCATGACGCTGCCAAAGATGGACTGGTACAGTTTCAACTTGGCGATTGTCTTTACGGCCAAAGGGTTAATGCTTTTTAGTGGGGATTTGAGAATATCTTCTACGGTAGATTGCCAACACGGTAGTTCGTCGACTCCTTCCAGGGTGTAGTCTTGAGATGCTTCGGTATTGGATGTGGAAGCGTGGGTAATATTGAGTAGGCGATTGGTGCCCATTTCGACTTCCCCGGCCAACTTGATGGTGAGGACCGTGCGGGTGGTGTCACTCGCCGTCATCATGGCGGCAGAGTGTTGTTTGTTCAGATCCTTGTTGATGATGTTACAGTAAGCATCCAAGTGTTTGTTCTTGAAACAGGGGTAGATGATGCGATCCACAAAAACCCGTCTGGCAAACTGAGGCACAATCGGTACCACCGGTAACACCAACACGCTGCCCGCGATTTGTGTCCACTGATTGAGATTGGTGGTGGTGGTGGTGGTGGCCGACGAGGAGTCATCGTTGATCAACGTCAGTAGCTTGCCGTGTTTCGTGCGGGCGATAGCGTTGGCCAGAGCGCATGCGGCTTCACCATCGCAACGGTCGGTAACGACGGATTTGTTGTAAGATAGAGCGATGCCCGTGTTGAGCGCGGCCAGAGGTTCGAGTAAAGTCTCTACCAGCACAACCTTTACATTGGCTGGGCGGCTCGTGAAACGCCGGTCTTTCAACAGTTTCATGGGGGCGAACCTCTCGGACGGCCGCAGTGTAAAAGTTACCGGACACAGTTTCCTAGAGTGGAGCGACTGCAACACGTTCGAAAAAGCGGGGTAAAATACGCCTTTATCATTTATGTTGGTGGACAGTTGCTCGGCCGCGAGAGTGTACGCAGTGGTGGCTGACTTTGCTGTAAAGATGGGCAGCCCGCTACTTTTCCAAAAGAACTCAATGTCGGGACTAAAGAGAAGTTCCAAGGTACTCCGAAAAAGATAATCCCTCATCAAGTCGGCCACGGACACGGAGTTGGACCGGTAGGCAACCGCGTGATGTCGATTTTTCGTCGGCTGGTCGTAGTTTTCGCAAGACCAGTGGATTACGGCGGTCGGAAGGTTGAAGAGGTGTGTGGTCGCGAGATCGCTCTCTGTGTGGTTGGGCGTCTCTTTCAACACTCGGAAAAATTCAACCATCACGAACAAGAGGTTGGTGATAGCTGGACGGTCGCCTAATTTCTTCAGAGGTTCGATCCATTTGAGAGCAACGGTAACAAAATTATTCGCTAGTGTTTCGGCCTCACGCTGCAGTTCGGTGGTGAGAGTCGCAGCCGTAGTGAAAGAAGGATTGGGATGAGCGTCGTTGTCATTGTCGTCATCTGTGATGTCTTTTTCTTCTTCCCCGGCACTCATTTTTGGCTTCTTGACTCTAGCTCTCTTGTCGCTTGACGGTTGTTTTTGTTGCTGTTGACGATAATGTACGGACACCAACCAAGCGACAATCTCTCGGATTAGTGCCTCGCTAATTTTCTGGCTCTTTTCTTTACTCAATTTTGCATTATCGTTCGTAACGAACTCTCGAAGACGAGCTACAAATGCAGAGCAGGCTTCTTTGAAGATCTCAGGAGACGAATTGTTCAAGAGTACGTCCGCTCGATCGTTCCCAGTGTTGAAATTGGCGATAATGTCCCGCCTAGTTGCCGGGTCGAGGTTTGCACGGTTGTCGTAAATGAGCTTTGTCGCACCCTCGACCAGCATTCCGATCCGCTTCAATTTCTGATCCATGATGGATGGATACGTCAAGCTATCTCTTGTCGAAAGGGTTAACGCCAACCAGTACCGTGAGCGACAAGACGCATTCCTTGTTGACGCGGGAGACGATATTGATTCAAGAGATGGTAGCGCTCAAACCGACTTTGTAGGAATGTCTCACGGCGGCGGATTTACTTTAGCGTTTTATCGCTGCTCAAGAGTTCGTCTATCGCCGAACCCACTCCGAATCGGAAAAAGTAAACTCTGATGAAACCCACTCGGGACCCATGTTGCGTATCACCAGCAGTCACAGTGGACGATTGCCAAATGTGAATAGCATTCGAAAAGAGCTGGCCTTTATCTGAAAGATAGAGAGCTAGCTGGGGTATAAAATGGGTGTCGCTTAGAGTTTGGGATCACTCCTCATCATGAGTTTTGTAGCCACCGAAGGATCTGCTGGCATCGACATTATGTCGCCCGGGGAATCCAGAAATTTGTGCTTTTCAAACAGACCTTCAGACTACCAACAACCGTGAAGCATGCCACCGCGTTAACCTTGGTTCGTTCGTTTTCCGTAACACGAGGATACACAATCGAATCGAAATTTGTACATTTCGACCATCAAATCAGATCAGATGAAGTATTGAGGGATAAGACTTTACAATGGCACATCGTTATCTACATTTTACTTTTTCTATTTGTTCTGAAGGGTGAAGGGGTGTTGGAGAGAGAGGAAGCTGTTGGAGTGGCTTTGTTATGTGTGTTTAGTCTGTATACGCCGTCAGGATGCTCCCTGACTGGGTGCGAGCATTTAAAACACGCTAAGGACGTACTACCACACCCACTAAATGTCCGCCATGGCAGAGGGATTCGATCCCAGGTCTTGCAGATTCACACGTGAGCGTGCTCAACACTCGACGCAGATACGGCATTATGTCAGATAGTGTTTGTCTCGCCCAAACAACAATACCGAAACCATCCTAGCGTCGGGCTCCTGGTATTGAATGAAGAGGAGTTTGGTAACAATCGCCTACACTTTGAAAGATTGGCGGCCCAGCTAAACATCGAATACATGAGGTACATTCATGGTGTACAATACAGCTTGGTCACCCCACTGGGCTACGCCTTAGTCATTGCCGGCGGCCATTGCTTCAACGATCTCTTCGGATGTGTTGAGCAACACCCTTTCGACAACTACGACAACATTTCCTGGCCTGATAGATGGCGACTACGCCGATCCATGTTTAATGATGGTGAGGCGGGGGCTTGCAGCAGCTCTCGAATCGCAAAAAGCTTGGCCGGTTACATCTTGATTTCTGATCGAGACACGATCGCAAAGTTGTTGAATGACAACGTTGTTCCATCTCCCCCCTACGCTGTAGCCGTCCAACTGTCCACCGAGTGAGAATGGGAAGACAAGCTATACCCTCTGTTTTGAAGCCATTATATGAACTGTAGTAAGTACTTCACTATCGACCGATCTAATTACACGCGGGGAAACGGTTACAAAATTATCGGTAAATCTTTTAACTCGCGCGAATCTAAGAATTTCTTCTTCAATCAAGTTGTCAACTTGTGGAATGGGCTTCACCGAGATGTTATAGACTGCAGCACCGTTGATTCTTTTAAACTTCGCCTAGACAAATATCTTGCATCAAACCCGCGACTGACTGCGTTTGTAAATGAATAACTTTATTTTATCCCCCCCTCAGTTACTGGCCCATCTGTCCCCTACTATCTTCCTAATCCTGCCACGGACATTAGTTCCAGGGCAGTAGTTCCCTTTCCAATTTTCCCTTACCCACTCCAAACCACTGTTTGGACAATTGATCTTCCGTATTTTGGAGGACAAGCTGCCTAGAAGGGTCACCAGACCTATTGTTGCTTGATTTCCTTGTACTCCTTTGTACTCCTTTGTATTCAAAATATAGTTTGAACTCATTTTGACCCAAACAGAGAATCAATTGCTATAGAGATTAAGGTTACCATGGGAGTTTGTTAAATACAAATACAAACCTCCAAGCAACTGTCGAATTATTCCAACCCTAGTATAATAGTATTATTTTAGTTAAGTACAATAATGAGAACTGCTAATGACAAAACACGAGCTCTCACGACTAATCTGTTTACTGTAGTGTGTCTCGCTTTCATTTAGATGTCGTCATAAACATGTTATTGAAATCGTGACAGTCGTACTTTTCATTGTTTGTGTACATGCAACTTAGCATTAGTACATTGGTTTGTTGTGGTTAGACCATGATACAAACGTGGAAATCAATATGCAATGTCGCGATACTCTTCAACCAAAGTGATTATAAAATTACACCGCTAAAGAACAGAGATCGCACTCCGATAGAACTTTATTAAATGTAAGCTAATGCTATCCACATGATTATAGAGTGGAAGACTATTCAATTAAGCTCACTTTCGAAACAATTCGTTCTAGTTTCTTTATATAAACACAACCTATTTGTCTCACCCTACGACAACCTCCTCCCCCTCCCCCTCCCCCACCACGCCATCCCTAGGGCCTCTATCACTGCTATATTCATTTCAATGTTTATGAACCATCTCCTTTAGTCCTGACTGGTAATGTAGGTCACGCCGGTATACTGTACATATTATCACAAGAGGAAAGGAATGGCCTTGACGCTCTAATATGCTGGATGGATACTGATTTTACATTAATATACTCATTGACATCTTAGTGTTGGTTTAATAGATGAACATTTATATAAAGTATGATTCTGTTATCTGTTATCTGTTATAAAAATCGCCACCTGTAAGTGGCACCGATTAGCATGTCGCCCATCGGTAATTTGTGTAGGTTTTTTCCCCCTAGATAGGTTGCCCGCCAAGGCTATCGAGTCCCATCTACCCGGAAACACCCCTTTCAGATACCAGGGGGACAGCTATCACCAGAGACACCCCTATTACAGGGGGACCACACCCCTTTTAGATACCAGGGGGACAGCTATCACCAGAGACACCCCTATTACAGGGGGACCATACCCCTTTTAGATACCAGGGGGACAGGTATCACCAGAGACACCCCTATTATAAGGGGACCACACCCCTTTTAGATACCAGGGGGACAGCTATCACCAGAGACACCCCTATTACAAGGGGACCACACCCCTTTTAGATACCAGGGGGAGAGCTATCACCAGAGACACCCCTCTTACAGGGGGACCACACCCCTTTTAGATACCAGGGGGACAGCTATCACCAGAGACACCCCTATTACAGGGGGACCACACCCTTTTAGATACCATGGGGAAAGCTATCACCAGAGACACCCCTATTACAGGGGGACCACACACCTTTGTATTATATAAAGCCGTATTATCTTTAACTTGGATGTAATGTAGTCACTAAAATATTCACTCTGCGGAAAGCAAGCTCGTTGAGTAATAATAGCCTGCACCATCCTATTTGTCATCCATCTAACCATAATGTTTTGCAAAACATACAAGGTAGATAATATTGACTCCAATGCTCAAATGTGTTTTTAGCTCTGAATGGAAGTATTGTCTGTTATTGTACGTCAAGAAGATCAACGCATTTCGTTGCTCAAACACTATACTGTAAACCTTACTGAATTACAATATCGTAGATAATTAACATGGAATACAAAATAAATCATAAATCGTTTGGTGTAGCCTACTCAATAAGGATTATGCTTTAATTAATATTGAAACAGCTTAACACAATGGGTATGCAATATATGTTTTAATTATGACAATGGACAAATCATTTTGAAAATGTGACTCGTCCAGGAATATATAATATTATTATTCATGTAGTTGTTAATACGATTAGTATTAATTAATATAACGATTATGATATATATTTGATGACTAATATAATTATTTGTAATTGCATTATTAACAAAGACTAAGAAAATACTTACGCATTGTATGAAATAGCTGGAAATCAAATATGTAATTATGCTTTATGAAAAAGTATGAATTCATTTTAGCTACAAGTTCCTTGCATAATACGATATTCAGCAATTATTGCAAATACAAAAGAGGATGAATGTTATAATAATGTTTTACCGCTACCATAACCTAGTCCTCCATGACAACTGAGGAAGGTGAAGATTGATATAGCTCACATGTACTGGCACGTCACGATATGACTCAGGTGATGACTCTGATTAGGCTATATGGAAAACCTGAACTTCAGAGATATGTTGGGAACATAAAGGTACAGTTCCTGCACTGCCGCCTTACACACGATCATCAGTTTTGGTAACATCTAGTAGTTCTGGGTATGATATTGCTGTTTGATACTGTATAATTTAATTGAGCTATTTGTATTGGCATTGTGCAGTCAAATAAAATAATATGCACGCAATCAAAATAGATATATTTCACTTAAACTGAATAGCCTTGGTAAAGGCGGAAGTGTCTGCAAGAGTAACATAGTCACCAGTATTGGTTGGGATTTGCTGTAACTAACACACTATTCAAACAGTTATTATATACTAGCATTTTCTTATGAAGTTATTGAAATATGTTTATGTCTAATCAGCTAGCCAATAGACAAAATGATCACTTATATTTGATTTTCCTGCACAGGACATAATTATGTATTGAATACTAATTGAATATTCATCAAAGCTGAGTATGTATCTGTTTCTCTATATCCGCATCCGCATGCAGTCAATAATATTTCCCTGACACTTCCCTTCGCTCTTGTCACACAGTCAGGATGAATAGTATTGTTCCAGTCTACCTGTACAGTCAGGCCGAATTTATAATGGGAGGGAAGTGAAAGGGATTTTAATATTTTGGGATTCTGCATTTTAAGCACTAGCATCTTGCTAAACGATTGCTTATATTTCGTACTAAACTTGCTTGTGAATTTGGTAGAGGGTTGTTCGTTCTGCCTTTGTGTTTGTGTATACATTAGTGGATGTGTTAGTGTGTCTATATCTATATGTACTTAAAAATGTCTGTGTAAAAAAAGAAATTCAGTATATACATAGATGAAAATGTCGATGCGCTTAGGGAGTTTACTGAAACTAGTGGATGTTTGCAATTGAGTTCCCATGGTACTATGAGTACTACTACTTTGATACTGTGTGTCAAGTGACAACATGGATGGTATGCCGGCTCTCCTTCTCTCTCCCCAGTGTGTCTGAGAGGCACAAGGACCTACCCGTTGAAAAGTACAATAGTTAGACCCATAGACTTTGAGATGGTTGTAGCAGAGGGCTGTATTGGTGAGCAGCTTGAGTTTAGAGAGGTAGAATAGAATAGAATACAAGATGATTAAGATATGTTATGCAGTCCTTCATTTGGTAAATATCATATACATATAAAAAAAAACAATAGAAGGTGATGTGCTTACTGATTTGTTTGTGAACATACATCATTAGACGTAAGGATTGCTTCTCTGTAAATCTAATATGCCTTACTTAAGAATGGGAAAGTGTTTGTACCTTCTATATAATATATATAGATATATATATATATATATATATATATATATATATATATATACTGTATATATATATATCATAAAAGACGTGAGTTACATGAATTCATGACTTTACCATCACCCCGGATCAAAGCACTGACAGTTAGGATGATATTCCATGTTTGAATTCATTGCAGCAATGCTTGATATAGAATAGTTAACCAAATCCTATATAAATTTCGGAGTTGGGTACATCCAACTTTATAGGAAGTATTCCATTCCATACCAAGTCGTAGGACCTATTGTTCAGAGTACATATATAAGTTTTTTTTACAAATATGTTCATGCAACGAGTGTTGAATTGCTTTAATTTAATTATCTTCCACACCAGGACGAGGATTACATCATCATAAAGTATAACTCACAAATATATGTGAGATACATGTGTGTGTGTGTGTATGTGTGTGTGTGTGTGTGTGTGTGTGTGTTCGGGAAAAATGACACCGAAAAGTTATACTGTTATTCAATAATTTTAATGGATAGACGATAATACTGCTATAAATTGTGAGTGTGTAGATTCTTGCACCTTAAATTCATTGGTAAAATTGTTGGTCTGTGAGTTTGCATGATGACTGTTTACCCATATAGCCTATGTGCCTGCAAGGCTAATGAGGTGTTTCAGTATACTTGGCAAAGGTCTATACTCATTGAAATGTGAAAGCAGATTTATAAAAATATAGTATGTATGCATGTCCCTATGGCATACCTTCTTTCGAGTGATTTGATGTCAAATATCTCTCTCTCTCTCTCTCCTTCTCTTTCTCTCTCTCTCTCTCTCTCTCTCTCTCTCTCTCTCTCTCTCTCTCTCTCTCTCTCTCTCTCTCTCTCTTTCTTTCTCAGTTGTCGCCAGACAGTCCTGTCGTTTTCAGTTTTATGATCCAGTAAAAGAACAGTCGCCAAAAATACTGGATTGGGGAATAGGAAAGACAAAAGATTTTGAAGCCTGTGAAGAAAAATCAACGATATAAGAGAAAGGCGGAGGCAGGAAAGGAGTTGAAATGAAAATAGCCGATTATTGGTATTTGCTCTGTGGTGGTAGTATCGTTCTTAGCTTACATAATGATACTAAATTGGACACTTGGCTTGCAGAGAAAATGTATAATGGACGACTGATAAGAGGAGGAAAGTACAACTTTGAAACAAATGTTAAAGTAAAAGACACACAGTGAACTAGATGGACACAACGAGTGTGTTGAGTGTGTGAAGGTGTGGGGAGAGTGGTGAAGGTGTGGGGAGAGTGGTGAACATAAGAACATAAGAACATAAGAAAATGGGAGTCTGCAGAAAGCCGATTGGCCTAAGCAAGGCAGATCCCTGTCCCACACAACCCCAGTTCAATTACAAAGCCCAATTATAGGCTCAACACTCTAATACCCTGAGGATCATCTTACCAAAACGGTTAGAGATTAACGCAGGATTATGGGGGTATGCAGAGTGCTGATTGGCCCAACCCGGCTGATCCCCGTTCACACCCAACCCTTCTCGTCCATATGCTTATCCAATTTTATCTTATAGCTCCCTACCGTTTTAGACCCCACTATAGCACTTGGTAGTCTATTCCACCCATCTACAACTCTGTTACCAAACCAATATTTGCCTATATCTTTTCTGAAACGAAATTTATCTAATTTGAAACCATTGGTACGAGTTATTTCGCTATCACTGAGCTTTAGTACATTTGTCATGTCCCCTTTGTTAATCCCACTAACCCACTTGAACACCTCTATCATATCCTCTCTAACTCTGCGTCTCTCTAACGAATGTAAACCTAATTTCTTCAACCTTTCTTCATACGAAAGATTTCTAATATTATGGATCATTTTTGTCATTCTACGCTGTACTCTCTCCAATGAATCTATGTCCATTCTGTAATAAGGACACCAAAATTGGACAGCATAATCCATATGGGGTCTCACTAATGACAAGTAAAGTTTTAAGATAACATCAGCAGTTCTGTTACTCACACTCCTAGAGATGAACCCGAGAATCCTGTTTGCCTTATTACGAACGCTTATACACTGTTTTCTAGGCTTCAAATCATTGCTAACAAACACACCTAGATCTTTCTCACAGTCTGAATTTTCTAATTCTAAATTAGCTAGTTTATATTTAACATTTGTATGCATCTTCCCTATCTTTAATACCTTGCATTTGTCAATGTTAAACTTCATCTGCCAATATACTGACCATTCATGTAAGGTATCTAGATCCCTTTGGAGGCACTCTATATCGCTATCTGAATCAATTGATCTCCCCATTTTAGTATCCTCTGCGAATTTACTTATCCTACTAGTTATACCTAAATCTAGGTCATTTATGTATATAAGAAACAACAGGGGACCTAATACCGATCCCTGGGGGACACCACTTTTGACTGCTCCCCGCTCTGACTTGGTACCATTTATGCTGACTCTCTGTTTCCTACCAATTAGCCATGACCTAATCCATCCCAACAACGATCCTCCTATTCCATGTGCCTCAACCTTTCTCATCAATCTCTCATGAGGTGAAGGTGTGAGGAGAGAGGTGATGGTGTGAGGGAGAGTGGTGAAGGTGTGGGGAGAGTGGTGAAGGTGGGGGGAGAGTGGTGAAGGTGTGAGGAGAGTGGTGATGGTGTGGGGAGAGTGGTGAAGGTGTGGGGGAGAGTGGTGAAAGTGTGAGGAGAGTGGTGAAGGTGTGGGGAGACTGGTGAAGGTGTGGGAGAGAGTGGTGAAGGTGTGGGGAGAGTGTTAAAGGTGTGGGGGAGAGTGGTGAAGGTGTGGGGAAAGTGGTGAAGGTGTGGGGAGAGTGGTGAAGGCGTGAGGAGAGTGGTGATGGTGTGGGGAGAGTGGTGAAGGTGTAGGGGGGAGTGGTGAAGGTGTGTGGAGAGTTTTGAAGGTGTGGGGAGAGTGGTGAAGGTGTGAGGAGAGTGGTGTTGGTGTGGGGTGTGACGTTGACCACTCCGTTAGAACCGCATGGCTTGTCCTACAGTGACTCACTAGGATCGCCAGGGCAGTGGATGGGGCTACACTTTATGTATTAGAGTGTGCTTTATTTCATATGAAAGCTCGTGTCATGGGCAGTCCAGAAAGGCTCTTTGTTTTCGCCCATGTCAAGGCTTTATATATTTAATTGTAAAGTATATATTTTATCATTAACTAGTAATGATAGGATCTGGGAGAGAGAGAGGGAGTAGAACAGAGTGAGAGGGGGCGCGCAGTGTTTTTTGTCCCGCTCGATGACGTCACGGCTGGTGGAGAGAGGCCCTTACCATGCTGTAAGCTTTGCTAGTGGTTAGATGACTTGTAACCGCTGTTTTCCCACGCGGCTCGAGCTAGTGCAAGTATATATACAGTTCCTCGCCACTCTCTCCCTCAGATCTGGTTTCTAGAACGCACCCATCTTTCTCCCTTGCTACCTGTACCCCGCTCGCACCTGAGAATCTTTTCCTCTGCCTACCTCTCTCTTTTTTCATATCTTTCACCACCTTTTATTAAGACTATATCCCCTCTGGTTAACTCTGCAAAATCAGCTTAATGCTGGCCAGTTGTATTGTGTGTTAAGGTCTGATATAGCCTATGTATGTTAGTTGTTAAGATAAGTGGATCACGAAGCATTGGTTGACATTTATATTGTTTAGTACTGCTTCCTTTAGTTATTAGTGTTCTGCTGGATTAGATAATGCTAGACTAGGAGTCTGATATTATAGCTATTGTTTCCTATGAGTGCTGGCTTCAGTTAAAAGCGGCACGACATACCTGAGAACTGGAGTTGATTGAGTAAATTCTAGTCTGTGTGCCATTGAGAGTAGAGCATGCACGAATGAGGGTTTTTTGCCTATACCATTCTGCACTGTTCTAGTCTCGATTGTTTGTCTTTGAGGTACGCCAGGAGAACGCTTAATACTTCGGTATTAAGGTTTCTCAAGAGAGCTACCCTTCCCTATAACGTAATATTTGACGCACAGACTTGTGATTTGCACTAGGCTATGCGGCATGCCATGCGCACCAGTATCTCGTATCATTGACTCTAGCTAGACTTTATCAGTCACAGTAGACATTAAGTATATTAACCTAATTACTCTTTTTATGCATACCCATTTCTGATTACACAAGCATTTCGCAGCCTAGTTTGATGTATTGAGACACAAACGACTTAGGCTCTTTTTGTTGATAGGAATACTGCATTGTCGTGGAGATTATTATTATTGTTGTTGTGTTTAGGATATTCTTGGCTCCGACGGCATTATATATTCTGCCTTTTTGTGTGCATAGCCTGCACGAGCATTGTTCCGCTGCCTGCCTTTTTGGGTTCCATTTCCGATACGAGCATCTTTATAGCATCTAACATTTAAAGAAGATTCCTTGTTAGTGTTGAAGGACTTTAGTGCACTTTCCTTCATGCAGGAGTGCCTGACATTTATTGATTAAAGTAACGTAAGCTGTAACTTCTCTTACCACCTTACTTTGCATACCATAACCAAGCACCTTCGGTTATAGGTAGTAATAGGCTGTTTTCACATAACATTAAGCCTAGAGTACACGCACATTTATTGAGAGTTTGATAGCCTATTATTGCATATAGAACTCTGTAGAGTATTTGTGTTCTTTGTTCACTGGGAATATACATCAGAGGTTGGAGCTAGCGCTTTCCGTTGTAGCATTTATGCCATTACTAGTCCAATGAATAAGAGCCCTGATATATTTGAACCCCAGTCGTAACAAATGGCGACCTTACCTAGGATTTGGTGAACCTACATTTATTAGCAGGGAACATTTGTTGTTTTGGAGAATATTTTGCGGGGATCAGCAAGAATATTTTTTTTTTGCAACATAGTATAGCCCTTGAGCATTTCCGAGAATTTTTGTGTGTATATTGAGGTATAAGAGTTTGGGGTACTTCTTTTCTGAATATTGTGGTGAGAAATTTTTGTGAGCATCATGTCTTATACCGGGTCAGAGGAGAATGGAGACACAGTATGTAATGTCGAAACTGAGGAACAGCAGCATGATGAAAGGGTTAATCGGGTGAACTGTGAGGAGGATGCTAGGATATTTTTGCAATGGCCTGTTACTGCCGAGCGGTTGGAGGGTATGGAGCGGTACGGTCTTCAATGCCTGGCCACAGCTATCGGTCATGCGGTTACTAGCAGCATGACCAAAGGATAACTTGATAACGTGTGTACTGGGCAGGGTGACTGGTGAGCGAGATGGGTTGAGTGCTCAGAGCCCTTCGGCCATGCTTCCCCTACACTCGACTCCCAGCCATCCCAGTAGTTTGCCGACCCCGGGTACGCTTCCGCAGTTGGGTGGTGACTGGCAGGGTGGGTTGCCCCTGGGGGGACCACCGGTAATTTCAAACATTGTAGCACCTTCACCTCCTCAAGGGTTAACTCCAGAATTATTGCTTCAGCTCGAATTAGCTAAGATCGAAGAGAGAAAGGCTATCAGGGTATCTGAGCTTCAGCTTCAGCAGTAATTAGAATTAGCCATGATAGAAGAGAGAAAAACTATCAGTCAAGCAAAAATCCAAGCTGAATCGACTAGGTACTGTGCCGACATGGATGTAGAGAAGTCGCGAGTAGAGACAACGGGACAGGGACTTGGGGCTGGTAACCGTGTTCATGAGCAGTCTCTCTCGCACTTATTGAAACTGGTTCCGGTGTTTGATGAGAGTGGTGTAACAGAATTTTTCACACGCTTTGAGAAGAAGTGCCAGGAACACCAGTGGCCAGAGAATAAGTGGGCAGCACTTGTATCCTCTAGATTAATAGGCATGGGTCTTAAAGCCTACGATGCGTTACCTTTGGAGTTATGTATTGTGTACGAGGATCTCAAGGAGGCTGTCCTGAGGGCTTACGAACTGCAACCAGAAACGTACCGTTTGAAGTTCAGGGGTGTAACTAAGGGAAGAGATAGCACCTTTTTGGAACACGCCCGGGACTTGTCCGATGCTATGGGGAACTGGCTCCGATCTGAGAAGGTAACAATGTTTGATGGAGTTAAGCAGTTAATGATGTTGGAGCAGTTCTTTAAGAGCACGGGCGGTGATCTAACTTTGAACTTAAAGGAGAAAAACCCAAGAACTCTAGTAGAAGCAGCAGAAATGGCTGATCTACGGCTGTCGTTGATTCGGGGTTGCGGGTCCTCACAGAAGTACGATGCAAATGCTAGGGACCGTTATCCTCCCCCTCCCCGTAGCAATGACACATTTAAACCAAAGAGCAATGAAACTAAAACTGAAGCCAAACCTACCACCACACCGTATGTGAAAAGTCAGGGGCCTTTTACATCACAGTATAAGCCGAAACCGAAATTTATGTGTTTTAGGTGCCACCAGGAGGGTCATAAGGCAAATGAGTGCCCTAGTCGACCTCCTCCGGCAGCCGTGTCTTTTGCTCACGGCATTGGAGTGTTCAAGAGGACATCGGAGTTTGTTAGAGGCATTTCTTCCGAGGTAAATACACTGCCAGTGCAGAAGGATCCGGAAGGCTTATTCCCTGTCCGTGATGCCTTTAGTGACCACAGGGGACTCGGTTGTGTGGAGTGGGGGGGTAGAAGACATGAGGTGAGAATTTTGCGTGACACTGGGGCATCGCAAACACTGTTGAGAAATTTCACTGGTAAACCTGTCAATACGGCGCGGGTGGTTGTGGTTCAGGGAGTTAATGCGACAAGGTCATACCCGCTTGTAAGAATGAAGGTGGAAGTTGATGGTGTGACTCGTGACCTGGATGTAGGAATTGTGGAGAAGTTACCTGTTGGGGGCGTCGACCTCCTTCTTGGCAACGACTTTGCGGGGCCTACTTCTGAGGCTCCACCCTTAGTCGTTGTCGAGAAGCCGGCCGACGTGAGTAGGGAGGAGCAGGAGTGGGTTGGGAAGTGTCCGGGGCAGCCTATGGAGTGTGTTGTCACCGGAGATTCTGCATCCAGGGAGTCACATTCTGGTCAACAATCTTTAGATCAGCGGAGGAAGGGTACCGAGAAGGGGTTGGAAGTTGATGCGGTTGAGAGTTTAGTGTCAACGGACCTTCTCGGGGACTCATTATTAGGACCACATTTCGAGTCTGGAGAAGACCCAGTAACTGTTCCTGAAGGGGCAGAGGATGGGCTTAAAAAGACGAAAGAGTTGAAGGAGGACAGTGATGCACAGTCAGGAGATGTAGCAACAAGGTACCCTGACGCGTACCCTATGAGAAATGGGTCGGCGAAAACGGTGGTCCGAAGCTTGCTAGTGTATTTTTCCTGGTATGGTTACCCGCAGGGGATTCAGTCAGTCCGGGGACCCAACTTCACTTCTAGCCTCTTTGTACAAGCAATGCCGCAGCATGGGATTGTTGGGGTTGTGTCATCTGCATATCATCCGGAGAGCCAGGGTGTGTTAGAGCGATGGCACTCAGCCTTGAAATCTGTGCTTCGTTGTTGTTGCTTTGAGAGTGGGAGGGATTGGGATCTTGGCCTGCCATGTGTTTTGTTTGCTGTGTGGGAGGTACCTGGGGAGAGTTTGGGATTCAGCCCTAATGAGCTCGTCTTTGGACACCGTGTCAGAGGGCCTCTCCATATGGTTGAAGAAGTATGGGAGGGCGCAGAAAAACCTTGTTCTATGCTCAAGTGTGTCCTCAACAGTCGAGAAAGGATGTTGCGCAGTCTGGAGTTGGCTGGCCGTAATTTGACTAGCTCTCAGGCCCTCAGGAAGGACAGGTACGACCTCAAGGTTGAACTCAGGGAGTTTCACGTGGGTCAGGAGGTGTTGATTCTACTGCCCCTTGTAGGTCACCCCTTATCCGCGAAGTACGCTGGTCCTTATAGGGTGGTGGAGGAGCTATCGGACCTGGTTTACTTGGTAGCCACTCCAGACAGGCGGAAGCACAATCAGTTATGTCATGTTAATCCCATGAAGGAGTATGGGAGGCACCCCCCTGAGCCTCTCACTGTGCCTGTGATGACGTTTAGCAGTCAAGGTGGAGAAGGAGAACGGGACAGTCAAGCTCAGGTGGAGGATAACTGGAAGGATAAGAAGTTCAAATGGGCGCCTGAGTGTGAGAAGGTGTTTAGAGAAGTAAAACACCTGTTGTGCACTCACCCGATCCTCAGGGCCCCTGACTTTAGCCTACCTTTCCAACTAGCAACGGAGGCTAGTGGTGTGGGGGCTGGTGCCGTCCTTGTGGAAAAGGACGATGATGGGCTGGAGCATCCTGTTAGTTTCTGCTCGGAGAAGTACAATTCGGCCCAGGGGGGCTGCTCTGTTGTCAAGGAGGAGCTGCTGGCGGTTGTACTTGCTCTGAGGCATTTCGAGGTCTGTGTTCCAGCCTATGGTCCGGTCGTTGTAGTTTACCCAGATCATCACCCTCTCAAGTTCTTGGACCAGTTTCACAATCGGAATATGAGGCTGACCAGGTGGTCACTAAATTTATTGGTATATAACCTGGACATACGCCATATTGCCGGTTGTGACTACGTGGTTGCAGATGGTCGTTCAAGGGTATATGATCCTGGGTAGATTGACACACGGGTAGCCTCCTGCTTTAGTTTGAATAGTATTTTGCGCTTGGTGCTTGTTGGCTCGCGGTTGTAGCCCAGCGTATTGGGTCGTAAAGCAGGAGTTGAGCGTTTGGTATAGAAGAAAAAACTAGGCTTGCCCCTGTAGTGCAGCCGAAATAAACAAATTATAAACATAAACAAAAAATCAAATAAAAACTCTTTCTTTGATAGTTGAATTTTTTTAGTATGTTATAGCAGTAATTCTGAGTTGCACTCCTCTCAGAATGCTGGGCTAGAGAAGCTCGCTCTTGAGGAGCATAACTACATATAATTTAACCTATGGTGTTGGGGAGGGTTATAATTTTGAAAAATGTTTTGTTGAAGAACTGTGCCAGATATTTTACTGCCGCTGGGTGATGGGAAGTGGAGATATAGCATGGGTTCTAACCATCAGATTTTTGTGAGCCTTGGGGCCTCTGAGAAAAATCTTGGGGGGGGTGTGACGTTGACCACTCCGTTAGAACCGCATGGCTTGTCCTACAGTGACTCACTAGGATCGCCAGGGCAGTGGATGGGGCTACAGTTTATGTATTAGAGTGTGCTTTATTTCATATGAAAGCTCGTGTCATGGGCAGTCCAGAAAGGCTCTTTGTTTTCGCCCATGTCAAGGCTTTATATATTTAATTGTAAAGTATATTTTATCATTAACTAGTAATGATAGGATCTGGGAGAGAGAGAGAGGGAGTAGAACAGAGTGAGAGGGGGCGCGCAGTGTTTTTTGTCCCGCTCGATGACGTCACTGCTGGCTGCCTCGCGGGGGTTGGTGGAGAGAGGCCCTTACCATGCTGTAAGCTTTGCTAGTGGTTAGATGACTTGTAACCGCTGTTTTCCCACGCGGCTCGAGCTAGTGCGAGTATATATGCAGTTCCTCGCCACTCTCTCCCTCAGATCTGGTTTCTAGAACGCACCCATCTTTCTCCCTTGCTACCTGTACCCCGCTCGCACCTGAGAATCTTTTCCTCTGCCTACCTCTCTCTTTTTTCATATCTTTCACCACCTTTTATTAAGACTATATCCCCTCTGGTTAACTCTGCAAAATCAGCTTCATGCTGGCCAGTTGTATTGTGTGTTAAGGTCTGATATAGCCTATGTATGTTAGTTGTTAAGATAAGTGGATCACGAAGCATTGGTTGGCATTTATATTGTTTAGTACTGCTTCCTTTAGTTATTAGTGTTCTGCTGGATTAGATAATGCTAGACTAGGAGTCTGATATTATAGGTATTGTTTCCTATGAGTGCTGGCTTCAGTTAAAAGCGGCACGACATACCTGAGAACTGGAGTTGATTGAGTAAATTCTAGTCTGTGTGCCATTGAGAGTAGAGCATGCACGAATGAGGGTTTTTTGCCTATACCATTCTGCACTGTTCTAGTCTCGATTGTTTGTCTTTGAGGTACGCCAAGAGAACGCTTAATTCTTCGGTATTAAGGTTTCTCAAGAGAGCTACCCTTCCCTATAACGTAATATTTGACGCACAGACTTGTGATTTGCACTAGGCTATGCAGCATGCCATGCGCACCAGTATCTCGTATCATTGACTCTAGCTAGACTTTATCAGTCACAGTAGACATTAAGTATATTAACCTAATTACTCTTTTTTATGCATACCCATTGATGATTACACAAGCATTTCGCAGCCTAGTTTGATGTATTGAGACACAAACGACTTAGGCTCTTTTTGTTGATAGGAATACTGCATTGTCGTGGCGATTATTATTGTTGTTGTGTTTAGGATATTCTTGGCTCCGACGGCATTATATATATTCTGCCTTTTTGTGTGCATAGCCTGCACGAGCATTGTTCCGCTGCCTGCCTTTTTGGGTTCCATTTCCGATACGAGCATCTTTATAGCATCTAACATCTAAAGAAGATTCCTTGTTAGTGTTGAAGGACTTTAGTGCACTTTCCTTCATGCAGGAGTGCCTGACATTTATTGATTAAAGTAACGTAAGCTGTAACTTCTCTTACCACCTTACTTTGCATACCATAACCAAGCACCTTCGGTTATAGGTAGTAATAGGCTGTTTTCACATAACATTAAGCCTAGAGTACACGCACATTTATTGAGAGTTTGATAGCCTATTATTGCATATAGAACTCTGTAGAGTATTTGTGTTCTTTGTTCACTGGGAATATACATCAGAGGTTGGAGCTAGCGCTTTCCGTTGTAGCATTTATGCCATTACTAGTCCAATGAATAAGAGCCCTGATATATTTGAACCCCAGTCGTAACAGGGGAGAGTGGTGATGGTGTGGGGGAGAGTGGTGAAGGTGTGGGGAGAGTGTTGAAGGTGTGGGTAGAGTGGTGAAGGTGTGGGGGGAGAGTCTTGAAGGTGTGGGGAGAGTGAATGTGTGGGGAGAGTGAATGTGTGGGGAGAGTGAATGTGTGGGGAGAGTGAATGTGTGGGGAGAGTGGTGAAGGTGTGAGGAGAGTGGTGATGGTGTGGGGAAACTGGTGAAGGTGTGGGGGAGAGTGGTGAAGGTGTTGAAGGTTGGGGGAGAGTGGTGAAGGTGTGGGGAGAGTCTTGAAGATGTGGGGAGAGTCTTGAAGGTGTGAGAAGAGTGGTGAAGGTGTGAGGATAGTTTTGAAGGTGTGGGGAGAGTGTTGAAGGTGCGGGGAGAATGGTGAAAGTGTGGGGAGAGTGGAGAAGGTGTGACGAGAGTGGTGAAGGTGTGGGTAGAGTGTTGAAGGTGTGGGGAGAGTTTTGAAGGTGTCGGGAGAGTGTTGAAGATGTGGGAAGAGTGGTGAAGGTGTGGGGAGAGCTTTGAAGGTCTGGGGAGAGTATTGAAGGTGTGGTAAGAGTGGTGAAGGTGTGGGGAGAGTGGTGAAGGTTTGGGGGAGAGTGGTGAAGGTGTGGGTAGAGTCTTGAAGGTGTGGGGAGAGTCTTGAAGGTGCGGGAAGAGTGATGCAGATTTGGGGATAGTTTTGAAGGTGTGGGGAGAGTGTTGAAGGTGTGGGGAGAGTGGTGAAGGTGTGGGGAGAGTGGTGAAGGTGTGGGGAGAGTGTTGAAGGTGTGAGGAGAGTGTTGATGGTGTGGGGAGAGTGTTGAAGGTGTGAGGAGAGTTTTGAAGGTGTCGGGCGAGGGTTGAAGGTGTGGGAAGAGTGGTGAAGGTGTGCGGAGAGTTTTGAAGGTGTGGGGAGAGTGGTGAAGGTGTGGGGAGAGTTTTGAAGGTGCGGGAAGAGTGTTGAAGTTGTGGGGAGAATTTTGAAGGTGTGGGGTGAGTGTTAAAGGTGTGGGGAGAGTGGTAAAGGTGTGAGGAGAGTAGTGAAGGTGTTGGAAGAGTGGTGAATGTGCAGGGAGAGTGGTGAAGGTGTGGGGAGAGTGGTGAAGGTGTGGGGAGAGTGGTGAAGGTGTGGAGAGAGTGGTGAAGGTGTGGGGAGAGTGGTGAAGGTGTGGGGAAAATGTTGAAGGTGTGGGGAGAGTCGTGAAGGTGTGGGGAGAGTGGTGATGGTGTGTGGAGAGTGGTGAAGGTGTGGGCAGAATGGTGAAGGTGTGGGGAGAGTGGTGAAGGTGTGGGAAGAGTGGAGAGAGTGGTGAATGTGTGGGGAAAGTGGTGAAGGTGTGGGGAGAGTGGTGAAGGTGTGGGGAGAGTGGTGAAGGTGTGGGGAGAGTGGTGAAGGTGTGGGGAGAGTCGTACAAAGGAAACCAAGCAACAACAGGTCTAGTGACCCTTCTAGGTTGCTTGTCCTCCAAAACACTGAGGATCAAGTGTCCAAACAGTAGTTTAGAGTGGGTAAGGGAACATTGGAAAGGGAATTACTACCCTGGAACTAATGTCCGTGGCAGGATTAGGAAGTTGGTAGAGGACAGATGGGTTAGTAACTGAAGGGGGGATAAAATAAAGTTATTCATTTACAAACGCAGTCAGTCGCGGGTTTGATGAGAGATATTTGTCTAGGCGGAGTTTAAATGAATCAACGGTGATGCAGTCTATAACGTTTCGGGGAAGCCCATTCCACAAGTTGACAACTCGATTGAAGAAGAAATTCTTAGATTCGTGCGAGTTAAAAGATTTACCAATAATTTTGCAACCGTTTCCCCGCGTGTAATTAGATTGGTCGATAGTGAAGTACTTACTACAGGTCATATTGTCAATGCCTTTGATGATTTTGAACACTTGAATTAAGTCACCTCTTAATCTGAGCTGGGTTAAAGGAAATAGATTTAATTCTCTAAGACGCTCTTCGTATGGTTTGTTCTTTAGGCTAGGTATCATTTTGGTAACTCTACGTTGAACTCGTTCTAGCTTGTTTATATCTTTTTGGTAATAAGGGCACTAGGATTGAACGCAGTATTCCAGAAGAGGGCGGACTAAGGAATTGTAAAAGGTTAGGATAACTTCTTTGGATTTATGCTCAAATGACCTGCCTATAAAGCCAATTATTTTGTTTGCCTTCTTAACAACTTCTGAACATTGTTGACTCGGTTTTAGGTTACTCGATATTGTTACTCCCAGATCGGTTTCTCTGTTTACATTCTTAAGCTGAGTGCCATTCATCGAATAGTTTGCTTTCTCATTTAGGTATCCGACATGTAGTACTTTACATTTATCCGCATTGAAACTCATTTGCCAAATTTGGGCCCAACATGACAATTTATCTAGATTATGTTGCATATCGTCAACTTGTTCTTTTGAGAGTACGCTATTTGCAATTTTTGTATCGTCAGCAAATTTTGAGATTGTACAGGGGAGACCCTCATCTATGTCGTTGATGTAAATTAGAAAGAGAATTGGTCCGAGTACCGATCCCTGGGGTACCCCTCTACTTACATTGGTCCATTTAGATGCCTTACCCTTTATGACTACCCTTTGCTTTCTGTTGCTGAGCCAATTTTCTATCCATTTCAACACACCGTCTTGTATTCCATGCGCTTTTAGTTTTAGCAGTAAACGTTTGTGGGGAACTTTGTCAAAGGCCTTTTGAAAATCAAGGTATATAATATCTACAGCTTTACTCTCATCGTAGAGGTTGAGGATATCGTGGAAGAAGTCTAAGAGGTTTGTTAAACAGGAACGTTTTTTACGAAAGCCGTGTTCAGTATCTTTAAGTATGTTATTTTCTTCTAAGTGATTTACGAGTCTGTCTCGTATGACCGTTTCTAGCATTTTACATACAACTGAGGTTAAGCTAATTGGACGATAGTTACTGGGTAGAGATTTGCTGCCTTTTTTTAATATCGGTGTTACGTTGGCTAGCTTCCACTGATCAGGCATAGTTCCAGACTGCAAGGATTTATTGAATAGTAATGTCAGTGGTTTGGAGAGCTCATCCTTAGCTTCCTTTAGAACTCTAGGCGAGATTGTATCAGGTCCTGGCGTTTTATTTACCTTGAGTTTATCTAAACAATTCAATACTTCTCTCTCTGTAACGGTGATATATCTGAATTATCAATCTGAATCGGCGATGGTGTAGGGATATCACTGAGGTCTTCTGTTGTAAAATCTGATGCAAAGAAGGTATTGAGGGCATTACTCATTTGTACTTCGTCTTTGGTGTATTCTCCATTTTCATCGACTAACGGTCCAACAGTTGAAGTAACTACTTTTTTCTTTCTGATATAACTATAGAATTCTTTCGGGTTTGTTTTACTTTGATTCGCAATATGTAACTCTAAGGTCTTTTTACTTTGCTTAATTAACTTTTTGGCTTTGCGTCGTAGCTCTACAAATTTCACCCGTTCTTCATCATTTTGTGAGGATTTTAATCTATCATTAGCAAATTTTTTAGCAAGCAGGCAGTTTGACATATCTTTATTTCCACCATTTGGGCTTATTATTATGGCCTGGACGCCGTATTTTCGATGGTATGCAGTCTTGCACTGCTTTTAGGTAAGTGGTTTCGAATAACTTCCAAGATGTATTTAAGTCGTTATTGTTAATTAAAAAGCTCCAGTCAATTTCTGTAAACATAGCTCTAAGTTTATGGAAGATTGCTTTCTTGAAATTAGGGACTTTTTCGATGCTACTATTTGGTTCGTTACTAGTAAACTTTAATGTGAAAGTTATCGTACGATGGTCGCTGTTACTGAATTCATCACCAACATTCAAATTCTCTATCAATTCTTCTTTTGTTGCAAGTACACTGTCAAGAACGTTATTACCACGGGTCGGCGTTCGAACAAATTGATAAAGCGAACTCTCTTGCAAGTTCGTATACAAGTCATGTCCGGAGTGTGAAGTAACAGTATCGCCCCACTTGGTCACAGGTAAATTAAAGTCGCCAAAAATTACGGTATCTTGTGAGTTACTTACATCTTCAATTTGTTCGTAAATTTCTCGGTCAGTTTGCACTGATTGAGCTGGAGGTCTGTATATTAACGCAAGTATTATTTTTGTACCTTTATTATTCTTTATTAGCACAAAAGATGTGTCGACGTTCACAATTTGAGGTTTTGACACGAGGGTCGGGTTAAGACTTTCTTTGATATAAAATAAAACGCCACCTCCATTTTTATTCATTCGGCTTTTCTCAAACATTACATAACCGGGAAGTGAATACTCTGCTAAAAAGTCTCTATCTTCTGTATTGAGCCAAGATTCTGTTATGCCAATCACATCATAATTTTCTGTAAACACTAGTTCCTCTAAATCTAAAAATTTATTGCGTATGCTATGAGCGTTTGCATAGAAAACCTTTAAAGTTGCGGTTTTAGAATTCACAGAACATTCTTTCATCGAATTTTTGGTTCTGGTCGGATCTACATATACATTTATGGCTGTCCTCGGTCCTCGGTCGTTATCCCTGGCGGTTTTGAATTTGGGTCGTGTTGGTGGAGCTTTATCCAAATTCGCGGTTCTTGACGGATTAGTATTTAATTCCTTTGTAGGTTGCCGTCTTCGCTGTCTTCGGTCCTCCTTCCTGGTTGTCCTGTGCCGAGTCGATTTCTTCTCCGAAAATCCTTCACCGCATCGTTGAGAAGACGCCCAAAACGTGCTGCTCCCACCTGGTTCAGATGAACTCCATCGTCCGAAAACAAATAGTCATCGTAGTAGAAATTGTCCCAGGTGTCGACGAATCCCACGTTCTCCTTCCTGCAGAGGTTTGCTAGACAACGATTTGTGCTGGTGGCTATGTTGTAAAATCGGCTCTCTACACCGAGCCGGGGGACGATTCCTGAGACGATGATCCTTGATGACTTCTCCTTAAACGACTTGATCAGCTGCTGGTACTTTAAAAGCAAATCTTCCGACCGGGTTCGCTGTACATCGTTGGATCCAACGTGGATGACGTACATTGTATTAGCAGGGACCAGCTTTGATACTTCGTCAACTGCTGCAACTACGTCGTCCACGTAGGTGTGGGGAGAGTGGTGAAGGTGTGGGGAGAGTGTTGAAGGTGTGCTGACATTGGTGAAGGTGTGGTGACATTGGTGAAGGTGTTGAGAACTACAACAAAATATATATGTAAACCAATCTTTTTGCTAACTGTATATTTATTAACTTCGTATAGGAGAAATAATATATTTATACAAACCTTATTTATTCAACAAACTGTATATATTAATATATTACATTAAAACACTGACCCTGCAATCATTGTGGTAATTATCAAATTTACTTTTTAAGCAGTTATAATTATTGTTTACACAACTGTGTTTCCCAACATAATATATATAATAACTCTGGCAATTAATCTGTGCTATCCAAAGCATGAATTGGTTCATCGGAATTTTCATTTTGATATCATTAATGATTTGGCAATTTGAGATATTGCAAAATAGTTTGTTTGCTCTTGCATAGCATATTTGAATATCATATTTTACGATAAGTAATTGAGTGATCCATTTAACGGCATTAATGTTAATCTGGTACACAGGTGTGCTGTATAATCTATCCAGGTCTCCACAGTTTCCCTCCACTGGTAGGACGTCATAAAGTTAATGTCTTCTTACTCTACAGGGAGCAATTGACCAATACTAATAATTACATTGAAATGAAATGTGTAATTACCATACAATTTTAATGTTTTAAATGAAAATTAAAATCAATATGATTCTATTTATTGTTTCGCCTTAATACACATTATTTGATCAGCAATTCTAGGAGGCTGGTTCATCTCGCCCATGCCTGTTTACGCAACCAGGTAAGAATGGCTGTTAATTTCAAAAAATAATATATTCCAACCAATCAACTTGCAATACGATATGTGATATGTTTCAAAATGTTTTCATGAACACATCTCTTCAAAACCTCACCTACCATTTACCAAGAGACGATTTATCTGAAATATTAATGATGGATGCTCTTCTTATAGAAATGACTATGTATTCAGGTAACATTATTTTAGGAACAAAATGTACTGTATTAGGCCCAATACAAGTATTGTTTAATTTTGCGATAACATTGAAGGTATGATACCCAAGAAAAATAGCGCAATGTAATATGTGGCAACGTTAAGTTTTACCTCGTGAAAGCCAAAACCCACCCTCACTTTTGTAATTATATTAACCTGCTGCAGGCAAAAAAATTCTATAACATCATCTGTAAACCAACTTCGTGGGGCAGATAACTGGAATAATCGTTCATTTCTGGAAACAAGCACCAAAATTGGCACACATACTCCTTGGGGATTGCTCTTTTGATAAAACCCGTTAGCTACCTACAAATTTAAGATGGCCGCCATTGAATATACAGAAACATTGCATTTCGCAATAAAATCGCAAAGACTTGTCCTATTTGAATGATCTTGGTGTCAAATCATACATTTTTCACTATGTAGAATCCGAATTTGGAACCATGGACTTACTCACTAGCTTCCTTGTACCATAATATCAGTCCCAGAATCATAATTAGGGTAAAAAGTACCCATATCATAGGCACCATCAGTCCGATATATTATTGGATGTACATGTAGGCAGTAGGCCTATACTTGTTTGTCACTTATTGTCTTGCTGCCTGGATGAGTATACTACAACGCTTCTAAACCTCGCATCTGCAGCTGCACAGTGCCGTGCAGGTCAGACCAAAGCAGTAGCATTTGCATCGACCGCAGCATTCCGACTTGCATCCACACTTGGTCAGCTGCTGGCAACTCTCTGCAATGGGTGGGAGCTCTGTCCAAACGATCTGCCACAGATCTCCTTTCTTGGTCCAGCCCCAGTTGGCAGGAGTCTGCGTTTCCGGTTGACATACTGTTGACTGACTCCAGATGCAGCCCGCCTGGTAGGCAGCACGCTTCACATGCTGCTTCAGTGCTGCTCGGGTTGGAGGAATGGCTTCGTACGGCCTCTGCTTCCGAGCAAACATGTCCAACCTCGCATCATCGACACCTTCAGCTGTGCTGGATCTGTCGTACGTCATGACCACGAACTTCTCCAAGGTCTCCAGGTCTTCATCATCAACTACCGGTGGGTACTGGCTGAGTTTGCTGAAGACACCGGAAGCCTCATCACAAACATCCCAGGTTTGCCAAGCAGACTTCTTCCCTTTGCCACGGAATGCTGAAACGACATCGCAGCCAGTGAAGGCATGGAAGAAGAGCATCCCTTTGCTCTTTTCTGCAAGAGTGAAACACAAGTCATGTACAGGAACCCACCTCAGGTTCTGTCCTTGGCCAAAGGCAACCCACAACTGCTGCAGACCTAGCTCCTGAAGTACCTGCAGAACACTGACTGCGATGACGACAACATCTGTGTCGCTGGCTTTGACCATGATGACTTTGCTGCCTGCTTCTGTTGCATGCCTGACATGCACAAAGATCTGCGTGTCAGCTTCTTCATAGCTGCACTTTGCCACCCCAGCCAGATTGATAGTGCGGTTGCTGACAGCATCTTCTTCCTTGGTCACAATGACCACATTTGGTGTGGCTACACGTGCAATCTTATCAGCCAGAAAGTTGAACAGCTCGGATTTGTTGTCATTTTCTCTCAGGAAGTTTCGCCAGTTTGAGGGAATTTTGCCCTTCCCTGTCACTCTGCGTCTCACCCCGCATCCTCGCTTTGATCTAGTTTCAGCTTTCAGACTAGATGGCCAGTAGACATCAAACACAATGTCTGTTCTCTTGTACTTGGTAGAGTATGCTTGTATTCTAGGAAGGACATCGAGCATTGCGTACTCTTCGAACGTCTTTGAACTCCGTGGGGGCAGACTGTTCACCATCGCTGCACCATCAATGATGATGGTGTCGACGTCTGGCTATGCCTCAGGGGTTGTAACTTGGCTCTGAAGAATGGTAGTGAGGTGGGATTTCTGACAGGTGTGGAGCTTTCCACCATCACTGAGGGCAGCAGGATGTGACTGGTTCTCATGACGGAAGAACT
Organism: Paralithodes platypus; assembly: GCA_032716605.1. NCBI lineage: Eukaryota > Metazoa > Arthropoda > Malacostraca > Decapoda > Lithodidae > Paralithodes > Paralithodes platypus. Next base: position 4,041,671 of record CM064535.1, read on the forward strand.
CCTTCAAGTCACACTCTCTGCTCTGGCATGATATGAACAGTTGACAGTCTTCCTTCAGCACTTTTTGCTTTGAAGAGTCAACAGAGGCTGGTACCTGTCGGAAAAAGTCAACCCTGTTCTTCTTGATTGGTTCATAGAAGGTGGATTCTTCTTCCCCTTCCAGTCCCTTCATAAACTCCTGGAAACGGACCTTGCCTTTCTCAAGGTGTGTGCCAATCAGCTCGGCGGCAGTGTGGTGAGCAATGTCCTTTGTATCAAGCGAAAGCAGGTCCCGACTCTCCTCCTGGAAAGGATTGCACATATCTGTCATGGCTTGTGAGAGCTTTTCTACTTTCTCAAGGAACACTCTTCGTGCTCGTTCTGTCTCCTCATGGTGACTGGTGTGTTCAGTACCCTCTTTGGTCCCACATGCTGCCTCATACTGTGCAACCAAGTGGCTAACTTGAGGACCAGCTATCATCCATCTTCTCAGTGCTGATGGGTCTTCAGTCACGCCGATCACACCCCCGTCTGCCTTGATGACAGCGTTGGCCTTCTCGTGAGCTTGGTCAATAGCCATTGCTGAGAACTGTCGGCTCGATTTGTGTACAACAAAGTTTCCACTCTGGAACTCCTGAGCCAGCTGAGGATGCTTCTGTTCCAGGGTCACCATGTCTCTGTAGTGGATCGGAAGCCAACGTGATAGTTTACATTGTTGTTGGCAAAGAAGTACGGTATCAGCTCAGCCAGTGACTGACAGTACAGGAAGAAGTTGGCTCCCCTGAATGATCGGATCATTCCTAAACCTCTAACACTACTACGATATACACTACCATGCATTTTAGCCGAGTCAGACATAACATGAACCTCTAATTTAGCAGAATATTAGGATTCCGGGACTGATATTATGGTACAAGGAAGCTAGTGAGTAAGTCCATGGTTCCAAATTCGGATTCTACATAGTGAAAAATGTATGATTTGACACCAAGATCATTCAAATAGGACAAGTCTTTGCGATTTTATTGCGAAATGCAATATTTCTGTATATTCAATGGCGGCCATCTTGAAAAATGGCCGCCATCTTGAATTTTTAGGTGGCTAACGGGTTTTATCAAAAGAGCAATCCCCAAGGAGTATGTGTGCCAAATTTGGTGCTTGTTTCCGGAAATGAACGATTCTCCTGAAATTTGCAGTTATCTGCTCCACTAACTCGGGTGACAGCTTGCTCTACAACTTTAAGTGATCATATCTGGTCAATGTACCCCACAACCTTTCATGCAAGTGGTATAATATACGACAACATTTGATATCATTCCCTATAGTTGCCAAACATACAGTTCAATAAATCAACAATTTATGATAACGATATATCCCTACCATTTACATAATGTACATGAACAAAATAAGCTTCCTTAGAAATACAATAATTAAATACTACACATTGCCGTTAATTAAATAATAATTGTTTACGTCAGATTAATTCGACAACTCTATTAACTTTGCATGGTACAGGTTTATTTGCATGTGACTGTACACTTGTCCTCAGTCTGCAGGGTGCGGGAGTGATTGACAGTCCCTAAATAGCGAGGCCCTTGAATTACATGACCGTCAGAGGGAGATGGTCTGGTTGACTATAGTGCCGTGTGTCACATATATACAGTAAACGTGTGGTACTTTGGTGGTCGACTTGGTAGTTTGTGTTGACTCGTGGAGTGGTGTTTGGAATGGTATCTATAGCATTACAGTGCATATGATCCACATGCTTATAACATAATGCTGGATATGGCGTGTGTTATACATTGTTGCAGTAATACACAACTGGTATATATTAGTGTTGAGTGTAGTTGTTTGGTGGTGATTTTGATAATTTAGCTCCAGGGACTCATCAACGTAACATGACGTTCACTCTTATGAACCCTATCACGAATGGGAGGACAACATTCTTGCCAACAGTCAGAGGTTAACGACATCAATAAAAACATTATCCTTTGCCAATAATTACTAGTAGAAATCCGGGAGTCCCTGCATAATTGGTTTGATAAAAGGCATTCATAAATTTGGTAATGTCCGGAATGTTGACAGGAATTTTGCCCTCCCATCCGTAGTAGAGTTTATAGGGGTGAACGTCCTTACATTTCTGATGAACACGAATCAACAATGTATATGTTTTTATTGAGAATGCGACTCTAGTACTTTGTTGTGATAATGGTGGACGGTTGCTTATGTGTCATGTTTGGATTATGAAGTTATGTTAATCATAATAATTCGAGAGAATTAATAGGTTGGTAATATTAATGAAAACTGCAAACTTTAAGGCATCATAATTGATATCACCTTTATGGGTTTATTTGTGATTAATCTCAATGTATTACCCTTTCCTCATGATTATAGAAAAGTAAACTATATATCTTCCTACAGCGGTTCCTATAGCCGAGTTAGTAATAAACCCTCCACAACTTTGGAATAAATTAAAAGTATAAATAATGGGAGGGAGGATGAACAGGAAACCCGTCATAATTGCACAGCATATTGTATTATGAAAAACACCGATAAGCAATGCATTCTGGAGAAACCTGGGATATATTCTGGAGTGTTCAAGACAAGGAATTGCATACAGTAATTATACGCCCAGTTCACTATTGTTAATGTGTCTTGTTGTTCGGGACGGGTATACAGAGTTAACTGAATAGCTGGCAGGGCCAAGGTGGAGTTTGAGATCTTTAACACTATCTGGTCAAACATCTTGAGAATTATTAGATGTTGTATATTTATTATTGAAGATTTTGCTTGTGTTTTCAATTGTCGACAAATGTACTGTAGTTTGTCCCCTAGGCAAACAAACAATATCATCCCAGACTTCCTTCAAATTTAAACAGGTCACCCTGCCCGTTAAGCAAAAATGTACCGATGTAGGCCGATTTCTTCTAAGTTACAGGCTCGCTATCGCTCTTCCAAAAAAACAATCGATACATGAATGAGGTGAAGCATCTTAATAAGGTTGAAACGTATTAAAATGTCCAAACTAATGGAGCGAAACAGGGGTGGTCCAAAAAGATCCTCCTCCGGCCAAATAGGGTTAAATAAATGAGGCTACAACAGTTTGGTCGGACTTTGGAAGTATATTTGTGGCTAAGGTTACTGTACATTCTAAGACACACCTTTTGGATAATATGAACCCTGAAACAGCAAAACGAACCTCCATAATGTAAATAATAGGTACTGTACAACATTAATAAGAATATTCGATTTAAAATGTAAGGTCATGATTTATGTCTAAGAGTGTACAGTCAGGAGTTAAGTTCTTTCTCTCCCTGTGTATTTAGGCCTATGGTAGTATGACTGACCTACGGGTGCAATATATTGTGAAATCACCTTCATCAGCAATTGTTTGAAATACTGCATATCACAGTAAATAGAGTTGTGAAATATAGGCTACAGTCGCGAGCATTTTATATTATTACACCCATTCACATTTTTTAACCATTAACCCTCTCTGTACTGGCGATGCATTTATTTATTTTATGTTAGCTGTATTTAGATGAGTTTGTTCATTTTAGAAGGATCTATGGCAGTCAAATTGGTTAATTAAAATAGTTCGAAGCCTCTTGATTGCTGGAGGCCCTTCCTATACTAAATATAATCATCTATTAGTAGCAAGAATTAAATAAAAAGGGTGGAACTGGTATTGAACGGGTTAAAGCTATATTCTGGAGCATATGGGCTATAATAAGACATGTAATTGTCACATTTGCGTACGACACTGCTTCAACTGGGCATCGCTATGCACTATATGTTCTTTAATGAACTGCCAACATAAAATGGAAGAACAATTGTCAGATTAGATACATTGTCATAATTGTTCAAAACATATGTAGTGTAGTGCCAGGGGTTTACAATCTCGCTGCTCGTAGATACCATGCCAATCCTGAAGTAGTTTTTCTTAAACAGCTGATATGCATGCTCACTATAGATGGGTTATGAAGGGTGCAAGTTTCAGGCTATAAGACATTAGGAGCCGTAAACATCGATATCAACAGAAATATAAACAATGTAGGTTTCTGATGGATAACAATTATTATGAACTTGTGTTTTGTATTTTTTTCAATGTTTACATACACCTTTGCCTGTGTGCTTGAAATAAATAGCATATTTGAATTTTGCTTAATAAAGTCTGATATATTATTTTATAACCTCTGTACCATCTTTAGTTATAGACTACATTATAAATACATAATTATCGTTATCATATTTATTTTGGTGATTTATGTAATGTGTGCATCCTATTATTTTGTTCATTAAGTGCCATATATCTTGAACTCCATTATCATAATTATCTTCTAACTCATTCCTATACTAAGTAACTATTAAGTAACACCCCGTTCTTAACATTAATCATCAATTACAAACCCCAATGCACTTGAATAAACTAATGAAAGTATATGGTCCTCCCGGGATTCGACCTCGGGGCACCACACCCAGAACATAAGCATCTAAACCATTACACCAAAAACACAGTTAACGGTTGAATACACGATCACAATTAATATCCATTTTCGAATTTTGGATATCAATCTAATCATGTAATCGACCCAACTTCATTATGGAAAGCGTAATGTTTTAGTGAGTGGAAAGAACAATGTATGGGGCCAAGATCACTAAGGATCAGCCTCGCTAGACATTAGTTCCTGAACGTATAGAATTAACAACATATTTCTTGAACTCAATTATCATATCTTCGAACTTACTCCCATATTAAGTATCATAATATACGTTAGTTTCTTCTTCATCATTCTGCGTTCAAGCAATTCCATTACGGACTTTTCTTTCACTTTCCTTCCTCCGAATCATTAGCTCTCCAATCGGTTCTTTGGTTGAAGTTATCGTCACTCACTTTCCTCCCGGTGATCGGACAACTCAACCAGTAGATCATATCAACCAGTAGCTCTCAACCAGTACCAACTCAACCAATACTGTTAGGTTATGTAGTGTTAGGACAGAGCTTCAGTTTGACACCTATTTAGTTGCCCCTTGTTGATTGGGCACTGGTTGATATTAGCTGGTATAAATAGTCTACTGGTTGTTCCGCCTCACCTCCTTTCTAGTTGTCATTCACACTTAAATTTTGTTATTACTTTCTCCATATTATTTGTCTTCCAGCATTGTCCATTCCCTCTATCTCTCTGCCTTCTTCCTCTGCCTCTTCCTCCATCTTAGTCTATATGATTTAGAGTTTCCGGTCCCTAATTCTGTGTTTTAATTGATTGTTTATGTCTGGACCCCTTTCTCCTTCATGTTCAGCTTCATTAGTTTTGCGATTTTAAGAAGTTCGGGCCTATTGCCATAATTATAGACTTCATAAATAAACTGATTACAATTGTAGCAGGATATATAGACACATTGTCATACGACTAAAATAGACGAACCACATATTTTAAACATATATCTCTCTCTTAAGTATGCCCAAGTACTTCTAAATAGTGAACAGTATATTATGGAATGTGTGCATATATGTCTATATTTAACTCTCCAATATAATAATATTTTAAACATTTATGGTATACTTGTGAAATGCAATGTAGCCTACTGCTCTTACATATTATCTGCAGAGTTGTAAAATTTACTCACATGTTGTTATCATAATCTGCATGTATCGTATATGGACATCTCGAACACTTATTGTTATTTATATCATTCAGAAACGAGAGAGAGAGAAAGAGAGAGAGAGAGAGAAAGAGAGAGAGAGAGAGAGAGATCGGCAGCCAAGCCGAAGCTTTACATGCATTCCTTGTTTTTGATAGTGTAATCAACATACGTATTTCAGGATGCCAAGTTATACTGCACATGTGGTGCGGTGTGTGTATGTTGGCATAGAGGGGCGGTCTGTGATACGTCAACTGGGATATAATTGAATTTATAATGTATGGAATAATGTTTGTCGTATTTGGAACATACTGTACAGGACATAGGGTTAAGTGAAATCACAAACCCCATCAGTGACTCATTTAGGCCATTATGTATATGCAAAATATTACTAAGAATAGTATGTTGAAATTATCAGGCTGACCTGTGACATTACTACACCCTGGTGAAATCGAAACACATGGATACTAGCCATGAACATGATCAGAAATGGTGCAAACTCCGTAAAATTAAGTTTACACGCATTGCGAAAGTTTGAGCGATCTACAGTCAGTTGTCTCACAGTTGTTCTTTTCTTCATCTGGATCATGGGTCAAGGTTTATATATATACCCAGCTGCCCGTATGGCCGTCTAAATTGTTTCCCTAATTTCTTATCGATAAGACAGGAAAGTGGTTTACTGCTAGAACAAATTTAGACCTTACAATTTTCGCTTTAACTATTTGAAAATGTATTATTGGGTAAGGTACACACACACACACACACACACATATCCTGAGAGAGAGAGAGAGAGAGAGTAGGTGATGCATGGAATCTGTGATTACATTTAACTATATATTATTATATTAAACAAATGTGAACAAATATGAACGTAGAAGGACAGCGTCTTCCACAAACCCAATAAACATATGGCACCTATATGATATTTGCAACATAGGTAATGTGTAAATAAAATGCATGTAAACTATGATTAAAATATAGTGTTGACAAAAGAGATATACCATTAACCTACAATACATGTCAATGACTGGTGCACCTTCTAGGAATCTAGGGTGTTCAGTATGTATTGCGATTGACTGTATACTGTATATATATATATATATATATATATATATATATATATATATATATATATATATACTGTATACTGTATATAACATATAAATATAATGTACATTTTAGCAGTGAAGGCTCATGGGAATTGTGAAGCTGTAACTATAATATAGTTTAATATACTGCTCGATACATTAGCTCTGATTAACGATGACACTTTCCATATAATTAGTGAACTCCAGAGTGATTGTGTGCCTTGTGCAATGATACAACATAGTTATATTTCCTACGCAAATAAAGGAAGAACAAATCATGAAATATTAGTAAGAGCTATTTTCGAAACCACCAACTACATAATTTATATTTGGTATTTGTTTTCAAGAACGTCCAAATATGTAAAAGTGGTGACTCAGAGAACAAATAATTTCAACCAGTAATTGCTCAGCCAGTATTCATACGTCAGGTTTGGTTATATGGATCATAGAAGAACTTTAATTACCAATTATTTGGTAGGCTTTCTTTTGCAGAAACTCGGTTGGAATTATCCTTTACATTGTTCAACACGTTAACATTCGTTAAATTAGGTTTGTGTTATAACATTATAATGATATAACTGTCATCTCATAATTAGATATGGACCCCTTTGGAGTTTGGTAGAACTTTACGTTATTGACTTTCAAATAAACATTCTGAATAATATTACACACTCGTAATAAGCTTAGAAAAGTATATGGGAATCAAATGGGTTAATTCTCATTCAACACCTACATGTCTTTCCTAAAAGGTCAAATACTGTACCACAAACTTCACTGCTAATAATATCTTATCTATAATGTTATTGAACAGCACACACCACAACATTACTACAATTACTGATGGCTTCTATACTGTATATGTGCACCGCACAAATACATTAAACATAATCCTCTGATATCGGGTGGCAACAATCTATACAGTATACTTCATTGTGGATTATGCTTTTCACTTATCTCTTACATCAAACGGATCAGGCTGCAATCGACCAATTTTGATTGTGGTGATATTATCGGAATTATGCATTAAACTATAGTTCAGAGTACCACAACCTTGTCAAGCAAAACGTTTTTTAATGTTCAATTGTATTATGCAATACAGATAACGAAATTTGGAAATGTAGGTACAGGACTTGTAATACATATACTGTATATGACACTACCTTTATACGCCATGTTAATGTATGATTATTATACTAAGTTTTAATGTCGAACAGGGATCACAATGTGAATGGCACTAAGCTGTACATGCATTAGTAGTGGTCCGTGTCACTATTATATATATATATATATATATATATATATATATATATATATATATATATATATATATATATTGTCACAATGACCAGGGTCTATAGGGTTTTTTAATGAGTAGCTAGACTCGACTGGCGCCAGATTTATTAAAGCAGCTGTGCCAAGTCTATCCTTAGAAAAACCTGGTATTGTGAGTTTCTCTCCGATACCCTTCCAATTACACATGACTAGTTTTGCTGTGCCTCTAAGCATTTTTGTCTCAATAAACATTTGTGTAGAATGAGCCCATAGAGTGTTATCAGTTTCGTCTAACCAGTTGTTAGTTAAGCGGCAACGTGTAGTTTGCTAGATAGTGTGGCTGGCGAGGGAGGCGTTGTCAGCTTGTTGCTCTTGCCTCGCGGGAGGTAAGGTTGCTAAGCAACACGAGTTTATTTAATTATGTGATCATTGCAAGTTCAGTTGTGTTACAATATAAAGATGTAATTTATTTTACCTGCCACGCTGTTTTAGTTAAGTTGCTAACACAGGAATAATTTAGTATAAGTTATTCTTGTGAAGTGTCTTAGTCTTATCATATCGTGTGGTGAGATTTTGCAACCCCTTCGTTTGGGACTGGCCTCCACGGTGATCTGCAACATACGGTCCCCTCATTCTCTCGTTGGCGGCCAGACAGTATAGGTGGTGGTAGCTCTCTCTTGTGACACCCCAGTCGGCTTTATTTTTCCTTGCTTGCATAAGAGTAACGTAACGTAATTAACAGAGAACTGGTGATGGGCTGGTCTATCAGAGTGAGAACTGAGCGATCTCTGCCATACCCATAGCTTACTCTGGCTGTTCCTTTTACTTTTATATTTTCTAGATCTCAAGTGACGGCGTCTCTTCCGTGGATTGATCTCCCAGTCTACCTAGATTGGAAGCCAAAGCGTCACATTTTTTCAATGTTTTCCCTTTTTTTTTAATTTTTTCCTTTGCCCCTCAACTTTCTCTTCATAATTGCTGAGGGGCACAGGGCCATGGGTGGGGCTTTGGTTTCCTGGGCGTTTCCGCACCCTCCTCAGCTCCCCGCCATAGAGTGGCTTCGGTCACCCAGGCTTTATTGTGGTCGGCAGTGAGGTTTCTGTGGGGGCGCACGGTTGTGGCCTTGGGGCTGTTCGGCCAGGCAGCTTGGGGAACAACAACAACAACAACAACAATAACAGAGAATCCTAGACATCCATTTCTTCCTTTTTATTATTCCTTCCCTATGATCAGCATTTTACTATATTTCCCTTGTTCTATCATATGTTCTGTACCTTCGGTGGCTACTTCGGGATTCGTGATAGGGAAGAGCTGGGAGGTTTGCCGGGGTCCTAACTAATATGCACTGTTAACCCCATAGACAGTCCACACACACACACACACATCCATAACCCCTACATATTTTTCCCAGTGTTCGTGCTTAGGACCCGGTAACGACCTTGACGGTTCTGCCCCAGCACTTGTGTGTTCCCTATCTCGGGTTTCGAACTGAGGCAACGGAGTGTTTAATATTAATTAGGAATCCAGCTTCAGTCTGAAACCTCCCCCCCCCCATAGTTAAGTGAGTGTGGGAGGTGGACTCCAAGAGTTCATTGTTTGGGCTGTAACTCACTGGGGGCCCAGATTGAAGCAGGATATATTGGTGTGATATTAGAGGTGGTCAGGGCAACTTGCTTCCACTAATATCACCCCGAGGTTAGTAGTCATATTAGGACACTGCCTTGTATTGTTAGAACATTATTATATGCATTATTATTATGTTGGGTTGAGAGTGGATTACCGTTGGCTGGTTTGCGCACGGTTTAGTATTGTCGAGGGCCCGCATAGCCTGTTATGCTCGAAGTACACCTGCACTCTTTTTTTCGTTGATGTCTGCTGGTAGCCTATATGTGTTTAACTATTTTGATTATCCAACCCAGCATTGCTAATCCCGGTGTTGGTTTCGAGTTTTCGTAGCTAGTAAGTTACATGATTATTTCTGTTCTACTTATTCAGAATAGGAGCAGGGCAGTGTGCACCTTAAGCCCTGAGAAGAGCCTGGAAGCGTTTATAGTGCTCTTACCTGTTGCGTCGTGGTGTTGTTTGGTAGAGAGACAAGGTGCATTTGCATTAGTCATTATTTTCGTATACCGTCTCTAAGCAACTGAGGTCCAGATTCGTAACAATATAATTATATATATACATATAATATATACATATATTTTTTTTCTACCGCCTGCAGTTAGTCACAATGGTTTGTGACACATGCATATATATCTTGGTAATTTGATACATCCGCATTGTTTGTTAAATTGTCATAATATATGCTTACTAGATTATAATTATAAACTTCCCGAGTTCAATAAGGTAGTATTTTAAAGAATTAACACAGACAATTATGAATATTATTGGTAAACATATTAGTTGGTTGTAATATTCCACAAGATATTAACGTTACTCACAATCACTAATGTTTATATTCTTTGATTTAACATTGTCCATAGCCCACTTTATATGGTGTAGTGTTGTGTATTCATTTCAATCCCATGTTGGTTACCCGTATTCGTGTTCAGCTCATGGTATGGACACATTTTGGAAGTTAACGTATACATCCATTATATCAACATTTACTATACAAATCTCAGCCTGACCATACATTAGATGCACTTAATTTGTTTATGATTCAGACATCATGCAATGAAACATTATACAACAATTATAAGAACAAATAAATAAATATAACTTGGAATGATAAATTATTATTTTTACAAATATGATTGTGTTATTATAAGTCAAATGTATTCATAATAAACACCTACATAAAACTAGTGTTAATAATGAAATGGTTTTTGTTCATTTTAGTTTGTGAATCAAGCGTAATATTTCTTACTTGATGAAATCACTGGTCAATAAACTTACTTATAACTCTTTGATGGTCTCACCTTCTCTCCCTCTCGTGTCATTTTATATTTAAATTAATCTCCCTTGACATTGTTCCTTTCATCTGTGGCTCTTCCCATCAGCACACACAGGCTTCATCTCATTACGTAGGTGTTACCATTATCCTTTTTCATCTGTATCGTAGAGGAGGGCAATTGATTACTTATTATATTTTGTTTTATTGTTTTGTATTCTTAGTTTAGTCTCTCAAAACAGCTTGTCCTCCGAAGAAAACAATATTGAATGTTTGACATGATATTCAACTGAAGATGGTAAATAATTGTACATCACATGCAGAATAATATAAGTACACATAACCTCTACTTGGATTAATGTCAGTGCCATACAACATCTGCCACATAACATCACTATGTTGGTTAAGCAGTTCACGTAATATATAATAATATATAATGCACTTTGTATTTTTAGTCACTAATGATTACTCCCAATACTACATGAACATAGCACACACAATACATAATTCATATTATTTCATAATATCATATCGTTAGGTTACGGTGAAATATATCAACACTTTTCATCCCATACCTACATTAATAACTTGACATCCCACGCGCGAAATTATAACCACTAATATCGACCATAACATAGTAAACTCGGATGCCGTAGTCTCTAGCCCACTCTGTGTTTCTGTATGCGATTATATCTATCTGGATTGATTTGTTTAACTAGCTTCATTTTCAATTAATATCTTAGTATGATGTGGTTTGCTATGTATTTATGGTAGACATTATGTCGTCAGGTGCATAAAAAGGAGCATTGTGTGTACGTTATAAAATGGAAAAAGCTTCGACATTTTGGAGAACAAGATACAACTTTTACTGAAAACAACTCTGACCGTCTGACCAGCCACAAATGTATGCAGTTGGGTGTGCAACTTGGCCGCTTGGTACAAAGTACAAAGGAGTACAAAGGGAGTACAAAGGAAATCAAGCAACAACAGGTCTAGTGACCCTTCTAGGTTGCTTGTCCTCCAAAACACTGAGGATCAAGTGTCCAAACAGTGGTTTAGAGTGGGTAAGGGAACATTGGAAAGGGAACTACTGCCCTGCCACTAACGTGGCAGGACTAGGAAGTTAGTAGGGGACATATGGGTTAGTAACTGAGGGGAGGATAAAGTTATTCATTTACAAACGCAGTCAGTCGCGGGTTTGATGCGAGATATTTGTCTAGGCGGAATTTAAATGAATCAACGGTGCTGCAGTCTATAACGTCTCGGGGAAGCCCATTCCACAAGTTGACAACTCGATTGAAGAAGAAATTCTTAGATTCGTGCGAGTTAAAAGATTTACCAATAATTTTGCAACCGTTTCCCCGTGTGTAATTAGATTGGTCGATAGTGAAGTACTTACTACAGTTCATATTGTCGATGCCTTTGATGATTTTGAACACTTGAATTGAGTGAGTGAGTGAGTGAGTGAGTGAGTGTGTTGTGGATGTTGTAAGGGATTAGTTTGTACATTTTGGTACCTGAGTGTGTGAGTAATTGTGGAAAATTATCTTATAGGGATAAAGTTGATTCTTTGAGTCTTTGGTTGATAGATAAATACATTCTCAGGATGAGTGCAAACAGGATAATATTATGGTCTACTTAATAATGTCAAAGCACAGGTACATTTTCGTGAAAAGGGCCCTCCCCTCCCTGTATCCGTAAACACCGGTAAACGTTATAGGATGCTAAGGCCTTGTCACCAGATATGTTGTTGCTTGGCTTCCTTTTATACACGCCGCAATGTTGCATGTATCTCACTCCTGTACCGCTATTACAATAACCAGTGTTCTTCAGTGTATACCTCCTCCCTTTTGGAGAGTAGGGGGTTCCCGTCTATCTACAAATAGCAACTTGTACATGGCATATTCACAACTGGATCATAAACTTCACATGATCTGATATTTTGCTCATATTTAATATTTGCTCAACACAAGCATTACTTACAATTGAAGAATATATTTATTGATGATACTGGTTTTAAAGTACATCTCACTAACTAAGCCCAATTACTCTCTATATAATTATTAATAACTAGTTAATTAACATTTCAGACACACACGGTCACACCCACACATATTGATTAATGTCACCTTCACGCCAGGAACGTGTTAATTTAATTGTACAAGGATCGACCTGCCTCTCATTACGATGATGACAGTGAGATCGATGTTGTTTGGTTGGTGATGGCACCATGGTGGCACTGTGGCACTATGGGATAATTGGGACCATTATTTGATGATTTCATACGATGTTATTATGATTAAACAGGATATATAGGAGTTAAAGGGATACTGTAGATAGATCTCCCCCACCCCGGAATGCTTGAGATCATTCCACAGCTGTAGATAATCGTTGACTCATAGCCTATACCCTTTCACGCACATATGACGCAGAGGTTGCCAGATTAGGAATAAGAAATAGAGTTCTCTCACTCTTATAATTACCTCTCCAAAATTAGTTTTCTGCCCACAGCTAACTCAAAGACAACTGCAGAGGTTGAAGTAACTAAACTTAAGGATTCTAAATACCCCTGATGGTAACAAAGGCTTTAAAGTATCCCTAATAGGCTCAAAATCGCGTCATATGTCGGAGAGGGTTAACTGGAAAAACGCATCATAATCCTCAACAGGTGACAATACTTGCTAACTTCTTAAAATACCATTTGGAAAATAGTGTGACTTTGCCTTATTCAAAAAATTATCTAAAACGTTCATTCCATTGTTTATTATTTAACCCTTTCTGCACCGGCGACGTCATTTAAATGTTATTCAAGCTATATTTAGAGGATTTTGAGCAGTTTAAGAAGATTTGTTGTAGTAAAAATAGATAAGAGAGATAGTTCGAAGCCTGGTAATTTCTGGAGGTCTTTTTTAAAGTGAATACAATCGTCTTATAGTAGCTTGAATATAATGAAAAGGACGGCACCGGTACTGCATTGGTTAATCAGGTGTACTCGAGAAAAAAAAACAGCAACAATATATACAAAAGTCATTAACACAACAACAGTGAGCATATGGGTAAGGGGACGGATGGCTTTTGTTTGTAGTGTAATTGGTTTTCTTACGCATTCAGTTGGTGAAGTTGTTACCGTCAGTTAGATTTTCCAGTCAATCAATCCTTTGCCTGACCTATGAAGCAGAATAATGTCACCGTTTTATAGATTGTTTAGAGATGTAATTGTAAAAGCAGTTTTTCAGAAAACCAACACAAACAGAATAAAGTAATAGACTCGACCCGCGTTAATTAGAAACGCTTTTGCCTACAGATTGAACTAATTTCAAGTTTCAATTTAATCATGATTATTCACACCGTGATTACAATCGTATTTTGTGTTTATCTTAGGGAGGAAGAGTATAGCGGAGTATAGTATAATTGTGACTCCAAGGCAGATTTAAGCGTACATAACTTGGACAATTAAATTAACGATTTTCCTGGCGTGAAAATCACATTTTCAAATATGTGTGGGTCTGACTGTACTCACACACATGGTTCACCTAAGCTGATGGCTACCTAAGCCTTCGGGCGAGACGGTACCGTCTATAGTGAGAATGGTACCATACAGATCCACCCTAAGCCTTCGTTTCCGATGTCGCCAATTGGCTAAAATACAGACTACACACACATCCACAGCCATTCCAACAGTACATAAAACACTTAACATGCATTTCACGCAATACATTCCCAGTTAAGGAGGCGCGATAATAATGAGCTTAGCTCGCATTGCGTGGATTCCCCTTGACGAACAAGTAACTGAGTAACTGAGTAACTGAGTAACATTAACAGTCAAAATGTCACAGATTCGCAATTCAACATAAGGGAGTTGCTCATATTTTACACCTTATGTTAATAAATTGATGTGTTTGTATTTGAATAAAGTGCCAACTTGTTAACGCATTCCTAAGGTCGTGTCATTAGTTTTGATTAGTGTCATGATGTAATGCCTGGATTTTGGCAAAGTATCTGTAACTGCATTCGATGCTGAAATCTGCTTGAGCTATCACGCCAAGTGGAGTACTTGTCTTGGTGTAGTGGACAAAGCGTTCGCCTCCCACGTGCGGGCCCGAGGTCGAATCTCGGCCGGGCCGTGCCCTAAAACGTTTGGGGCGAATTTCCGTATCAGACGCAGTTCGAATGTGATTGTTAAAATTGTAAATTGTAATTGTAAAGTCGGCAAAAATAGTACGGTGCCGTTTCGAGGTCACTTCAATGCGTGTAATGCAACATTTCGATAATCACATTATAAACAATACAAAACGTATATATGTGTGTCAAGACTGATTTTTAAAAAAACTTACATTATCGCAGTAAATTGCAGTGCTTTCTTGGGTATTGTTTGGAAAAAGTGCACTCTTTCGTAAAATATTTACATTAAATGAAAGCATAGTTTATTCATGATTTTACTAAAGGTTTGTGCACATAAAACACATTGGAGGGGAGAATCCTACACTTGAAAGTGTGCGAGACGAATATTGTTTTGTTTTAGTTGGATCCCTAGACCTCTATCAAGGTTTACGCCAAAAAAATGAGATTACAGGTTCGTTATCGGTCGCCAGGAAGAAATTGACACCTATAAAGGTCGTGATAGTATCGAATACATGGTGACCTAAGCTCTTATAATCGCCAAACGAATGGGATTAACGTCTTTAAGAGTTCAAAACTAATGTGGATAAAGCAAGAGGGAGAAGCGAGCCAAGTAAAACCAGAAACGGGATACACATATGGATAGTGTACTGCATTGTGATTTGACCTAACCTATAGTCTTGTATCAGATGCATAATACAACACATAGTTAAACTTGTACTCAATATAATATATGAACATGGATATAAATCCTAGATATATTCCGAGTCTCTTTACACTTTGACATTACCTTGATATATCATAGGTTTCGGCTGGGACTATCTACCCTTACTACTTACAGCATATAATGATATATTGGAATGGCCCCATACTTTATTTTCTTTATTTGTTTAGAGGTTTCACTTGAAATGATGAATTGAACCGTCGTTGTCGAGTTTGCTTCCCTTTGTATGTTTGATTATAGATAGGTTCCTAATTCATAATTTGTCTGATTGGCAGTTGACTTGCCAACACAACACAATGGCAGTATGATATTGTGTGGTCGCTGGATTGGTTGCCATATTGAGCCCTTATTTGCCAATTGGATTCTTATCCATATTACATACAGGAAAGCTCTCTCTCTCAAAAATAAATAAATAAATAAAACATGGATAAACGATGGGTACTATTATTTTCGAGTAACACTGTATATGTGGATATACCGTACATATATTAGATTTAGCACCTGTGTTGCTATGGCCAATAGGACAGTCTGCTTTCGTATGGTGGATATTTATTGCTGCGTTACATTGGGTAATGGCAAAGTACTAATAATAGCTGTTTTGACACTGATCAAAGAGAGATTTAACTTGCAGGTAGAGTCTCGTTCACATTTCCCTGGGAATCGACAGTATATACATATTGTATATGCAAAACACAACTACGCTGTTAAACCTGAATATAAAGCAATGTATTGTGTCTCCATAATTCCTCAAATAGTATGTTTGGATGCATAATGATCCATTCAAATTTGAAAATCAACGGTATATGTTATGAAATACTAACACACACACTCTCTCTCTCTCTCTTTCCCGATCCGATCCGTATACCTGTACCAGCGCATTTTCAGCGACTATACACTCTAGGATAAATAATATTATAACCAATATTAAACGCACCATTATAACAGTTATTCACTTACTTAATTATGCAACTGTACATTTCTAGCTGGGGATGATCTCCCCTATAGAATATCATCCCCCACCTATAAAGGCCTTGGTACAATTCTTGCAATGTAAGCAAGGGTTCTCACGCTTCCCTCAGAGAATTGCAGCATTACCAAGATGATTGCTATCAACTAAGTTTAGCGTGTCACACCACACTACTAGGAAGCCGGCGCCCAAGAGTGAGGCCAGGCACCAGTAGCAGTTTGAACAGCCATTAGGACGCATCATCCCTAATTGGCTAAAGGTAGTGTTATACAAGTGACGTAAACAGTGACAGTACGATACTGTGCATTAATTAGTGTGTGTGTTAATACTCCATTCACGTTTCTTAAAATGTTTAATTTTTGTTACAGGAATATCATATACAGGAAATTAGCTCAGTCTCTGGTTGTTTATAATCTTTACAGAGTGTTTATAATATTAGGTACTTCCAAGTCTGGCAGATATAGTACCTAACAGACCTTACAAACTTTAAAGCCACGCTTCAGAATTATATTTTCTTGGTTAGATAAACAATAAAAAAACAACAAGGTAGTTTTGCTTGAACCAAGAACCTCATTAAAACATTCCTTTATAAACATGTTTACAGTGATCAACGGAATGTACAAGCATAGCTAAGGAAATATCTTTGCTGTAATAAATAGGAAATACACAAGTTAATCCATAAAACCTCTGGTTTTACCTATTCAACAGTATTTCTTGAACACCGCTCGGCAATCAGTCCTCGGGTTTTGTTCCCCCAGGACTCACTCTGCAGCTCAGGTTCTTTCACTATATTTTTGTTGTCATTTGTTCGTTGCGAGAAACACTTGGAAGAAAAATGATATGTGGGATGTTGAAAGAAGTGAAAACTAAACATTGGGGGAAACGAGAACAAGAGGAACAAAGAATGATTGGGTGAAAGAAGAACTCTGAAAAAATCAAAGAATGATTGGGGGAACGTTGAAGGAAGTGCAGAATGAGTGGAAGAACGTTGAAGGAAGCGAATAATTATTGAGGGAACGTTGAAGGATGCAAAGAATGATTGGGGGAACGTTGGAAGACCAAAGCAAAGCGAAGTCAAAAGAGAGGAACATATGGGGCTAAAATGGGAAGCAAAGGTTAAGGGGAGATTTCCACCTGGAGGATTTTTTTCTGAACCTCTTTCTCCCTCATGTTTAGCCCCATTGCTTGTGAGATTTAAAGACGCTTGCCCCATTAATTTGGCGATTTTAAGAACCGTCGCCCCATTTCTGTCAATTTTAAGACCATTCGTGGCATTTAGGTGTCGATTTTTTCCTGGCGAGCGATAGCGAGCCTGTAATTTAAGGGGAACCGGCCTTCGGCCGGGAAAATTGTCTACCGAAAAATGTACAAATTTATCTTGAAAGGAGGTCAAGGGGGGAGTAATTTTAAGCTTGATGGAAGTCTAGGGAATCGACTAAAAACCTCCCCTTAAGTGTGTGTGTGTGGGGGGGGGGGGGGGATTCTGAACCTTTCCTTCCACATGTTTAACCTAATTAGTTTTCATATTCTAAGACGTTCGCCCCATTAGCTTAAGACCTTTCACCCCAGTTCTTTGTCAAACTTATGACTTATTCTGCCACTTAGGTGTCGATTTTTGCCTGGCGAGCGAAAGCGAGCCTGCAATTTTGGAGAAAAGACTAAAGCAAAAAGGATGTAGGTTTCCACAAGTTTTGCCAAGTGTTGACTCTTCCCAAATGGTAGAAATATTAGCTCGCTTACTCTAGTCCTTCTAAAGTTAAGAGAAGTTGGGGTCCTTAATGTCTTTTATAATATGTTGATAATGATTTCGGATATAATATTTACATAATTAGATAGAACTCTTCCCATGATACTATTCTGAAACAAACACACGCATGGGGGAGAGAGAGAGAGAGAGAACAGAAATGTTACAAAACATGTACATAGTTTCGTTTCAACAGAACCTCCTTAGTCGTTCGAATCCCTCCCAGGGGGGTCCTTTTGAACCTCCCCTGTTTCGCTCAATTCATTTACATATGCTAAGGCTTTTCACCCGATTAGTTTAGTAATAATAAGACGCTTCACACCGTAAGGTGCGGATTTTGTTGTGGGCTAGTAATAGCCAGCCTGTAACTCAATGTTAATGGTTTAGATACTTTAACTCGTTTAGTACCAGTGATCGACGTCATTTTCATCATACTCTGGCAAGTGTTAGATAATTTAATTCAGCTTAGGAAGGACCTCTAGCAATAATAAGGCTTCACAGTATCTCTACCAACCCTTTTAACTACCACATATCGTACGGTCGCGCTAATAAGTCATATCCCAGCTGTCATTACGTGTTGCTCTCTCTGTGTTGTATTAATGTCTGTCAGATGTTGAATAGGGTGGGTTAGTGTAGGAACCTGTTTATATATCTCACTCAAAAAGCAGAACTCATGTGTAAATATTGCTGATACCAATTATTGATCAAAACCTAATTGGTGCCGAGACATCACTTATTAGCGCGATTGTACATACGCTCCGTACTATCGTTCAAATATAGCTAGAATAAAATATGATATACGTCGCTGGTACTCAAAGGGCTAAAGCACCAACAACAAAATTATAAAGGGAGTTGTCAAATAATGTAAATCAAATATATTGTTTATGTCTTCGACAACGTCAGGTAAATAAATTTACACATTTTATATTTTCGCCCCTGAACAATTATTCATGTGAATAATTGTAATATACGTACGTGACTCACACATTGAAATGCATCATTATTTGTGCCCTGCTAAATAATGTTGTTGATCAGCACACAATTGTTTTACGGTGGCAATTTTCCGTTATTGCTTTTATGATAACCACAGCATGGATAGATGCTGGACAGATAGGGGGACATTGTTATTATGAATATGCAATATGATTACGAGGGTTTGTTTTTCATTCAACATTAGCAATATTGAATTACTAATAATATAAGTAAATATGCCGAAACTAATAGATAATGCATTTGCTAGTGTATGAAGCACTCATATAGAAATGATCTAACACGACGACCGCTAAATAAACACCATACACAGCTAGAGACTCACCTCTAAATAAGACAATGATGAAACTTCCTGCACACATAATATATGAGCCACATAGGTAGGAACTGCAGACGATAATAATAATAGCCGACCCTTCCACAAACACTATTTCACACGATACACCTTCATTAAGGGGAGGATTTAAGTGTGTTCCCTAAACCTCCATCAAGCTTAAAATTACACCCCCGGGTACATTTTTTGCTAGAAATATGTACTGGACGAAGGCCGGTTCCTTTTACATTACAGGCTCGCTATCGCTCTCCAGGAAAAAAAAAAGGCACCTGAATGCCACGAACGGTCTTAACATTGATTTTTTTTTTTTTTTTTTTTTCTATATTCCAACTACTCCCTCTCGGGCATAGGCTAATAGCCTTTACACTCTACCGCTGAACACGGTGAGGCCCGTGAGGTCTTGTTCCAGCCAAGGTTAAGAGATACAACAGGTTGGAGCATGGGGTCACTCAAACTCGTACCGCTCGCGCATGACGTCACGAGGGAGGAAGGGTCTGAGGTCACTCGACTGTTTACCATTCATTCTCAAAGGAGCAGCCGAGCCAGCACTATCCTCCGTTTTCTTTTACTTCATACCGTGATGCTATAACTACTGTATAATGCCCTGTGAAAGTGCAGCTCTTCTATTTTAACTGAACAAAATGCCTTTATATTGTCAAGTTGTTGGATGCATTTTGGATGCATTATTTATATATATATATAAATATTGTGACGCCTCCCGGCGTTAGCAGAATGGTTGCGTGGGGCATTGCAGCTCGCTAGCGCTCGCCAGGATGGGGGGATAGGCTACAGTTGTCCTAGAATGATCTGCTTTATTTCATTAGTGTCGTGTTGCCACAGACAGTCTAGAAATGGTCTTTGTTTTGGTCTGTGACCGCGCCTTATATTTTATATTCGCTATAATATAAATGTTGCTTGTGTGGGAGGCGAGCAAGGGAGTGTGAGGGAGTACACCCGGCAGCGAGGTGAGCTATGACGCGGATCGCTTGGGCGCTGACGGCGTTGGCGGCCGGGTGGTCAACTAGTCCCTTCCCGTCGCGGCCTCGTGTTTTTTACCAGCTCAGAGCTTGCCTGACACGCGTATCGCCTACATCCTTTGCAATTCTGTCCCCCATACTCGCTACTTTGCATACTATTTCTCTCTCTCGACTTCTCCTTTCTCATTCTCTAATCTTTATTAAACTCAACATCCCTTCTGGTTTCAGCATAGACGTTCACCGTCGACCAGTCGTATTGTACGCGAAGCTCTCAGATATTTCCATGTATTAGGTTAAGAAGGTATTATGCTTTATTGAGGTTTAGAGAGACGGGCTTTTCCGTATGTGTCCTCTCTCGGGAAGGTTGTAGACCGGTATATGTCTCCCTTGCAAGGTGTTTGAGTGATTCTGCTTGGTTATCTAAAGCTAGACTAGGGGTAAGGTTACTGTGTCGTTGTCTCCGATGTGTGCAGTGTTAGCTAAGCTCTGCACGACATCGACAGGTACTGTGGGAGCCTAAGTTGTCTTCGGGTTGGTTTACTTTGCGAGCACAGCGCTGTGGTGTGAAAGGGCCATAGCCTATCCCTCACAACATAGTGCTGCCTCTTTGTGTTGACTTCTGAGGGATCGCTAGGATAGAGCTAGGTACTAGAGACCTAGATTTATCAAGAGAGCATCCCCGTCATATAACGTAATCTTCATTATACCACCCTCGGAGAACGTTAAGCTACGAGCCGCATGCTCGCCCATTGTTGCCCTGCCTTGATACCCCTGCTAGACTTTATTAACTGAGCAGACACTGGTTAGAGATAAGCCCCATTATTATATGTATGCAGCATTATTATTCACTGCACTTTTGAGCCGAGGTTGTTGTTGAGTTGCACAACCCGAGTAGGCTGTTGTGTTGTGTCACGAAGCATTTCTTTAGTTGTCGAGCATTACTACCTTTGCGCAGTCTTTATTATTCGCCTGCCTATTATTACTATATTTCCTAGCATTTATTGTGACCCGTATTCTGCATTATAATTGTTCAAGATTCTTTACGAACATCTTCCCAGCATCAGACTTATTTCAGAAGTTTCCAGTTGATGTTGCAGGACTAGCATTGCACTTTCTTTAATACAGGAGTGCCAGTTATTTGAGTATCTACCGTAACGTTAATTAATCACGTTAACTATCTTTTCTTTGTGTAACTTAATCGAGTAATCTTTTACTGTTTGAGAATAGGCCGTTTCATTGAGCGTCAGCCTAGTGTGTGTGCACCAGTTACCGAGTCATAGGATACCTCGTTGTCCAGGCACGACTCAGGGCGGTAATGGTGTTTTGTTTTCCAGTGTTTAAGGCAGGGGTTGGATCTAGTGTTACCGTTGTTGCTTTTTGCCATTATCTAGTCCAATGTTGAAGAGCCCTGTGTCTTTGAGAACCTGGATCGTAACAAATGGCGACCTAGCTCAGGATCTTGTGAACTAAGAGATAATTGCAGGATTGTTGTGGTCATTTGTTTTATTGAGGAATATAGTGGGCACGTTAAATTTGTTTTGGCAATGTAGTATAGCACTTGAGAGTCTTCAGACATTTTTGGCAAGTGATTTGTGCTACATAGGAGCTTGGGTACTTCTTCTTTTTTTTTATAAACGTGATAATTTTTGGTGGACACAATGGGAGACGAATCAGATCATACTGAGAGTTCAGGGAATGATGCAGGCTCTGATGGGCAGATGCCAGGGGGGTTAGTAACTAGTGAGGAGGCCGCAAAGAAGTTTTTGGAGGTGCCTATAACAGCTGATCGACTAGAGGGAATTAGCAAGTATGGTCTACAGTGTTTGGCTCCCCTCATGGGGCTTAAGGTGGCTCATGGCATCAAGAAGAACAATTTGAGGGCTTGCGTTCTGGGGGCGGCTAGTGAGGTCCAGGGTGGACAGGGTGCTCGGGGACTTCTGCTCGAGCCCCCCCTCCACTCTACTCCCATCGGGACCTCTAGGATGCCGGAGTTTAGTACGTTCCCGCAGGCCGATAGCCGCTGGCAGCGTGGTTTAGGATCGCTGGGTCCAATAGTTGCACCTCCTCCTCAAGGTTTCACTACAGAAATGCTCTTCCAGCTTGAGATGGCTAACCAGCAGCGGCAGTTTGAGATGGCTAAGCGACAGGCTGATCTCGAACTCGCTAAGGCTAAACAACAGACGGATCTCGAACTCGCTAAGGCTAAACAACAGACTGATCTCGAACTCGCGAGAATAAAGCCCAGTCGGAGGCTGAGTCTACCAGGTACCGTGCAGATATCGATCTTGAGAAGACTCGGGTGGAAACGACAGGGCAACGTCTCGGTGGTGGGAATTGTGGGCATGATCAGTCTTTGTCGCACCTGTTGAAGCTAGTCCATGTATTTGATGAGTCGGGTGTCACCGAATTTTTCATGAGATTCGAGAAGAAGTGCCAGGAACACCAGTGGCCTGGGGAGAAGTGGGCAGCCCTTGTTTCCTCTAGACTTGTGGGCAAGGGACTCAGGGCTTATGATGCATTACCTATAGAGTCATGTATTATCTATGAGGAACTCAAGGAGGCTGTCCTGAGAGCATACGAACTACAACCAGAGACGTACAGGTTGAAGTTCCTGGGTGTTACCAAGGGTCGGGAGAGCACCTTTTTGGAGCATGCCCGGGAGCTGTCCGATGCTTTTGGGAATTGGCTGAGGTCGGAGAAAGCTACTACGTTTGACGACATTAAACAGTTGGTGCTTTTAGAGCAGTTTTTCAAATGCACGGGCGGCGACCTGACGTTAAACCTGAAAGAAAAGCAACCAAAAACTCTACAGGAGGCAGCTGAGATGGCTGACCTCCGGCTATCACTAATTCGTGGGTGCGGGTCTGCCCAGCGTAGTGAGGCAGGTAACAAGGGGCGTGACGCCCCACCCTACAAGTTAGTGATATACCTTATGCAAACAAGTACAAGAGCCATGATACCAAGACTGACCACAAGACTAGCACCGTCCCGTTTAAGAAGGGGCCGGGCCCTTCCCAGTACCAAGGGAAGCCCAAAGGGGAGTTGAAGTGTTATCATTGTCATAAAAAGGGGCACTTTGCAAGAGTCTGTCCTAGCAAACCACCTACAGCAGCTGTGTCTTTGGCCTGCAACATTGGTGTGTCTCCGAAGTCGTCTGAGTTTGCCCGGGGCAGTTCATCAGAGGCTGAGGCACAGCCAATGCAGAAGCACCTGGGAGGCTCGAACCCTGCTCAGGATGTTTTTTGCGACCATAGAGGGCGGGGTTGCGTGATGTGGGCGGGGCGCAAGTATGGAGTAGAGGTCTTGCGTGATACAGGTGCTTCCCAGACTCTGATGAAAAACTTGACTGGCTACCCTATAAACGCGGCTCGGGTGGTAGTGGTGCAGGGTATTAATGCAACTCGGTCATACCCGCTGGTGCGGTTGGAGTTGGAGGTGGATGGTGTGGCACGTGAATTGGATGTCGGGATTGTGGAGAAACTGCCAGTGGAGGGCGTCGACCTTCTTCTCGGCAACGACTTTGCAATGCCCGCTTCTGAGGTTCTACCCTTAGTCGTTGCCGAGAGGCCGGCCGACGTGAGTAGGGAAGAGCAAGAGTGGGTCGAGCGGTGCCAGACACAACCCATGGCGTGTGTTGTCACCCGAGCTCGGGCAGTTAAAGTGTCGCAGCCTAGTCCTCCGTCTTCAGACCAGCGGAGGAACGATCAACAGGAGGAGGCTAAAGCTGGAGTTGGTTTTAAGAGTTTTGACTCGGCGGCTCTCCTGGGTGATTCAGTATTAGCACCATTACTTAATTCTGGAGTAGCCCCTGGGCCTGTCATCGAGAGTGACGAGGCTGGGCATGACGAGACTCCATGACAGCAACGTTATGTACATCGAGAGAGACAGAGGGAGCAGCCCAATATCGGGGAGGGTCATGCATTGCTCCGGGAGCAGTTAGATCGCTTGGCACCCTCAGATATACGTCGGTTGCAACTAGAGGACCCTGAGCTCCAAACGTGTGCTAATGGAGCTGTAGAGCTCGACGAGGACGGCGATGCACAGCCAGGAGATTTTTTTTATTTAGAAGGCATCCTCTATAGGCGTTTTCAAGACCCTAAACGTAGTTGGCAAGAGGGGTCCGGAGTAGTGGACCAGTTGGTGGTGCCACGGGAGTGCAGGGATAGCCTACTGAGGTTGGCGCATGACATACCACTGGCAGGACATCTAGGGGTGAGAAAAACGGTGGCGGCTTTAGAATTTATTTTTTTGGTGGCCGGGGATGAAGGGGCAGGTGGTAACCTGGATAGCAAGGTGTCATACGTGCCAGAGGGTTGGAAAACCTAACCAAACAATTCCGAGAGCCCCGTTGCACCCCATTCCTGTCAGTGGACCGCCCTTCAGTAAGGTCATCATTGATATGGTCGGACCCCTACCCCCTACTAGTGCCTGTAATAAATTTCTATTAACTATCATGGATGTGGCCACTCGTTATCCTGATGCATATCCAATGAGAAATGGCACGGCGAAAACTGTTGTCCGGAACCTGCTCTTGTATTGCTCGCGGTATGGTTACCCGCAAGAGGTGCAATCGGACCAAGGTTCTAGTTTTACATCTAATCTGTTCAAACAAACTATGATTCAGCATGGCATCAGCACTGTCGTCTCTTCTGCGTATCACCCGGAGAGTCAAGGGGTGTTGGAGAGGTGGCACGCCACGCTGAAAAGCATGCTTCGATGTTACTGCGCAGAGAATGGAAAGGATTGGGACCTTGGTCTGCCGTATGTTTTGTTCGCGGCAAGAGAAGTACCTGGAGAGAGTCTCGGTTTCAGTCCGAATGAGCTTGTTTTCGGGCATCAGGTGAGGGGTCCTCTCCACATGGTGAAAGAGATGTGGGAGGGCACTAGGCATATTGTTCTGCGAGATAAGTTGCAACCTCTTGTTCCTGAGCGACAAGAGGAGTTGTTTACTAGGCTGTGGCAGTCCGTCCGCATGTTTGTTGCTTCTCCAGGTCTGATGTACGGGGTAGAATCCGACACGGAGGCTGGAGACAGTGCAAAGCTCGAGTTGGTTCCCTACCATGTGAATCCTGCTCGACAGCCTGTTGTGAAGGCGGAGCTGGACAGCGTGTGGAGAGGGAGTCTGAGGGATGAGGGATATCGTGAGTGGTCGTTGCCAGTGGCTTTGCAACCTGAGTTTGGTGGCAGAGTCCGTGTGTATGTTGATTGCAAGAGTGTGGAAGCATTATCCCTGACAGACGCCTATCCATTACCCCGAGTTGACGACACCATAGACCGCTTCGGGGCTGCCTCGCTCATCACGAAGGTAGAACTAGTGAAGGGTTATTGGCAGGCCCCGTTGCCGGAAAGAGCGAAGAGAAGTGCCAGTCTTGCGATGAACTGGGCAGTTTATCAGTGTCAGGTGTTGTTGTGCTGCCGGAACACAAGTTGGATGTGTGGCATGCTAAGGGCACTGATAATGTTTTGGCTTTGTTTGCAGGAGAACCCTCGCTGTTCAGTCAGTGTCTGTCGTGGGTGGAGGATCCGGGGTAGGCTACCACAGTATGTTGGTATAGCCTCCTGTCTTGGCTCGCGGTGTATTTTTGCGCTGGTGCTTGTTGGCTCGCGTGTGTAGCATCAGCGTAGGGTCGCAGGGCAGGAGTTGTTGGCTTTGATTAGAAGAAAATTAGGCTACATCTATAGTAGCCGCCAAAAACAACATTAAAATAAAATATGAAAAAATAAATAAAAACTCTTTCTTTTTAATAATTAATTTTAAGATAATATTGTAGCTGAGTACTGAGTGCAGATGATTTTCCCTCAGTAGGCTGTGCTTCTTAAAGCTCGCTCTGGGAGCACAATGTTTTGAATTAATGTATTATATTTTTGAGGAAACTGAGCTTGCATTCCATGAGAGTGGTTAGGAGTGGCAGATTCTAGCGACATTCTGCCTGTTCAGATATGGGCTCATGGTTGAGTGTTCCATATCTTGGGGGGGGGGTGTGACGCCTCCCGGCGTTAGCAGAATGGTTGCGTGAGGCATTGCAGCTCGCTAGCGCTCGCCAGGATGGGGTGTGACGTTAACCACTCCGTTAGAACCGCATGGCTTGTCCTACAGTGACCCGCTAGGATCGCCAGGGCAGTTTATGTATTAGAGTGTGCTTTATTTCATATGAAAGCTTGTGTCATGGGCAGTCCAGAAAGGCTCTTTGTTTTCACCCATGTCAAGGCTTTATATATTTAATTGTAAAGTATATGTTTTATCATTAACTAGTAATGATGGGATCTGGGAGAAAGAGAGAGAGTAGAACAGAGTGAGAGGGAGCGCGTAGTGTTTTTGTCCCGCTCGATGACGTCACGGCTGGCTGCCTCGTTCGCGGGGGTTGGTGGAGAGAGGTCCTTACCATGCTGCAAGCTCTCTTGCTAGTGGTTAGAGGACTTGTAACCGCTTTTTTCCCACGCGGCTCGAGCTGGTGCGAGTATATATACAGTTCCTCGCCACTCTCTCCCTCAGATCTGGTTTCTAGAACGCACCCATCTTTTTCCCTTGCTACCTGTACCCCGCTCGCACCTGAGAATCTTTTCCTCTGCCTATCTCTCTCATTTTCCATATCTTTCACCACCTTTTATTAATATTATACCCCCTCTGGTTAACTCTGCAAAATCAGCTTCATGCTGGCCAGTTGTATTGTGCGTTAAGGTCTGATATAACCCATGTATGTTAGTTGTTAAGATAAGTGGATCACGAAGCATTGGTTGGCTTTCATATTGCCGCTTCCTTTAATTATTAGTGTTCTGCTGGATTAGATAATGCTAGACTAGGAGTCTGATATTATAAGGTATTGTTTCCTATGAGTGCTGGCTTTAGTTAAAAGCTGCACGACATACCTGAGAACTGGAGTTGATTGAGTACATTCTAGTCTGTGTGCCATTGAGAGTAGAGCATGCACGAATGAGGGCTTTTTGCCTATACCATTCTGCACTGTTCTAAGCTCGTTGTTTATCTTTGAGGTACGCCAGGAGAACGCCTAATACTTCGGTATTAAGGTTTCTCAAGAGAGCTACCCTTCCCTATAACGTAATATTTGACGCACAGACTTGAGATTTGCACTAGGCTATGCGGCATGCCATGCGCACCAGTATCTCGTATCATTGACTCTAGCTAGACTTTATCAGTCACAGTAGACATTAAGTATATTAACCTAATTACTCTTTTTATGCATACCCATTTATGATTACACAAGCATTTCGCAGCCTAGTTTGATGTATTGAGACACAAACGACTTAGGCTCTTTTGTTGATAGGAATACTGCATTGTCGTGGCGATTATTATTATTGTTGTAGTGTTTAGGATATTCTTGGCTCCGACGGCATTATATATTCTGCCTTTTTGTGTGCATAGCCTGCACGAGCATTGTTCCGCTGCCTGCCTTTTTGGGTTCCATTTCCGATACGAGCATCTTTATAGCATCTAACATTTAAAGAAGATTCCTTGTTAGTGTTGAAGGACTTTAGTGCACTTTCTTTCATGCAGGAGTGCCTGACATTTATTGATTAAAGTAACGTAAGCTGTAACTTCTCTTACCACCTTACTTTGCATACCATAACCAAGCACCTTCGGTTATAGGTAGTAATAGGCTGTTTTCACATAACATTAAGCCTAGAGTAGACGCACATTTATTGAGAGTTTGATAGCCTATTATTGCATATAGAACTCTGTAGAGTATTTGTGTTCTTTGTTCACTGGGAATATACATCAGAGGTTGGATCTAGCGCTTTCCGTTGTAGCATTTATGCCATTACTAGTCCAATGAATAAGAGCCCTGATATATTTGAACCCCAGTCGTAACAGGGGGGATAGGCTACAGTTGTCCTAGAATGATCTGCTTTATTTCATTAGTGTCGTGTTGCCACAGACAGTCTAGAAATGGTCTTTGTTTTGGTCTGTGACTGCGCCTTATATTTTATATTCGCTATAATATAAATGTTGCTTGTGTGGGAGGCGAGCGAGGGAGTGTGAGGGAGTACACCCGGCAGCGAGGTGAGCTATGACGCGGCTCGCTTGGGCGCTGACGGCGTTGGTGGCCGGGTGGTCAACTAGTCCCTTCCCGTCGCGGCCTCGTGTTTTTTACCAGCTCAGAGCTTGCCTGACACGCGTATCGCCTACATCCTTTGCAATTCTGTCCCCCATACTCGCTACTTTGCATACTATTTCTCTCTCTCGACTTCTCCTTTCTCATTCTCTAATCTTTATTAAACTCAACATCCCTTCTGGTTTCAGCATAGACGTTCACCGTCGACCAGTCGTATTGTACGCGAAGCTCTCAGATATTTCCATGTATTAGGTTAAGAAGGTATTATGCTTTATTGAGGTTTAGAGAGACGGACTTTTCCGTATGTGTCCTCTCTCGGGAAGGTTGTAGACCGGTATATGTCTCCCTTGCAAGGTGTTGAGTGATTCTGCTTGGTTATCTAAAGCTAGACTAGGGGTAAGGTTACTGTGTCGTTGTCTCCGATGTGTGCAGTGTTAGCTAAGCTCTGCATGACATCGACAGGTACTGTGGGAGCCTAAGTTGTCTTCGGGTTGGTTTACTTTGCGAGCACAGCGCTGTGGTGTGAGAGGGCCATAGCCTATCCCTCACAACATAGTGCTGCCTCTTTGTGTTGACTTCTGAGGGATTGCCAGGATAGAGCTAGGTACTAGAGACCTAGATTTATCAAGAGAGCATCCCCGTCATATAACGTAATCTTCATTATACCACCCTCGGACGTTAGGCTACGAGCCGCATGCTCGCCCATTGTTGCCCTGCCTTGATACCCCAGCTAGACTTTATTAACTGAGCAGACACTGGTTAGAGATAAGCCCCATTATTATATGTATGCAGCATTATTATTCACTGCACTTTTGAGCCGAGGTTGTTGTTGAGTTGCACAACCCGAGTAGGCTGTTGTGTTGTGTCACGAAGCATTTCTTTAGTTGTCGAGCATTACTACCTTTGCGCAGTCTTTATTATTCGCCTGCCTATTATTACTATATTTCCTAGCATTTATTGTGACCCGTATTCTGCATTATAATTGTTCAAGATTCTTTACGAACATCTTCCCAGCATCAGACTTATTTCAGAAGTTTCCAGTTGATGTTGCAGGACTAGCATTGCACTTTCTTTAATACAGGAGTGCCAGTTATTTGATTATCTACCGTAACGTTAATTAATCACGTTAACTATCTTTTCTTTGTGTAACACAATCGAGTAATCTTTTACTGTTTGAGAATAGGCTGTTTCATTGAGCGTCAGCCTAGTGTGTGTGTGCACCAGTTACCGAGTCATAGGATATCTCGTTGTCCAGGCACGACTCAGGGCGGTAATGGTGTTTTGTTTTCCAGTGTTTAAGGCAGGGGTTGGATCTAGTGTTACCGTTGTTGCTTTTTGCCATTATCTAGTCCAATGTTGAAGAGCCCTGTGTCTTTGAGAACCTGGATCGTAACAATATATATATATATATATATATATATATATATATATATATATATATATATATATACAGTATATGTGTGTGTGTAGTATGTAGGCTATGAACCGTAAAACCGTGTAACTTCGGAAATTTTTCGAGGTTTTTTAACGATATCTCCTGACTGTAAACACATTATAGAGATATAACTAGGTAAAGTGATGTGTGGTGATAGTGCGCGGTAATCCAGGAAGCCTCCTAAAATTATCCCCAATAATAAGAGAGCTATCCTTATCCTAAATGGTGTCTGAGGTCATCTTGAAAAGTGGCTAATTACTTATTATCGCCAATGTCCGAAGTTACGACTCAAGTCCGAAGCGACCTGGTTTTACGGAATGTAATTATTTGTATGTATGTGTGTATACCGGTATATACCAGGTTCAGATTATGCTGTTCAAATGTCCTCATTACAGAATGGACATATATAGTTTATTTGGAGTCAGTACAACGAAGAATGACCAAAATTATCCATATTATATATCTTCCATATATAGAAAGGTTGAATAAATTAGTCTTGCACTCTTTACAGAGACCCATCTCGTCCAAATGCCTACTAATTTTATCTTAAAGCTCTCTATCATTCTTGATCCCACTATAGCACTTGGTAGCCTATTCCACCTATCTACAACTCTGTTACCAAACCACTATTCGCCTATATCGAAATGTATCTATCTTGAAAACAATTGTTATAGTTCTTTCGCTATCACTGAGCTTTATTACATTTTTCATATCCCCTCTATTAATCCCACTAACCCACTTGAACACCTCTATCAAATCCCCTATAACTCTGCGTCTCTCTAATGAATGAACATAAGAACCTAAGAAAATGGGAGTCTGCAAAAAGCCGATCGGCCCTCACAAGGCAGATCCCTGTCACACCCAACCCCAATTACATAAGAACATAAGATCGCGTGAAGCTGCATATGGCCTATCTACTTTAAAAGCTTACTCTCACAAATACTTCCTAGAATTAGAACTTAAGTTAATATAGTACCAACATACAGTATAATATATTTAAGAAATAATAATTATGTCTAGATTTCTAGAAAAAAAAATACAATATTTGACACTACTTGGCCAAACTGGTTCACGGGCCTCATGCTAGAGGGAGTGGGGCCGCATGAGGCCCGCATATTGGAGTTGGACACCCCTGTGGTCTAGTAGCGGCAGTTTGGCTGGCAGGCGAGCGTTTTTCCATCTTTCTTTCTCTCGTCCAGCATTGTGACGTCAGCAGGCTGCGCGTGCGCCAACCTGTTATTTCTCTTAACCTTGGTTCCAGCCTAGGGAGTGAGACATGCGAAGCACCTACTCACGGCTCGAACCCAACTCCATCTCTGAAGCTGCTTCGCCCCTGCGCCTCACAGTCTCACTCCCCAGGCTCGGACCCTCACTCTCAGAATGCCACCTATTGAGCAAGTAACTCACTAGGCATTGCCCCCCTGTAGCATATTTTGAATATGAGAATATTCATACAGTGCTATTTAATCAGGGAACAATGAGGGTATTTTGTGTTGGCATTTCGGTGTGCTGTGGTAATGCACTGAAACTAGGTACAGCACAAATTCCATCCCAATAATATCTTCCCATTGATATATTGGGATTCGAACCCGGGTCCATTGGATCACCAGTCCAGTGGCAAGACCACTCTGCACAATCACCACACTAATGGGGCGATGGTCTTAAAATCTCAAAATCAATGAGGCTAACCATGAGGGATAAATGGGTCCAGAGAAAACAAATATCCCTCAAGTGGAAATCTCCCCTTAGCCCCTTTTGCTGGAGGGCCATATAAAACTGAATATCGTCGTCTAATAGTAGCCAGAATAAAAGTTAATAGGAAGGCACCGGAACAGAAGGGGTTAACTAAACACATGCATAACATAACATAATCTGACACAAACATATTAATCTCACAAACACGAGCCTCACATAAACACCCAAAGCAAGTTTGAGGCACACTTCACAAAGACACAATCCACACAGTCAAGAGCCACAGCTCTGTTTACCTAGGCCATGTCACTAGCTGGAGCAGATGGGAAGAGAATAGTCCAGTAAATCTAGCAATCATTTAACTGGACCTAGAACAAATTGCAATAGAAGTTTTTTTGGCTTTAACTTGTTTATTAGGTCCCTCTGATGAACATATAAAAAGTCTCCAACTTTTGGACACTGGGAAAGTGGTTAATTTGCATAAATTCAAGATGGCCGCCGTCCAAAGCTTCAATTTACAGATAACTTTTTTCTGGTTGCTCCTAGACCCTATAAATGTATTACAAACAACGTTTTTTGGCTTTAACTTGTTTATTAGGTCCCTCTGATGAACATATAAAAAGTCTCCAACTTTTGGACACCTGGAAAGTGGTTAATTTACAGCCGAAAAACCTTACAGACAGGCTGAACTGTCTCTTTCACAAGGGGTGACACAGGCACTTTGTGCTTGTATGGGTTTTTTGACCTGTTGTCCCTCTTTTTTATAAAAAAAAAAAAAAAAAACCATGACGTAGTATGACGTCATTCAGAGCCAATTATGTAATTCATGATAGGAGTTCGTATTCACTTGGATCATCGGTGCTTGCATCAAAGTTGCTATTTTGACAGAGTCCTTTACATTGACCACATGCACTGGAACATTCAAGCTCATTCCGTTTGCAACTACAGCGTTGAGTGTCACAGTTGCCCTTACACTGACATCTGACCAATTTCAGTAGTGAATCAGGAGCCACTGGCGAATCCATCGTCTTCGGTTCAAGCTGTCCCTTCCGCAGACACCAGCCCCATTTCTCGGGGTCCACACAGTTCCCCATCCATTCCTGGACCTGACAATAAACTCGGAACGAGTGGTATTTGGCTGCATCGGTTGTTGGGGGAAGGCTGTGAACTTCAACGGTAGTTGAACTTTTTGCCACCTTGTTGCAAAACTTTGTCTTTCGCAGTCCGTCAAGGGTGTCATTTCCTTTTCCCCCGTACAAATAAACCAAGGCCTTTTCACCAGCTGATGATATCGCGTCTTTACTTTCACTTTGGCAACAGAATGCTTCTATACATTTCAAGAAACCGTTGTCTTCCCTCACTTTCCTCAAGGCAGCCCCTTTACCAATACCATACAGTCGTGAGGTTGTGTCACATCCACAGAGTGCATGGACAACTGGCAGGACACGACAGATGCTTTCACCGAGAGCTTCTGCTACTGAGTTAATATGCCAACATTTCCCACATTCCTTGCTCGACTTGAAGTACAAATCATTCATCCCTCGTTCCGCATAATGACACAACAGCACCAACAAGTCTGTGTCCTCACCTATCACATATGTCACGGTTTCCCTTGCATGCTCAATTCCCTTCTTCGCAATCATGACATCTGCATCTGCTGGCGCATTGACACAGTCAATTCCATTTGCCTTGAATGTTTCACACAATAAGTCAATGAAGTTTTGCTTATTGTCCGAGTTTGACAAGAAGTTTTCCTTTTTTGACCGAAGGGGCATGGTTGGAGTGAACATCACCTTTTGACCAAAGACTCCTTTTGATCGTCGATTGTGTGTCATGTCCTTGGTAGTAGGTCCTGATTTATAACCGTCGAATACAACCACCGGGTTGAGAAAGTTTTTGGAAACATGCTTCATGTACATGCTTGCAATGTCCTCAAATGTGTCACCCTTCTTCCATGGAATCCTTTGCAATAAGGAACCACCATCCAGAACATGGGTCACAGTCCTTTCTTCCTCAAATGATTCCAATGACGACTTGGGAACAACAGCAGCTATCTCATCTCCTAGCTGTGGTTTATTGGCTTCCCTGAGCCTCCCCCACTTATCGAACAGAGCAGTAGGGTAGCTAGACAACTCATACGCAAAGACCTCTTCAACACCTAAGTCCCTGTTATTAGCAAAGATGAGGAGCCTCTGGAAAAGGAGCTGTGGGTCGATTGGTACTTTTTCAGCACTGATTGTAACCTTTGCACCCAACGACTCAACTTGATCTTTCTTCCTAAATGAAAAGTCAAAAGCATTGCTACCTTCCATCTTCTGCACAATGTTCATACCAACCTCATACAGTAAATGAGGATTGGCCGAGGCTGGTCCTGTCACACCGTTGGCAATATTCCTGAGTTCATTTGATTCTTGAAATGGATCATAATCCTTGAAGAATGCGAGAACCTTCTCTGTGTCCTTCCTATCTCGTTCACGCCTTGCTTCAGTCATTTCTTTGTGCTGCTCAGAGGTGTGGAAATGCTTCCCTGTCAGTTCTTGCATAACTTCACTCACCTCAGCGCAGGCTGGCATAGCAAGTAACCAGCGCAGGCGTTGCGTTTCCTCCATGCCCCTACCACGTGTCAATCCACCATTCGTTTTCAAAGAGCGCATCAAAACCTGCTCTATAACCAAGTCGCTTGGCAGTCCTGCCCACAGCCGATCACTTCGGCGGATCACAAATAGACCGGAGTTCAATTGACAGAACATGTCTGGGTTGAGCTGCTCAAGTTCAATCATGTCTTGAATGTACACATGGGCTGACTTGGCATAATTGTTATGACCACACGCTGCAAAGTACGGCAACATCTCCTGGAGTGTTCCGAGGTACAGTAGGAAATCGCCCATTCTCAGTGCCCTCAGGAAGCGACGCAGCAGGTCAATCATGTCCATATATTGAATCCATAGCTTTCCCATCGTATGCTCTGCTAAGGAGCTCTTCTCAGCTTTAAGTTTTTCAGAAATTCTGTTGTAAACGTCTTTACTGCAGACTTCATCCGGTGAAACGTCTTCACGCAACAGCTTATCCAAAAGATCTGCAGCCTCCTGGAAGTCCTTGCATGCGTCACTTTCCTCATCTACCATTGAGAGGTTGACACCGTATGCCCTGCCTAACACAATCGAACTCAAGGCTGTGTCAACCAAGAAGTGGCCTCTGATTGCTCGTGCATAGGCTTTCCCACTCAGCATTTGGGTCACAGCATTTTCAGCGTATATAAGTTCCAAAACCTCCTTAAGCCCAGATGCTTCCATAACATGGCCCATGCATCCCAAAAAGCTCATCACAGAGTGAAAGCCACCAAGGTTCAAAACAATGGGTTTCAGTTCGCTTCCTTCCTTCTCATGAACAATGATCGTCTTCGCTTTCCAATAAAGCGGTTGGTCGAATGTCAGCATTGGCGTCGTTCCCTGGCGATGGCTTTCCGCAGCAACGAAGTGAAGTGTTGAGTAAATACAACTCATGTCCGTAGGGTCCATGTCAATCATGGGCAAGAAATGGACGGATGATTTCCCTGGGTGTGGTCCATGGCACACACTCTGCATTAAGCCGGACCAGCCTGGTCGTTTTGGTCGAAGCAACCATGACGTTTTCCACAGTATGTCCAGATTTTCAAGCTTGTCAGATGCTGAAATGGGGTCAAGCTTTCTAAATTCGAGAGGCCCACCCTTCTTGCGAACACTGCGGTAGTATTTGATTTCAATTTGAGCTGCCGTGAAGTTGTTTTCAGGTGACTGCAATCTTGGTATTGATGTTGTGTCTCTTACTTCAGGGGTGACAGCAACAATTATACCCATACCATGGTATGTTCCTCGCCCATCAAGCGTACGCAAGTTGTGATCAACATTGTCTGCAACGAACTGTCCAAACCTGCCTGCAGTGGATATGTTGGTGCCCCTGAAATTGGCAGCACACTTCGAAAACCTCAAAACTTCTGCGTAAGGCAGACAGAAGCCGTGGCTGTGTAAACTGTCCACAAGAAAGCGGGAACCAAAGTGCTGGTGCATTTGAACCGCCAATCCATACTGAATGGGTGCTACAATGGCCCTTGGTCTGGTAAGTTGCACGATACTTTGTCCAATTGATGCAACTTCAAGATCACATGACTTGCCACTGAACGTCTCTTGCAGCAATATACGAAGGGACTGCGGAACGTACGCCACATTCTTTTCCAGCGACCGGAGTTCAGAAGGATCTGGATAGAAATCTCTACAAGTATCAATGTTCTTTATATCTGCTTTGATCAACCGTGCCGCAGCCCTGACTATCTTTCTTTGTTCTGCTTCCTCATCATCAGTCTGTGGTGAGTCTTTGAATTGTTGCAAAATCTTTGCAGCACTTTCTTTGACAGTTACAACATCGCTGCGTCCATGCACGTTACTAATAACCAGTTCATCCCCAAAATATGAAATAAGTTTCTGTTTCATGTATTTTACACTATACGCTTCAACATCAGGGCACAACTGGGACATTCTATCAACGAGATCAACCACTGTAGTCTGTTCATCATCATTGCCACTGACTAGGTCCTCGATTGCGAGTAGAAATGCTTCCTCTCGTGAGGCATCTACTTTGCGACCCTTGCGAGGAGGTTCACTGTCTGCGGAATCACGATATTTGGAGGGGATCTGCCTATGTGTCTGGAAATTTGAGCTGCACTGCTTGTGATATATTGCGTCAGCTGCTGGAAGATCGCGTGCAAAGTTAATTCGGCCTCTAACAGTGTCAGCCCACTCATCAGCCCTGGCATCACATGCAGAAAGTATTGTCCTTTGAAAGTTGAAGGTGCGTACTGGATACACTTCTTCTGAATCATGCTTTGTGTCCAAATAGATTTTTGTACCACAAAAAAAGCAGTTCTCTGTAAAACAAAAGTCTGGTGTCTGAGAACGAAGAGCAGGTTTTTCAGGACGTTTCTTCTGCTTCCCAGGAATTCTATTTGGCTTCGTATTGACATGCTTCTTTCGGCAATCAATGTGCACCGTTTGGCCCTCGGACACGGTAATTGATGGCGTTCCACGTTCAGTACTGGCCTTGTTGATAGTATCTGCTCCCTTCGCCCTCAGCTTGACTGTTTCTCCTTCGTCTAACGTGTTTGAGCAAATGCCGCAGGGATTATGCACCACCTCTTCTTCCATGGCTTCGGTAGATGTCGCACCAATCTGTTGAAACAAGAAACAAGATGATGGGATTAGTATAGGCCTAGGCAAAATGTAATAGACAATAATGTGCAGTAAAGGTAGGGCTTGACCTAGAACAAATTGCAATAGAAGGTTTTTTGGCTGTAAGGTTTTTTGGCTGTAAATTAACCACTTTCCAGGTGTCCAAAAGTTGGAGACTTTTTATATGTTCATCAGAGGGACCTAATAAACAAGTTAAAGCCAAAAAACGTTGTTTGTAATACATTTATAGGGTCTAGGAGCAACCAGAAAAAAGTTATCTGTAAATTGAATTTTGGACGGCGGCCATCTTGAATTTATGCAAATTAACCACTTTCCCGGTGTCCAAAAGTTGGAGACTTTTTATATGTTCATCAGAGGGACCTAATAAACAAGTTAAAGCCAAAAAACCTTCTATTGCAATTTGTTATAAGTCCAGCCCTACTTTGACTGGTCTAGAACGTCCTTGGCTGTCTTGATCCTTACAACTTGTAACAGATCACGGTCTTGCGTTGTTCTCCGCTGTCTGGGATTGGCTTTTCTATGTACGCACTGCCACTCACAGGCATATAAACATACCCACTGGTTAGTAAACAAATAGGCATATTCTATAAACCTTTGGATATATCATACCTCAAACAAGATAGTAATATTAATATTTTCATTCTCTCTTTTATTTGCGAGTTCGGCATTATTGCTTCTAACAGTTAAAGTGCAATTTATTCATAAATGAGATTATCAGGCCCTCATTCTCTTTTGCCAAGGTAGAATATCCGTTTCGAGAATCTCTTAATAAGGAAATTAGTGTTCTGCTCTGGTTCCTCCTACGGTGTATAATGAAGTATCTTATTAATACGAGAGAGAGAGAGAGAGAGAGTCTAACAGTGTTTTAGATGTCTAAGGCCAATAAATGGGGAAATAATGTAGAAATACGTTGTTTATATGAGATGAAAAATAAATAATCGATGCTTCACCTAATCAGAACTATCATTTTCCCCCCCACAATGTAAAATCTTAACCTCATTATGAATGGTTTCCTCTCAGTCATAACTACATTTTAACATATTTACTCATTGGGACTCCTACTTCCTTTCAAAGTTCATACACTTCTACTATTTTACATGATTATGATCCCACAACAAAGGCCGTGTGTATTGCAGGGGTGGATCAAATGCAATTGTATTTGTATTTCAATAGTATTTAAATACATTTTCAATGTATTTGTATTTCGACACTTGTTAGATTGTGGACTTAATTATTGCTAAGTCTACCAAGGACTCCAAGAAGAAGGTCCAGAAGGAAGACATTCAAGAGAATGATCTTTCCATGAGCATCAACCAAGACAAAGATGGTATAATTGCCAAACGACCTCGTCTCTTTGCCTACATGCCTCCATCTGGGCCATCGATGGCAAGCCCGTCAACAAACCACACTATAGTGGTGAAGGAGCTTGAAACGTACCTAGAGGAATGTGTTCTGCCTTTTGACATCAACCCACTGAAGTATTGGCGTGATATACAAAGCTTCAACATTCTGAGGCACTTTGCCAAGAGCATTCTAAGCTGTTGTGCAACGTCGGCCCTTCTGAGCGAGTCTTTAGCAAAGCTGGTATTTGTTTACACTCCAGAGCGAGCAAAGCTAAGCCCAGAAATCCTCCGGGCAGTAATGATGATAAAATGTAATTCTGATATGTAGGTATTGAGTTTGTATTTTTGAACTTGGAAATAAAAGTATTTATATTTGTATTTTGACATCTTAATTTCAGAAGCATTTGTATTTTTGAATTCAGGAATATAAGTATTTGCAATTGTATTTGACCTCTAAAAACTCAGTTTTTGATCCAACCCTGTTTATTGCCGAAAATATAAATGTTTACATGAAGGTCGAACACCATAATTGAATGTCTTTCGAATTATAAATGATATAAACATTTTATTGCTACACATATTATTCTGCGCCTTTACGTCGGTTATAGCTGTTTAAGTGTATGAAGGAGACAAAAGGCAAAGCTTACCGTAACAAGTGGTACCCCTCCCCCCTCCTTCCAGGTTTTAAAGAATGGTAGAGAGCCAAATTAAAAGTGCTTATTCATCCAGGCCCTTTTTGTTTATCAACTCTGCAAAGCAGAGTGGTATCGCGCACACAGATCCCGCCCGTATACTATGCACCACCAGCCAGCCTGTCTGTCGTCATCGTTGTCGTCGTCTGTCTGTCCAGAAACTCCTCCTAGACTGTTTGATGGATTTTCACCAAATTTCACAGGTATATTAATTTGGTCAATGCGAAGGTCAGTCAAAAATTTACAGTAGTGTTAATTATGACAGTAGAAGATATGATGGTGACAGTTGTAGATATGATGGTGACAATACTTTTAGTAGTGATGATGGTCATAATAGTAGTGATGATGGTCATAATAGTAGTGATGATGGTGACAAGTAATGATGATAGTTGTAGTGATAATAATGACAGTAGTGATGATGGTAGTGACGATGGTGTGAGTATTAGTGATGATGGTGAAAGTTTTAGTGATGATGACAATAGTTGTGATGATGAAGATCATAGTAATGGTGATGATGGCAGTAGTAGTGCTGATGGTAATAGCATACATGATGGTAATACTTGTGACAGTAGTAATGATGATGGTTATAGTAGTAGTGATGATGTTAACAGTAGTAATGATGATTGTAAGATGGTGGTGATGATATTAGTAATGATGGTTGATAGTTGTAGTATCAATGATGATAGTAGTGATTAAGATGGTAGTGACAATGGTGACAGTAGTAGTGATGATGGTGAGAGTAGTAGCGATGATTGTAATTTTAGTAGTGATGATGATCATAGTAATGGTGATGATGAAAGTAGTCGTGATGATTGTGGCAGTTGTAGTGATGATGGCAGTAGTAG
The DNA here is from genome assembly GCA_032716605.1 of Paralithodes platypus. Taxonomy (NCBI): domain Eukaryota; kingdom Metazoa; phylum Arthropoda; class Malacostraca; order Decapoda; family Lithodidae; genus Paralithodes; species Paralithodes platypus. The sequence continues at coordinate 4,081,699 of CM064535.1, forward strand.
TGATGATGGTGATTGTGATTGATGATGATATTAGTAGTGATGATAGTAACCCATCGCAGAGTTGGGTATGCCGTTTTGATTTTGGGCAAAACGGCACGTCTACTTTATCAACTCTGCGTAAGCAGAGTTTGGTATCGCCCCCCGTATAGTGGGTACCACCCGAAAAAAATGTCTGTCGTCGTCGTCGTCGTCGTCCGTCTGTCTCCAAACTCCTCCTAGACCGTTGGACGGATTTTCACCAAATTTCACACAAACATGTGTTGGGTGAATGCGAACGTCAGTCAAAAAATATTTTTTGAATTTATGCAATAGTTATGATTTTAGGTCCAAAATATGGTTTTACCCAAAATATGGATTGACCCATTTCCCCCCCCCCCCCCCCCCCCCCCTCCAGCAATGAATGCGTTATGGGGGCGAAAATATCTCGCTCTGTATTTGCTAGGTTAAGTTACTGTAGTTTAATTGGCATTAGAAGTGATGGTATTAATAGTGGGATTGATAGTGATAGTAGTGATGATGGTGATAATAGTAGTTATGATGGTTGTATTTGTATTGATGATGATTACAGTAGTGATGATGATGACAGTAGTAGATATGATGGTGACAATACTTTTAGTAGTGATAATGGTCATAATAGTAGTGATGATGGTGATAAGTAATGATAATAGTTGTAGTGATAATAATGACAGTAGTGACTATGGTGAAAATTGTAGTGATGATGACAATAGTTGTGATGATGAAGATCATAGTACTGATGATGATTGCAGTAGTAGTGATGATGTTGATAGTAGGATACATGATGGTAATACTTGTGACAGTAGTAATGATGATTGTAAGATGGTGGTGATGATAGTAGTTATGATGGTTAATAGGTGTAGTATCAATTATGATAGTAGTGATTAAGATGGCAGTGACAATGGTAGCAGTAGTAGTGATAATGGTGAGAGTAGTAGTGATGATGATCATAGTAATGGTGATGATGACAGTAGTCTTGATGATTGTGGCAAATGTAGTGATGATGGTGATTGTGATTGATGATGGTATTAGTAGTGATGATGGTAACCCATCGCAGAGTTGGGTATGCCGTTTTGATTTTGGGCAAAACGGCACGTCTACTGTGACAAGTAATGATGATAGTTGTAGTGATAATAATGACAGTAGTGATAATGGTAGTGACGATGGTGTGAGTATTAGTGATGATAGTGAGTAGTAGTGATGATGGTGAAAATTGTAATGATAATGACAATAGTTGTGATGAAGATCATAGTAATGGTGATGATGGCAGTAATAGTGATGATGGTGACAGTAGGATACATGATGGTAATACATGTGACAGTAGTAATGATGATGGTTATAGTAGTAGTGATGATGTTAACAGTAGTAATGATGATTGTAAGATGGTGGTGCTGATAGTAGTAATGATGGTTGATAGTTGTAGTATCAAAGATGATAGTAGTGATTAAGATGGTAGTGACAATGGTGACGGTAGTAGTGATGATGGTGAGAGTAGTAGTGATGATTGTAATTGTAGTAGTGATAATCATAGTAATAGTGATTATGACAGTAGTATTGATGATTGTGGCAGTTGTAGTGATGATGGTGATTGTGATTGATGATGGTATTAGTAGTGATGATGGTAACCCATCGCAGAGTTGGGTATGCCGTTTTGATTTTGGGCAAACCGGCACATCTACTGTGATGATAGTAGTAATGATGGCTGATAGTTGTAGTATCAATGATCGTAGTGATTAAGATGGTTGTGACAATGGTGACAGTAGTAGTGATGATTGTAATTATAGTAGTGATGATCATAGTAATGGTGATAGTTGTGATGATTGTGGCAGTTGTAGTGATGAAGGAAGTAGTAGTGATGATGGTGATTGATGGTATTAGTAGTGATGATGGTAACCCATCGCAGAGTTGGGTATGCCGTTTTGATTTTGGGCAAAATGGCATGGTGACAGTAGTAGTGATGATGGTGAGTAGTAGTAGCGATGATTGTGATTGTAGTAGTGATGGTGATCATAGTAATGGTGATGATGACAGTAGTCGTAATGATTGTGGCAAATGTAGTGATGATGGTGATTGTGATTGATGATGGCATTAGTAGTGGTGATGGTAACCCATCGCAGAGTTGGGTATGCCGTTTTGATTTTGGGCAAAACGGCACGTCTACTTTATTGTTATATAGTGGTAGCTTTGTTTAAGATCCTTCTTTCTTCCTCTTCTTTATCTGTAGTCCTTGCTGTTTAATACAGGTACTGTACAATACAAAAATTTATCTAACCACAATTAGAGAGGCTTACAGCTTCCTTAATGATACTTACGTATTCCGTGTTTAGATCTTTAGTACTTATTGTTTCATATTGTTATGAGCAGTCTTTCCATTTGTTTTTATTTTCCCAAGTGTTACTTATTAATTATATTTCGCTCTGTTTCCTTCATTGTCATGTGTCGTTCTATCTGAAGGCTCTCTTGCATATCATTTCAAGGTTAATTTACATTTATCTTCACCTTCATAATATAGCGGATTACTCCTTTAGAACCAAATAATATGATTCAACATTCAACATTATATAATGTGGTTAAATACACATTAGCGTTAATATCTCACCATTACACTTTGGAATTAAAGTTCTCTTTCTCACCTTGGGTTATATATAAAATTACAAATTTACCAACACAGTTGTTATAATCTAATACTGAATGTCAATTCCTCTCTTAACTAATATATTTTTCATATAGGATATAGGAGAGCAAGTATAAATGTAATTGTGATTATTTATATTAAAGAACCCTTTGACTTTGTTTCCAATATTCTAATGGATTACCATCAATATTCAGCTAAAACATGTGTGCCAATGTATTTCGTATACATAACAATAATTCCTGCTTCACCGTCTCTCTCTCTCTCTCTCTCTCTCTCTCTAGAATTAGATGGATAGATGTGTATGTGTAGGTGTGTGTGCATAGCTACACATAGTATATCTCTGCACTGTACATTCAGCTTCATTAAAGAGTTTATTAATCTGTTCGAGTGCAACACCAGCCTATACAAAGGTTAATCAAGGTATCATCAAGGACAAAGGAAGTTGTAATAGGGCTGGGAAAAGGGGAAGAGATGAAATATGTGACTCGACTTTAATCACCATAAACTACCAACATATTGGCGTATGCTGTATGTACGAATTTGACGATAATTTCCACGAAAGTTTTGTTTATAAGCATATGTATCGTGACAAGATCAAGTGAGAGATTGTATGAATGATTAGCGAGTGGGCTAATCAAAATAATTATCATTAGAGGCATACAAGTGAGATATTGTATGAATGATTAGCGAGTGGGGTAATCAAAATAATTATCATTAGAGGCAAACCAATAACCAGTTTATATCGGCTTTGGTTTTATGTAATTGGCAGATCTGAAAATATATACAATAACCACATCATAATAGTGTTCAAATATTTGCCAAAAGGGAGATCAGAGAAAGCTGTTAATTACTGCAGGATTCTGTCATCGTCAGAAGTCATGACAAATCATTTGTGTTCAACTCCTGAGTCTCTTAAAGGAAGATGCATTTTAATTTGAAATAATACATGAAAGAGGAGGACATGTTGACGCTCTCTAGAATAAAGTCCTACTGTATTATCGAACAAAAAACAATTCTGACAAGAAATTGTTTATGTGTCGTCCAATATATTCCGGTAATCAAGAGAACTTCAAGTACAACATATCTAAAATATATTAATATGATGATTTTCGGGGGATGCATAGCATTATCTTCTTGGAACTATTTTTTTTAACCCCTTCTGTACCAGAGACGTCTTTATCATATTATTCTAGCTGTATATATATATATATATATATATATATATAATATATATATATATATATATATATATACCGGTATATATACGAGTCTGTGCATTTTAACCCACTGAGCCCCAGGGACGCAGCGTTTACGTCAGCAATGTATGTAACGCTAAACCCCAGCGACGCAACAGTTGCGTCAGTGTTGCTCCGGTCCCAATAATTCGGTCCTATGGCACCTAGAGGGCTCAGATTTGTATGGGAGCTGTGTAAGTATCCCACGCAACCATGCCGATGGTTGAAAACTCTCAAAGTCCAACTGCGTGCGTGTGAGCGTGCAAAAACCGGAATTTTGGATGTTATTGCCTTCAATTTTTTACTCTTGTAAAATCCGTTTTCGGGGGATCCGTGGGACCAATTATTTACCATTTTGATTGTTTTTTTGTGGTTTTTCCTTCATTCCTAACCCATTCGCTATTGTTTCTGGGAAAAAAAAAATCAAAACCGGCTGGTCCCTGGTGGTACATTTATTAATAACTAGCTGGGGCTCAGTGGGTTAAGAATAATCTGTGGTAGTAAGAAGGGTTAAGTGAGATAGTTCGAAGTTTGTTAATTTGTGGAGGCCCTTTTTAAACTGAATACAATCGTCTAATAGATTGCCAGCATATAACGAAATGGACGTCCCCGGTACTGAAGGGGTTGTGCTTTTCCAGCTGCCTGTGTCGCCAAGTTATGGATTGCTCCATGTGGTCACGGGGGAATTGTGCTGGTGTTTTTTAATACCAAAATAATATTTGTACCCGAGTAACTCAGATGTGACTCATTTCACGGCAGGTCACCCATTTGTCAACTACAGGTCAACCATATTGAATGCATCACTATTATGTACACCATGTGAACATTCGTAGTTGCCAGTGGCCCACATATTTTATTACATTCTTCTGCCGGTAATATCTCGGCTAAAACCTGATATATCAAATTTGTATTTACATATTTGTAACGGTAATCGCGAGGTTTATAACTCTGAATACAGAATGAGACCTTAAAAAGTTAAGATTAGAGAGTGTAGGAAATTATATTGAAGATAGGAAAACATTACAAGAAATACTAAATCATGAGGGACAAGAGCGATTAATGCTGGGGTCACACATTCACGTATATTGCTCCCGTCAGCTCCCGTCCGGCGTATCGCCAATTTATGTAAAGACGCGAGTAGTTCCTGCCGTTGAACGCCCGTTCTTCCCCTCAAGACCGGCGTAGCTGAGGCCGCACGTCTTGGGATTTGTTAGGTCGTACCTGGACCGGTTCTGGCCAATCGTAGGCACACCCCGTCTGACCAAACACAGACAAAGACAGTCTTTGTCAACCACGTAGGTCTGGGTTGGAATCTGGGAACTACAAAAGGGCAGGAATGGCCACACCATTCCCATTCCCAGTCCTTCATCGGCACCATGAACAACATCGAGGAATTCATCCTGGAGGAGTTCAATTTTGTGAACTCCCTAAGAGGAGAGACCATTCATCCTTGTAACCTTTAACCCGCCGAGTGCCAGCCAATTTTGACGGTGTGCTTCTGCCAGTGCCAGATTTTGTTTTTTTGTTTTTTGTTTTTTTTGGCTAAATCTATTAAGTTGGGAGAGAAAGGAAGGATAATGGTAAAAAAAACACACCCCTCACCAGAAATCAGGTCCCCAATGGTCCCGAAAGTAGCTGAAAAGACACTATAGACTACAGAGACTTTTATGGTATCGGAATGTATGGGTGGGAGGGTGGTGGGAGGGTGGTTTTGGGGTTGGTTTGGGGAAGGTAGAAGGGTAATTGAATTGTGTTACACATATGAAGCCGATTGGTGAGGTTGTTTCGCCACCACGGATTTTCCTTTTTTTCCTTCTAACATATCTGAAGAAACATTATATTTACTTTGATTACTGACAGTAAAGTTTAGGATGTATGGTTCTTACGTTTGACTATGCTGTTGCCATCTGACTGAACGTGTTATATACTGTATATGTTCAAGGCCTGATTGATCATTATGAATAAGTAACACCACTTAGTATTGAAAGCTCTTCACCAATAATACTATTATTCTACTACCAGTAAACATTGACACTTGTAAAACACCAATCGGAAATATCCCTGAATATGTATAGGTTTTAATGTTTAAATGATGCAGCACGAATAATTTATATGTGGGTTTGCTTTTAGAGTAAGTTAAATCAGACGTGTATACAAGCTCGATAGTAGCAACATACACATATATTAAAGTGGTCTGGGGTGGGAGGAGGGTCGCTGGCAGATGGATGACAGAGTAGCATAAAGGCAATTAATTCCTGGCCACCTCTTCAGGCATTACGGCAAATAGCAGTAGACAGATATATTAAGTTCATTAATTAAACAATGTAGTAACTATGTCAAATGTCTTAATATTGAAATTCAATAGTTGGTCAGAATTATCTGCCTACACTCAGACACACTGTCCTCCAAAGGAACAGTTAGATCAGCTAAAGGAAAATATAATGTACCCAGAACATGGCTGAAACCTGGATACATATTGTTATATTCGGTGGGTCGGTCAGAATACTATTTCTACAAGATATACAATACAATTACTTGGAGGGTTGTGCACCCAGCAGTGGAGGGCAGGTAATTTGTTAAGTGTTACTAAGAGGGTACAGCACACCTTCAGTAAATTTAGAGTGGAGAACTACTATCATCAAGTGGAGTTTTGTTTATATATTATAATTATTATTATTACATTTACAAACAAATATTTAAACACTGATATGTATACTATGTTTCGAATATCAAACAATACTAGCCTAACCATCTCAACTATTAATGTAGCCGAAAGCCACATGTATATTGTTGTTATTGTTGTTGTTGTTGTTCCCCCAGCTGCCTGGCCGAACAGCCCCAAGGCCCCAAGCAAGGCCAAGGCCATAACCGAGCGCCCCCACAGAACCCTCCCTGCCGACCACAATAAAGCCTGGGTGACCGAAGCCACTCCAAGGCGGGGAGCTGAGGTGGGTGCTGGAAACGCCCTGGAAATCAAAGCCCCACCCAAGGCCCTGTGCCCCACGGCAATTATGAAGAGAAAGTTGAGGGGCAAAGGAAAAATGTGAAACTTTGGCTTCCAATCTTGGTAGATTAGGAGGTCAATCCACGGAAGAGACACCGTCACTTGAAATCTAGAAAATATATAAGTAAAAGGAACAGTCAGAGTAAGCTATGGGTATGACAGATATTGCTCAGCTCTCGCCCTGATAGACCAGCCCATCACCACATGAATAGAACCCAATCCTATCAGCATCAGCTTGGAAAGGCCCTAGAAAGCCGTCTTTGGCGAGGGGATAGCTCCCCTATTTCAACCCCTTTCAGGGTTGAGCACCCGCCCAATGTTTGTTTTATGTTACTGCTTCAAAGTATGTGATGTATTATGATTATGTGTATTTCTATTAGTATTGTTGAATCATTCAGTGGAAGACAAACCAATTCCTAATATTGGATTGTTTTTTTTTTGTTTTTTTTTGTTTTTGTTTTTTTGGTTGACCAATTGTTGTATTTGGCTTTAAAACCTACTCATAGTTTTTTACTACTATTTGTTTTCGAAATTCACTCAATAAATCATAAATTTCGACCGAATCAATGCCTCTTCTTAACCCATACCATACCGTAGCACTGTGGCAAAAATGGCAGTAGAGACCACCTTTTCACCTCAAGAGATGGAGCAAGACTGGCCCAGTTACCCTTCAGCGGGTCTTATAATAAAGCTGAGAAGTGTTGCCAGACCGGTAGCAGTGCTTAAACAGTCTTGTTACCAACTATAGGGTTGTACAGGCAGTTACAAGGAAAGTACATTACTGACGAATATACTCAGGCCTGGGACTGGGGAGTTAATTATCTACTGACGAATATACTCGGGCCTGTGACTGTAGGGGTTAATCTAAAAAGGCCATACACAAGAGCGTTTCGAACTCCTCTATTATCACAATTACCTGATTCATTGTCATTGATAATATAACCCTGTGGTCCTTGAATATTTTTCAATAATTAAAGTAGACATACTACTCATATTTTCAAATCCTTAGATGTTGGCAGGATCTATGTTCACATCTTGTATTATTTTAATGTAAGGTCATTTCTAATGACACATAATTGTTCGTGCCATTCAGTGGTGGTATTGATTCCTCTGGGTCAGGCAAAATGGTTTTCCTTATTCTTAAAGGTAATTCGAAGTATATTTTAAATAATTTGATGAATGGCATGATTTAGTGGCCTCACAAATACATATTGTGATTAAAAACATACACAAATTAGACCAAGTCGTGTTATATATTCACGTGTGAATGTCTTCTATTGGTAATATTTCTCATTCGTACAACCAAATGTAAGTAATCTTAAATAATGTATTTAACACCTTACGAGCGGCCTATGCGGTTTATTTATGTGTACCGCCCAGCGGGGTGTTTTTAGCCAAAATAGGGCTGTTTACGTGATCATTTTCATGCCTAAATAAGACCCAGAACGTAAAACAAGTATCTATCCCTGAAAGGGCATAAACAGAGCTTTCGAATGACACCATAACGATCCTTGTATGATGGATAGTTTTCTTGCAATAACCGTGCAACGCGAGTGCAAAAAGCAGGTAATTCGGTACTTTCGGTACATAATTGAGTATGTAGCGAGTGAGAGAGGGAGGAGGGAGCTGAGATTTGTGTCAGTAGGTTCGCCGCGGTGGTCTGGAGCAGTCATACGCTCGCTAGTCTCCTGCCACCACTTGTCTCTCTCTCTCAGCCACATTACGTGCTGAAATTGCCACTCGAGTTATGTCGAGCGCCGCCACATAGTCCAGCTTTATTTAACTCGACTTAAGTGGTGGGCCGCTTTTTAAGGGTTAAAAAACTATCCATGTACATTGCTCACGTAATAATTATTATATTGGTATTGTCCGATTACACACGTTAATTAACTTAACCCACAGGACCCCAGGGACGCACGTGATGCGTTGGCAATGTATGTAACGCTAAACCCCAGATCCGCAGCACCTGCGTCAGCAATTTCGACCTTATATACTCTTGTCCTATGGTAGCTAAAAGCTTGAGGATGGTATGAGATATACCTTATGATGTTGCCGAACAGTGCCGGTACTCAGCAACCCCCTAGTCCAGCCGCGCAGGTGGGTACAGGTGGATGGGCAAAGCCAGTTTACCCACTTATCTCACTGCCACTTTCGAGCTTATTTATTCTTGTCCTATGGTAGCTAGAGGGTTCAAATGTGTATGGGATATACCTTATGATGTTGCCCAACAGTGGCAATACTTGGCAAAACCCAAGTCCCACCGCGGTGGGGAGTGGGGAGGGGAGCACGGGAGGAGGGCACGGGAGGAGGGAGGAGTGGAGAACTGGGCCGCCAGTTGTCCTGTTTATATCACGAGTGTCGGACCTACCTCGCCGCCTCGCGATGTTGAAACAAAGGGAATAGAATGTGTATCGCTCCCCTACTGCTCCCCATGACATAGTTGACTCCCCACCAACTGGGGAAGAGGAGGAGGAGGATGACCCAGACCCCATGGCATTCCTCAAAATTCCGCCAGGTCATCGTAGGGTCAGAAGAGACGAGAGCGTGTTTCATGTTGCTACGCACACAACTAGCTCGGCGTACGTGGTCCTTCCCCATTACCCCCACGCCTGCCTTCACCACCACCTCCCCTGTCTCCCCACTAAAAAATGCAATGTCAAAACCCTTATTTCTAAGTCAAAAGTGCCTAAAACTATGTGTAAAACTTATATTCTAACTATAAAACATACAATAAAGTATAGAATCAATAAACAGTGCGTGAGAGAGGCATAATAAAAGTGAAAGTTAGTGTATGGGGAATCGGCTGTCGGTCATCTGGCCTTGTGTACGTGCATGCGTCGTACACCAAGATGGCCGGCAGTCACCATTGTAACCAGGACGCGCGGGGCTTGCCACTTGTCGGCACGTATCAAACTTGAATCTATGCACTTATCACACTGTAACTTCACTTACAATGACATCATGTGATACATGTTGCTAATATATGAACTATGAAGGCACACATGATGCTCGGGTGTTGTAAATAACCGTCACTTGAAAACTGGACGCATCGTATATATGCCATGCTGCCGCGCTCAGCTGTGGTGTGCCGGGGCGGTAGGTTTGAAGACACACTTGAAAATATATATATATATATATATATATATATTTATATATATATATATATTTATATATACATTTATATATGCAGTATATACCCGGTATATATATATATATATATATATATATACTGTACATATATATCACAAATACACGTGAGCCACTAAATGTTTTAGTCTCTCAGTGGGGCTCAAACCGCCGACCGTCAGGATGATAGCCGACGCTTTAACCAACTCCACCACGGCAGTCTAAAAGACACTCAACCTTCTATCCTATTTATGTTGAGGAGAAGGGAAACCCACTAGGCGAATGTAATTTCAATTCATACATAGTCGTAAGATCCATATTCCTGAATACCATACAGGGATTTCTAAGTGTCCCGACGCAACTCGGGCCAAAATTGATTTAATTTAATTCTAACCCACCAAGCATTAGAGTCATAAATATTAAGTATATATCACAAATACACATGAGCCACTACATGTTTTAACACCTTACGAGCGGCCTATGCGGTTTATTTATGTGTACCGCACAGCGGGGTGTTTTTAGCCAAAATAGGGCTGTTTACGTGATCATTTTCATGCCTAAATAAGACCCAGAACGTAAAACAAGTACCTATCCCTGAAAGGGCATAAACAGAGCTTTCGAATGACACCATAACGATCCTTGTATGATGGATAGTTTTCTTGCAATAACCGTGCAACGCGAGTGCAAAAAGCAGGTAATTCGGTACTTTCAGTACATAATTGAGTATGTAGCGAGTGAGAGAGGGAGGAGGGAGCTGAGATTTGTGTCAGTAGGTTCGCCGCGGTGGTCTGGAGCAGTCATACGCTCGCTAGTCTCCTGCCACCACTTGTCTCTCTCTCTCAGCCACATTACGTGCTGAAATTGCCACTCGAGTTATGTCGAGCGCCGCCACATAGTCCAGCTTTATTTAACTCGACTTATGTTGCTCGCCGCTAAATAAGGGTTAATATATCTGTGGGATTCGAACGGCTGACAGTCAGGATGATAGCCGACGCTTTGGGGAGGCTGAACCTCAGATGAGCCCAGAAGTCAAAATTTCATTTTTTTTTTCTTCTAAAATGCTTCTTTCAACATAGGAGAATAGCATAGGAGGAAACAAAAACATATCGCATCCATAACCCCCCGGGGCGGGGGTTCACCCACGCCCCCCCAAAAAATAGATTTTTTGCCTTCAGCCACCCAAAAAAAATGTTTGTGTCTTTTGTCTAAAAGACTTCTGTAAGCAATAGAAATTATCATATGAGGGCATAAACACCCATATGACATCCCTAGCCCACCCCTCCGGGGGCCCCAATATCATGGATTTTGTTAAAAATATTATGTGTAATGGTTTGTCTAGTCAAATTTCTCAAGAAATTTTAATTTAGCTTGCCATAAAATTCCGCTTTCTATGACTGCGTACCATAGAAAACGTTCCAAAGGAGGCCAAACTAATTAATTCTCCCCCAATTTTGATATGGATGATCGATATTCTAAGAATTTCATTTGCCAGAGATCATATATTGGCACTTCCGAGTCTAACTACATTGTTTTGTATTGCTCAAATTCGTTCCCCTTCTACACACTATAAATAGGGCTATATAGCAATGCTTGTACGTTGAAATAATGGCCGTTTTTCCGAAAAATTCCGAGATTCGACCAGTTTCATGTCGAAAATTGCTCTAACCAAAAAATATATATATTATATATTTTTTTTTCAGCACCTTCTATTATTCAATATGGGAAAATGAGATCGGACAGCTGTAGGGGATGCTTGTAGGATGCGTCATAAAAAATTGCGGGAAATTTGAATAATTTTCAATGACTCATTCGATTTTTCATATAGTGCAATGAAATTCTCGTGCGCGCGCGTGCGCACGCACATAAACAGGTGATTTTTTTCAGCGAGTCCTATAATTACCATTGGTATTAAGATGGCATAATGCCAGAAACATACTCTCTTATACAGGCTGAATTGGGGGTGTAAGGTTTAGCCTGCCCTTTTAACAAACTCCACCACAGCAGTCTAAAAGACACTCAACCTTCTTTCCTATTTATGTTAAGAAGGGAAACCCACTAGGCGAATGTCATTTCAATTCATACATAGTCGTAGGATCCATATTCCAGAATACCATATATGGATTTCTAAGTGTCCCGACGCAACTTGGGCCGAAATTGATTTCATTACACTTTACACTGGGTTAGAATTTAATGTTTATATGTAAGCTTCAGTAAAAATACAACGCAATGTTTGTAACATGTCTTTAATAATAATACTTTAATACTGCAATTGATACAGTCAAAATATAGAGTAGACAATAGATAATAAGCAAAACAAACTAATTTAACCCTTTAAAGATTATGACGCATTTTGACAGAATATATTGGCTATTATTAGACATTTTGTATATTTTAGGAAGGTGAGAAGTAAGCCAAATATAATCGGTGGGTGGGCAGCGGGAGAAGAGAAAAAGGAGTATGTGAGTATAGTGTATTGTTGCAACAAGAAAATATTGGTACTAGGTACACTTATTCTGTACAGTTCGGACCCCAGCACGTTTGTGGATTAAATAATTATATTTCATGATTCGCAATAGGGAGAAAGGGATTTTAATTAATGATTAGGTTCTCAGTTTTTGAACAGCTTTATTCTATCACCATTCTCGGCAGAATGTATAGGTTTTTATGAAGAAAAACTTTTTATATCAAGAACATATATGGAACTATTGGTAAAGCTTAGATTATCACCCATCTGTACACTTCAGTAAATTAAACCCCAGTTTCTTATTTATTGTGCAAAGACTAAAGTATGAGATAACAAATGGATACCTAATGACATCATAGACACAATACCTTGATAACAACAGTATAATATATCCGATTTGTTTGCTTCTCGCTCTCTCTCTCTCCCTCCCTCCCTCCCTCCCCCTCTCTCTCTCTCTCTCTCTCTCTCTTTGACTATACACACGTTAACCTGCTGGTATTTGCTAAACGTCACACATCAACTTTGGCCAGGCTAATAATGGGCCCGTAGCTGGATTTTGCATTATTTAAGCTCAGTGATGGAGGCAGCCCAGCCCTGTTGGTAGTTTATATTTCAGCATTGTAAGCGGCAGGTTTTGGGACGGGAAAATGTCACAGAGGATACCATTAAATTGTTTACATCTGTGTTGTTCACAATATAAGTCACATGTCTAGCATGAAGCTGATATCTCGAAATTCGCCTAAGTCAACAAAATATCACACTGAAATTCGGCGACAAGTTTGGAAAGGTAGTGGAGAGAGAAAGAGAGTTAGGGATCCATAACCTGTGCTAACTTTTTCTATAGCACAAGAAGAGATTCGATTTCTCCTTTGTTCCTTCTGAGCATTAAAGAACTATACACCTTGTATGTGTTCAGTATAGCACTCTATTTCCATTGCGGGTGGATGGAACTTGATCTAGGGGAGACCTGGGACTTGTCAGTCTTGGTAGGCAACCCGTCTAGGGAAGTAAGCCATATACAAATCTCACCGAGGCTGCTGACGGATGGCCGAACCGGTTCTCCAATAGACACTAAACTAGACTAGTCTAATTTTACACTAAACACAAATATAATAAGTTTGTTAATGGCATGTTATATACTGTATATGTACCGGTTACCATTATCCGTTTAAACCAACATGCCTTTGTCATTAAGCATTAACCAGCATTCCTTTATACCACAAAATAGTTCCCACTACACGTCACTGTGTTATTAATCAGGGGACAATAAATTTTCCCTGAGTAATTACCTTTTACTATACACGACCGACCGACCGTTTAGTTTCATGTTGTGTTTCAAAGCTTGACGTGCCACAAAACTATTATTTAGGGCACCTTAACACGTGCGCGGCAGAATTCCATTTAACACTGAGGGCATTAATGTTTATGATGATCCAAGGTATTTTATTTTTTCCGTCGTGAATATGAAATATACGGTATAACAATACAGTTTTGTAGGCAAACGGTACCACAACTCGTAGATCATTAAATATTTTCTGAAATTTTATAATATAGTTCCCTGGACACATAAATATGGTCATCTTCACACCACCTGTCTGTCTGCTTCTGTCCGATTAATTTGTTTGATGGTTAGATGTGGCTCATTGCAGACAATAACAAAATCTTGACAGACATAGTACACTGACAAACTTAAGTTTGTGCAATTAAATATTTATTTGCTAGAGTAAGTCTGGTTATTGGTGATTTCTACAAACAGGAAGATAGAAGTAATTAACATATAACTACAATCAAACACAAGAACAAGTCATACATTAGGTACAGAACAACACTTACATTTATACAAAAATGGGATACAGAGTCACACAATAATATTATAATCATATATAGAACATATATGTACACAATTCACAAGGCGAGTTCAGAATAACCTTTTACTTGCGTTATAGCTAAAAGGGCGCGCATGCTTTCAGATGTTTGCTCTAGATATTTGTTGTCTTCTATATTCCAAAATGGTGAAGTCCTAGAGGTCTTGTTCCAGTCTAGGTAGTGAGACATGTGAAGCACCTAGAGTCCCACTCACGGTTCGAAGCAGCCCCATCTCTGAAGCTGCTTTGCCTTCGTGTTTCACTGTCTCACCACCTAGACTCGGAACCTCACTCTCAGAACGCCACCTATTGAACAATTAGCTCACTAGGCATGGCACTCCTATAGCACATTTTGAATATGGGAATATTCGTACAGTGCTATTTAATCAAGAAACAATTAGGGTATTTTTTTGGCATTTCGGTGGTCTTTGAGGTAATGCACTGATACTAGGTACAGCACAAATTCCATCCCAATAGTATCTTCCCATTGATATATCGGGATTCTAACCCGGGTCCATTGGATTACCAGTCCAGTGGCAAGACCACTGGCCAATTGAAGGCCGATTTCTTCTAGCCACAGGCTCGCTATCACTCGCCCAGAGGAAACTGATACTTGAATGGGGTGAAGCGGGTTATTATTTCCAAATAAACGGGTGAAACTTCATATAATCTGCAAACTAATAGAACAAACCAGAGGTAATCCAAAAAGAACCCTCTCGGACCAAGTAGGGGTAACTGGTTGGTAATGGAAGTGCCTATATATTATAAACCTGCACTAAATGTATGACAACTATTAATCTCTCTCTCTCGTCTCATCTAGATCCTCGCTCACGTTTTATTACATTCATCAAGTTCCAATATTACTTTCAAAACTCCTTGTCTGCTCATCCATCACCATCACCTTGCCGGTAAAGATAATATCACATGACTGCAATTTCCCGCAATGTTCGATGAGCAAGTTTTGTTAGTGCTATTTTGAGGCTCAAACGCATTGGAATTGGATACTAAATCGAAGGTAGAGTATGTTAGGTATTTGAATATGTATAGAACTTAAATATTGAAGTTGCCAGACAACATTTGCTGGTAACATTTGACGGAAACATCGCTCATGTAACACTTCTTTCAGGAACAGGACCTGATATATTTCTTTACACAAAAAGGCTGCCGTGATTTATAGTAGAGGTAACTGACGGATAAAGTTGAGGAGGAAATATGGACGAAGACAAATAGATTGATGCAAAGTTAGGAAGCTGAAATGTGGATACGGAAACAGAATGTCATATATCTGAATTATATTACATTACATTTACCATGGAGGCAAGATCCGAACATATTCAGGAAAATATAACTAAACACTCTAAAGGTAATATATCATTCATGAGACTAATATATCATAGACAAACAAGCGAGAAAAGGTATTGTATGTAAAATATCATAGCACATACTACATTATTTTAGAATTTAATAATTTCGAACACAAGTTATTTGTATTTTAATTGTTATGGCAAAACCTTCAGAAAAACCTAGTCTCTCCAATCAATTACAGATTTTAGACAGTTTGAATTGTAAGTAAATTATATAACTTGTGATGTTATATTTGATTAGCTTAGCTAAGTTTTTGCGTTAATTCGAATTTAATATGTTTATGGTAAATTAACTAAAGTAGATTATGTAATTCACATTATTACGATAGAATGTGAACAGTTAGCTGTTAGACACTTAGATGTTCTTAATTTAACTTGTGATGGGCAGTCAAACATTACTTACATTAACCCTTAAACTCCGGCTGACACAATATTGTGTAACCATGGATGAGTACCACAATCCAATATTTCGTCCGCATGTTTCGCGCCACACAACCATATTATGTGGACACCCTCCCCCCCCTCCCTACTTCCCTCCACCTGCAAGCACCCCTAACCATCTCTATCCCGCGACACGACAAGCATCAGTGCGCCACACTTTCTCAATGTATGATCAGTACGTCTGACCTTGAGATCGCCTCACCCTCAATCACTTCATCGACACATACACACATACATACACACACATATGAGTATTCATTTTCCCTCACACACACGTATACACATGTGCGCTCTAGCAGTGATTAGGCCTGAAATAGTTGCTTGTAGGTTCTCACAGAGATCACATGGGAATCAGTTTACTTAACCCTCTCACGTTTCACGTTTTTATGACGCAGAGGTTGCCAGATTAGCAATAATGAATAGTGTTCTCTCACTCTTATAATTACCTCTCCAAAATTAGTTTTCTGCCCACAGCTAACTCAAAGACAACTGCAGAGGTTGAAGTAACTAAACTAAAGGTTTCTAAATACCCCTGATGGTATTAAAGTGATGGCTTTAAAGTATCCCTAATAGGCTCAAAATTGCGTCAAGAACGTGAGAGGGATATCTGCACACCCATTTGAATATTTGCATCTTGAAAGCCAAGCTGTGAAGCCGCTGGAATATAACAGAACATTGGATTGTCTCGCTTGGGTTCGATACAGGTTCAAATGGATGTGTAGGTATTATGACTCGAGACTGTACAGACATACATTACATTTCCAGGATATCCTTTGTGATATTTCTGCCAATACATTCATATTACGACGATGTCTTTTGTATTATGTGTAACGATGTTAAAAATAATATTAAAATACATAAATTATAGGGGGCCTATCATATTATTGAGAGAGAGGTATCCTGACCAGGATTCGAACCCACTCACCCCAAGTATATCTGGGAGAGTTGGGCACCGTAACCACACGGTCATGAGCGGATATAGGGGAAGCAACTTTAGTTCTTATATGAATAAACACGTTATAGTCTCGTGGAGGACTATGCCTTCAGACACTTGGCGAGTTTTTTAGACTTCAACCACGACTATTTTACACATTCCCCCGCCAACTGAGTGGTTACGGTGCCCAACTCTCCCAAATATATCTGGGGTGAGTGGGTTCAAATCCTGGTCAAGATAGCTCTCTCCCAACCTGTCCAACATTATCATTATATATCGTATTATTTTGTTCAGCATACGATTGTTCATGTATTATTTTGTTCTGGCTATTATTAGACGACTGTAATTTACATTAGGAATAGTATATTATGGATGTCAAAGGGTTAATTGAGATAGTATTTACCATTGTAATTCCCACAAATCCTTCCTAAGCTGCATAAAATATTATAATGATAGCCAAACAATACTGTTAACACAGTGCATAATCATCACAGGGTTAATATATGTAAAGTACATTGACGAATCCGTTGCATATAGGAACATACAGTATATGAGTGAATTATATTGCGGTGACTATATTATACTGTATACTGTATATTCGAGGACATAAAGGGAAATATCGATTTATTTGTTGATACATTTATTATTATTATATTGTGTTTGTGTCTCCCTACGCCTCCACCAAGTGGAAACAAAAACCCTAAAAAGTCACCCCTCCCCCTTTCGATATAAGTTTGTACATTTTTAGGTAGAAAATTGTCCCGCCGGTTCGTTCTGAATTACAGGCTCGCTATCCTACACCAGGAAAACATCATTAGCTGAGGCTGAATATAATTGTAGAAGGGAGTCCATGAAAAAAACAAAAATCGGTGTAAAATTATAAATAAAACAATAATAAAACTAATAATATTAATAATAATAATAATATTAATAATACATTTAAACAAATCTATTCAGTCTGAGATAACTTCAATAATATAGGGCCATTATTTACGTATCAGCTTCGTATGTCAAATCAAACTTAACTGAGGATTAGTCCGCATTTTGACAGTTTACTTTGGCTATCATTAGACGATTTGATACAGCTTTGGAAGAATCTGTGGGCATTAATAAAGTAAAAAAAATAACTATTTACCATCTGACTTTGATAACAAAATGCCTCGTTGTATCTTCAAAAGTTTTGATAATATTATGGACTATTAGTTGCGGGAGTTTCAAAGCATCAACAATACTATGGACTATTAGCTGCGGGAGTTTCGAAGCATCAACAATACTATGGACTATTAGCTACGGGAGTTTTGAAACCTCAACAATACTATGGACTATTAGCTACAGGAGTTTTGAAACATCAACAATACCATGGACTATAGCTACGGGAGTTTTGAAACATCAACAATACCATGGACTATAGCTGCGGGAGTTTTGAAACATCAACAATACCATGGACTATAGCTGCGGGGGTTTTGAAACATCAACAATACCATGGACTATAGCTGCGGGAGTTTTGAAACATCAACAATACCATGGACTATAGCTGCGGGAGTTTTGAAACATCAACAATACCATGGACTATAGCTGCGGGAGTTTTGAAACATCAACAATACCATGGACTATAGCTGCGGCAGTTTTGAAACATCAACAATACCATGGACTATAGCTGCGGGAGTTTCGAAGCATCAACAATACTATGGACTATAGCTGCGGGAGTTTCGAAGCATCAACAATACTATGGACTATTAGCTGCGGGAGTTTTGAAACATCAACAATACCATGGACTATAGCTGCGGGAGTTTTGAAACATCAACAATACCATGGACTATAGCTGCGGGAGTTTTGAATCATCAACAATACTATGGACTATTAGCTGCGGCAGTTTTGAAACATTAACAATACCATGGTGTTACGACCGGGGCTACGAATAAAACAAGAGCACTTAATGATTGGACTAGTAATATGGCACTATGCAACAACGGTACGCTAGATCCAAACCCTTGAACTTATATGCCGGCGAACAAAAACACCTATACCCTCCATAGTTAATCTGCAATAACGGGGTATCCTTAACTGGGCATAAATGTACTCTACTTCAGGCTAACCCACACTGGCATAGCCTGATAACAAACAAGATGCAAGTTATGTTAAAATGCATAAAAGGGAAGCTATGGAAAGATCAATTAAATCACTGCAAGATTTAATACAATAAAAAGATGCTTCACTACAGTTACTCTAAACAAAAATAAACTCTTCACTCCTATCTGAAAGAAAGTGAAGTATAGTCCTACAGCATAGACCTGGAACCTTCTGAAGAAAGTCTGATGCTCATAAGATGCTTGTATCTTAAAGTATATAAAGGCAGGAGGCAGGACACCACACGTGTAGACTGAATACACTAAAAGATAGGACATATAATGTTAACTGAAACGGGAATACTATAAATGCGCAACGGCAGTAATGCTAGACGCTAAAAGAAGTACTTCCTCATCAACGAAACAGTCTGCTATGGTTGTGCAACTCAACAACAACCTAGACTAATAAATGCTGTAAATAATAATGCATACATAACAAAAAGAGCTTATGTCCTAACTTGTGTCTGCTCGGCGAATAAAGTCTAGCTGGGATATCAAGATTACGAAACTGTGGCTGAGCAAGACAGGCTCATAGCCTAGCGTTGTCCTTAAGGCGGTATGATTAAAGTTACGTTAATGACGGGATGCTCTCTTGGTAGATCCAGATCTCAAGTATCTGGTTCTACCCTGGCAATCCCACTAAAGTCAAGCAAAGAGGCAGCACTGTGTTATAAGGTAGTAGGCTAATGCCCTCTTACAACACGATGCTGCACTCGCAAAAGACACAAACAAAAGGACAACCTAGGCTACCACAGAAACCGTCGAAGTCGTGTAGGTATAAGCAAACTGTACACACATCGGTGACAACGACAACAGAAACCTCATCCCAGTCTAGCATTAAATAACCGAGCAGAGCCCTAATGATAATGAGGGAGACACACACAAAGAGTCATCAAACCTCCATAGACTAAGAACCCTTAAAGCCTATTCTGATACATGTAAATATATATGAGAGCGACGCACACAATACGATGGGCCGATATGAAATCGTGTACAGAACCCAAAGGGAGTGCTGTGACATTAAAAGATTAGAGGAATGAAAGAAAGGAAGTTGAGTGAGAGAGACAGTATCAGAATGGTGGAGATATGGGGGACAGTTATGAAAAGGATGTTAGTCATGTGCACCCCTAGCCTGCTCTAAGGAGAACAGCTCCTGTGGACCACAGGAGCCCACAAAGGCGCGATGGTCGGCCAATCACGGGCCGATACGTCACAAGGCAGCAGGCCCCTAGAATGCGCCAGGAACCACCAGCCAATCAAAGGCGAGATAAAGCCTGCGTGGGCGGGAAAACTCCTCCGGGAGGAGGAGGGAGGCAACACTCACTACCCCCTCGCTGCCCGCTCTCTCTCTCTCTCTCAACTTCACACTACAATGCATCTTATATTCTACTAATGATATAAAATACTTCCCGTTGTCACAGCCGAAAATAAAGACCACCACTGGACTGTCTATAACAATGCAAGTACTATGAAAGAAAGAACATCATTCTCTGATAACTGTAGCCCATTTCACTGCCCTGGCGAGCGCTAGCGGCTAACGAGAGGCGATTCTGCCAATGCTGGTAGGCGTCACAATGGACAATAGCTGCGGCAGTTTTGAAACATCAACAATACTATGGACTATTAGCTGCGGGAGTTTTGAAACATCAACAATACTATGGACTATTAGCTGCGGGAGTTTCGAAACATCAACAATACTATAGACTATTAGCTGCGGCAGTTTTGAAACATCAACAATACTATAGACTATTAGCTGCGGCAGTTTTGAAACATCAACAATACTATGGACTATTAGCTGCGGGAGTTTCGAAACATCAACAATACTATGGACTATTAGCTGAAGAAGTTTCGAAGCATCAAATATGTCAGCAGCATTGTGGCATGATGCTGTTATTTGTGACCGAAAAACATTATACTTTATAATAAATGAATACATATTATTATGTAGTACACAATCATATCTTCCTATATCATGTGATCCGCTAGTTTTTGTTATCTGCACTAGCGACGTCTGTTATATTTTCTTCTAACGATATTTAGACGATTTTATGCAGCCTGGGAAGGATCTGTGGAAGTTGTTTGAGATAGTTTGAAGCCTTGTAATTGCTCGAGATCCTTCCTAAGCTGAATAACATCATTAGAAGTAGCCATAGTACACTCGACCAAAAAACAATCTTTACACTGGTGAGCTGTAAATAATGTAGTGCGAACGGAATGAATCGAGTGAAGCATACGTCTGTGAGGTATTATCATAAAATTTCGACCCACTTCCAGAATGTTTAGAGCGTTAGTGTAAAGATTGGTTTTTGGTCGAGTGTACAATAAAAAAGGATGGGGTTAAGGGTGTACAGAACCAGTAAACAAAATTTTACATAGTTTCCCATATACAAGCTACATACTCTATATATATATATATACGTGTTAGAGTATATAAACGTTGTGAAAAACAATTATTAATAACGGCATATTATGACTGAATGTGAAACTTTAACCAGTTCACTACCATTTCCGTACTTTTAAATTTTATACTGGCCTTAACCCATAATTAGCGGCGAGCAACATAAGTCGAGTTAAATAAAGCTGGACTATGTGGCGGCGCTCGACATAACTCGAGTGGCAATTTCAGCACGTAATGTGGCTGAGAGAGAGAGACAAGTGGTGGCAGGAGACTAGCGAGCGTATGACTGCTCCAGACCACCGCGGCGAACCTACTGACACAAATCTCAGCTCCCTCCTCCCTCTCTCACTCGCTACATACTCAATTATGTACTGAAAGTACCGAATTATCTGCTTTTTGCACTCGCGTTGCACGGTTATTGCAAGAAAACTATCCATCATACAAGGATCGTTATGGTGTCATTCGAAAGCTCTGTTTATGCCCTTTCAGGGATAGGTACTTGTTTTACGTTCTGGGTCTTATTTAGGCATGAAAATGATCACGTAAACAGCCCTATTTTGGCTAAAAACCACCGTACACATAAATAAACCGTATAGGCCGCTCGTAAGGTGTTAAAAGACGATTTTATTCAGTTTGAACAGGCTTCGAACTATACTAATTTGCCATTTTTACTACCACAGATCCTTCTTAAGCTGCATAAAATCGCCTAAATATAGCTAACATAAAATGCCAAACACGTCACCGGTACAGAAGGGATGAAACAACCGTCTGTTATTGGAAAGTGCAGTACAGTTCGTGCACGTCTCCAATTGTTCAAACTGGATTGGCTATATTCATGAAGATATGCATGAAACCTTTGAAGGAATAAATACGATCGCTATTCCGTGTTTGATAAAAATACGATGAGTTTGTCTTTATGTCCCGTGGCAGCCTGTGTGGACAGTCGTGGACAGGAATTTCTCAACATGGGTTGCACAATAATGATACACTGACAAATTATTTCTGGTAACAGGTTGAGCGACAAAAATCAAAATACTTGGTATAACTAGTTAATGTTCACTGTTTTCACCATTATGAAGAGTTCAAATATTTCTCATCATAACTGTAAACCTTAGGACATAAATCGAGGCCTTAAGATTTCGAAGCTATCTCAAACAGAATCGAATTTTCTCATTAATCATTTACCTGTTATTTAAATTACGGAGGATCGTTTTTGCTTATCAAGGGTTCATATTAAGTCAGGATATGTGTCTCATATTGTACTTGAAGTGTTGACGAAATTTCAATTGGTGTGGGAGTCAGTTGTTGTGTGAGGGATGAGACGGAAGTTACGCAAATTGCACCATGTCAGTCCAAGAAGTAGGACATCATTTCGCACAGAGGTTGTTAGCCCACGTTACGGATTGTGTGGTATTATCAGTGACCGAAGATGAAGCTAACCGACCTAACATGAGGAGGACCGTGGATCACCTGACCCAGTGGAGTGTAGACCAGCTGGCGGCCCACTACCACATCACCTTGGTCGCTTACGGTGAAGTGGTCTTCAAGGCAGGAGGACTGGCTCAACACAACGAGGCAACGCTCGAATTGGTCCTGGGACGTGTTCTTCAGTCATCATAGGTAGGGAGTCCTGCTAATAAAGAGTAGGGAAATTGAATCACTTCCAATTCCCTTCACATGGATAATATTGAATGTGGGACAGGAGGGCTGGTGTGTGCTCTCTGAAGATCTCCACATTGTGAAGCACATACTTGACAATCACAACATGTGAATATACTCTCAGAAAAACATGATTTGCTTTGATGATTGTACTTTGTGCATTGAGAAATTGTTACCCATTAGGCGAGCACCACACCTTGTCACCTTCCATGTTGGTCTTTTATCACAAACATTTTCTGATGCTGGCAAATATGTTGATGCAAGAACGTTATCAAATGAAACTAGACATTCCCTACACTCGCTTCTACTACTACATGTTTCTCTGCAAACCTGATGCTGCGGAGTATATTGAGAAATTTATAAATGGTGAATGTTTGTCCAACATCACACACTTAAAAACTTGGTTCCTGGTTGTGGGGTTTGATGCAGGGAGACGAATACATCGAGCTGCGACCGTCAATTGCCTGTCCCAGCGAGTTGTGGAGGTTCTGAAGGAGGAAAAAGACGCCCTTGCTTTCCTCACGGATCTTGCACCCTAGTTAGCTCATCTGCACCAGGATGCAATCAACCTCTTCATAAGAAACTTTACTAATGTGAATACAATCAGGTGGCCAAGTGTGGCAAGAGCATTGCATTATGTTCCATCACTTGAAGATACTGCTCTCTGTGAAGTCAGTCACCTGCCGATGGACTACCTTCATAAGCACTCTCCCAATCACCTGTGCCACGCCATAGAAAACTATCGCAACTTCAATAATGTTGCTAAACTTATTGGGAAGAGAGAGCCATAGTTCGAAATTCTAGCCTAGTCATATTATATCTTAATTAGTAATGCATGTTTTCAACATTTTAAGACTATTATAAGTTTATAGTATATTTCAATGCTTTCGATTCTTGTTTGTATATTGATTTTAGAGGTTTTAATACATTTTATTGTGTATGAATAAAGATGGTGTATATCATGTAGATCATAAATAAGTTATAAATATAAAATTTATATTATTTTCCCTTTTGCCGTAACTGAAGGTGACCAATACCATTCTCCACAATATACATTCTTATGACATAAATCCTGAACCAATTTTAATTCACAAACTGCAAAGCGAACTTTCGAAATATAAATATTTGGAAAACAATGTTTTTAATAATGATGATTTGATTGATTTCGGGATAGCTTCGAAAACTTAAGGCCACGATTTATATCCCGAGTGTAGCACAAGTTGGTCTACAAGGGACAGGGGTTCTCGCAGAGGGGCTCCAGTCCTGATGATATTCTTGACTTACAGTGTGCTGGCTTAATAATCCAATAAGGTTGATAGCCTCTGAAGTCTCATTGTAACTAATTGGTCTGCATTATGCGCTGTGGGACCACCATCATGACTGTCTCATAGACATAACATGGGGTGCAGACAACCCTCAAATTATAAATACAGTACAGCCCTGTACTATCCAGGTGCACTATATATATTATCCCTTTCAAGATACGATGGTTTATTCATTTTCTGTTTCCTGGCTATTATTATACTATATTAATCAGATTAGGGAAGGTATATGGAGATCAGGTGGTTAACCGAGATAGTGTTTACCCTTTAAATTACTACATATCCTTCCTAAATTGTATACATTCGTCTTGACTATAATAGTCAGAATAAACGATAAAAAGTGGCATAATCATCAAGGGGTTAATTAATCATTCAGATTAAATACTAATATATATGCAAGCTCAAGTTAAAACAGGCGACCTCATAAAAACCTAAACCTGGTGGCGTGAAGCCAATGCGGAGTTAGCTTGAAACTACGTTTCACAGTCCCATACTTAAAACATACCAACGAATAACCATTCACTTAGATCAACCAATTTAGTAGAAATCTATTAAAATCTGTATTAACGTCGGGGACATGATTTTCTTTTTCATAATTGATCAGTCATTTCATCTTCATTCGATGTCGAGTTTGCAAATTTCTCCAGATGTTAAATCATATGAACTAAAGATTTAGAAATTCAATCTGAAATGCTAAGTAATCATTTTATTTTTAATTTAATATTTTGGTGGGTGGGGAGGGTGTATGAGGGAGACAAAGATCAAACCTGCTTGTAACAATGCCCCTCTCCCAATTATAATATATAATAATAATAATAATAATAATATATAAATAAATACAAATTACATTGACAGCGTGACAAAGACAACCAAGTTCAAGATGCGTTTGTCAAGTTGTCTGGACACACGGACCTTGAGGAAAGTCGTACAATGAAGGAAAGATAGATTGGGGGAGAGACATCCAGAGTTGACATGAGTGGAAGACAGATTTGGAAACTGTTCACTCTTGAGTTAGTGTTGGACAATCATACATATGAGGGGATGTATTAAAAGACCAACACCATATATTATCCGAAAGGGAGGAGACATACACAAGAAGCTCTGAAGAACATTGATTATTTTAATAACGGTGGCAGAGAGAGATTGTGGATAATTAGTAAGAGGTTAGTTGAAAACACGAAATGCTTTTGACTCTACCCTTTAGAGAAGTGTGGCATGGATGGAACCTCCACACACATGCTTACAGTACCCGATACATGGGCGCACAGTACACTTGTACTTTTGTCTCAACATTTCTTACTATTGCCATTTTCGTCTTTTTCAGCTCATATGTATTATATACAACTATATTTGTGTTGACTCGTAGATTATTGAATATTGCTAATTTTAAACAATTTTACCATACGTTTGTAATCAGAGAGTAATACTTACTGGCACCAGATACCAATTTTAGCAAAACGAAGATTGAATGATGGACGTCGGAAGTATTTTTTTAACGAATGATTGAATCTGAATGTGAAGCCAACCTAAAGTGGATCAATCCGAACTGGGTTTCTTGGCCCCCTAGTGCGACAACGATGTGTATTTGTGTTTCGAGTGGCGTGATAATCATAATGGTCACCTATCAGCTTAAGGGGAGTCGGGCTGTTTTTTAGGGTCCCCCTTCTTCCTTATGTTTAGCCCCATTAATTTAGAAATTTTAAGATCTTGGCCCATTAGTTTGTCGAATTTAAAACCGTTCGTGTATGTGTTCTTTGTTTTTGTGTGTTCATTATTGTCTGTTGTGTTGTCCCTGTTCTGGTTCTGTCAAAAAAAAAAAAAAAAAAAAAAAAAAATCAAATAAAACATAAACACAAAATAACAAATAAAATAAAAATATAAATAGGAAAAGTGTGGATTGGGCCTGAGTATATAGATAGATAGATATATAGATTACCGTTCGCCCCATTTCTTTGTCAATATTAAGACCTTTCGTGCCCTTTAGGTGTCGATTATTTTGTTCCTGGCGGGCGAGAGCGAGCCTGGTGAAGGAACCAGCCTTCGGCCTTGACATATGTCTACCGACAAATGTACATATTAATCCCGAAGGGGGATCTATTGAATTTGTTTTTGTTTAAGTTTGATGGTGGTCTAGGGAGGAAACTATGAAATAAATATATATATAAGTAAATAGACCCAAACAATAACCACTGTCCCCTTAATGGCGGAACTCAACAAACCAGACTATAAAAGTGCTTGGTATGTATGAATGTACAGTATATACTCAAGCACATACCCAATAGCATGGAGTGGCCGACTTGAGACAGAGCCCGAACAGAAACATGTACATTTTTGTTAGGGTTCTTGACCACTTTCGCGTTCCCTCTCCCCTTTCTCTGTCTCGTTTAGTAGGTTCGTTTTACGGTAGGCAGCTATAAATTTAAACTGAAAATAATATAATATGACTTCAATTGCTTCTGCAGTAAAATATCGTCCTTCAAAAGTGTAAGTCTTTCAATAACAATGCACCATTATTTAGTTTGTCTTGTTAAACCTAGACAATTTGTATACATCTTAAGAACCTCTAGCAGTCAAAGGAGAAAAATCGATCACAATAAATCTTTATACTTGTACTAATCCCTAATTATTTGCTGGGCTTACCAAAATTAAGCGAAGAACAAACCATCAACCTTGGCCTTAATAAGGTTAAATAATATTTATGCCACCAAGGCTTACAATGAAGGTACGTAATGCTTATATTAAGGAAGTTAATAATATTAAACTGAAACTCCTAAGTAAATTGTTTTTATAAACTAGGATTTCTATGAAAAAAACAAATCCTAAGCAGACCTTGTTAATGGACACACAATGAATAAACCTGTAATGCCGGCAAAATACATTAGATGACTGGCCCTTTTCATAAACCCTGTCATTGTAAAATATTGCATGTAAATGGGCTTAATATAATAGCCAATGTCAATACCTTTAGAAATTGAGAATGTTAATTAATGTACTCTATTTAAACAACACTTATCCCAGTAACTTATATTCGGTATGGGGACGATAACTTTATTTGTTGAGTGGACAATAGACTGAGCATCAGCTCCCTCTTAGATAATATAGTTGGACTGAATAGGAGTGGGAATGTGTTGAAAGGCGAATGCCACCTACTCTTTATAAGGGGAGGTGTGGTGGAGTGGTCTTGCCACTGGTCTGGTAATCCAATGGACCCTGCTTCGAATCCCGATATGTCAATTAGAAGATATTATTGGGATGAAATTTGAGCTGTACCTAGTATCAGTGGATAACCACAAAGTCTACCGTAATGCCAACAAAATACCCTCATTGTTCCCTGATTAAATAGCACTGTATGAATATTCCCATATTCAAAATATGCTACAGGGGGGCAATGCCTAGTGAGTTAATTGCTGAAAAAAAGGCGTTCTGAGAGTGAGGGTCCGAGGCTAGTGGGTGAGATACTGAAGCACGGACGCGAAGCAGCTTCAGAGATAGGGCTGTTTTGGGCCGTGAGTGAGTGCTTCACATGTCTCACTCCCTAGACTGGAACAAAACCTTACGGGCTTCAGCATGTTGAGCGCTCAGCCTATGCCCGAGAGGGAGCAGGTGGGATATAGAAAACAAAATATATATATGCTGATCAAAGTGAAGAATATTGATAATTACTTTGCTTGTTGCTGTGGGCGTGAAACGCAATCATATGATGGTTTCGGTCCTGTCTATATGTGTGTGTGTGTGTGTTAGCAACATACATCGAACGAATTGTTGGTTAGACTAAAGATTTGCAGCATGTTCACTCCCTGCCAGAATAGACTTCAATAATTGTGCTAACCTTGGATAACGACCCCGCCATCTACCACCTCTTCGAATACACCCCCCCCCCCCCCCTCCACAAAAAAAAAAGAATAAAATAAAACCAAAAAACATTAATGCTATTGTGTGATAATCGTGATATTTTAGGTTAGTTGGTGACTTCACAAGACTATTTTGAAAATTATTGAATTACGCTAATGGATTCATGGATGTCTTGCCCTCCATATATTCATGGCTCAATCTCCAATATTAGTACGGAAAAAATTATAATGTCTGGTGACTATATTTATTGCCTTTATACAAGCCCCATAAACTTGTGTACACGATACATTCAATCCGTCTGTATGTGTTTGTATGTCCATCTGTTGGTTCACAGAAAATGTTGAGTATGGATGATGCCCCTTCCCCCACTTGCTCTTTCTTGGAACCCACATATGTAACCTTTAGAAGTTTTGTTTGATAATCGTATATTCAAAGAACTATCTATTGGTTAATCACTGATGCACAAAATAATTTTCGAGATGATTGGGGGCCCCAATCGATGGGTGGGTGCTATTACCACCAACACTTATGGTATTATCTCCAATACTATTGCACGGAATAACTCTGTGTGTGTGTGACTATTTTCTTTGGATCATTATGGCTTATTAAGTATTGAAGTCGATATTTTCAGTGTCTATTTCTTCATACAATATTTTGAATGACAAACTATGCCAAATTCAAGATATTTGCAGTAGGGGATTGTATTTGTACAGTATTTGTCCGACTCTTGTGATTGATGGCTATCCAACTTCTTACAAGGGCAAACTAGAGCTCTTAAACTTGCTGTTTATTGTGTCTACGTGTTGGTCTTGGATCAAACCATTAAGGGGAGATTTTTCTGTCATTTATTTATAACAAATATGTTTACGGTTTTATTTTGTATTTTCATTATTACTATTATTAAGTTTGTTTTAGCTTCATTCCTAACGTACATCGAGTTTATTAGAACAACTGCAAGATTCCCCCCCCCCCCGCTCTCTCCCCACCCACGAGAGATACAGAGAGAGAGAGAGAGAGAGAGAGAGAGAGAGAGGTAAGGGTGAAGAGAAAAGTAAATGTGAAATATATTATTTTAGTCGATCATTATTATGGTCTCCCTAATCCTAATGCCAATCCGGTTATCCCTTCTATTATATTTATAATTTCCACGAGGGTGCGATGACATTCAAGACTCCTACTTAATAATACAACAGCCCTGACATAATCCATATTCGTAAATGTGTGGATGTTCCTTCGTTCGTCTGTAATACCCTTTGTGTTCACCCAAACTTTATGAATACCTTTTATTTCTTAATATGTTAATATATTTCTAGTCTGCCACTCCCTACATCTTACAGTCATTAATGTTATGACAAATGTGAGTTATTTCCCACTAGGTTCAAACGTGTACAGGTACTGACAAATGTTTATACATGTATATCCTTTTAGATTGATATTCAGATAAAATCAGCTATTTATCAATAAATATATAATATGTAGTTATTATTATATAGCTGATTTGATATAATTATCATGCTAGATGGATATATTTGGATAACTAAAATTGCTCTCCAATATTTGTCAGTGGCTGTACAGCCACATAACTTTGTTATGTGAATAGCTTCTTCATATTTAATGAATAAAGCAAACCAATACGATTAATACGTCAACATTATTCACAACTTTGCAGACCCAAATGCTAAGCTCCGTGAACAGTCTGAGTATATACAGTTATGGATATATTATAAATGAACCGATTCAGGAACTACACCTATAGAACCATAATCTTTGCATGTGTGTTCATTTTTTTTCTTTTCTATGTGAGTGAGGGAGGTAAAAGGCAGAACTGCCTATAGCGAGTGCCTCCCCCAAAGTTGAAAGAGTGACAGGGCCAAAATCAAGGGACGTTCGAGCCAAAATGCCTGGACACACAGAGTTTGAAGTAATTTAAGTCATAGGAAGAGGGAAAGACTGATTCTGGGAGAGAATTCCAGAGCTCAGCTGTTGAATAGAAGACTGAGAGTAACATTTCACTCTTGGGTTGGAGAGTTGCACAGAGTAGGGGTGGGATTGTGTTGCAAGACGGGTACCACGTGCCCTATGTGAAGGAGGTGGGAAAGCTCTGAGGAACACTGATTATTATAGAAGTGATAGAATGGCGAGAGATGCAACATTGCGGCGAAGAGAGAGAGGTTGCAGAGAGTTGGTGAGTGGACGGGAGTTAATGATATGAAAGGCCTTCCTTTCAATTTTGTCTAGGAGAGCGGTGTGAGAGGAACCTCCCCACACATGTGAACAATACTCAATACAGCGATGCACTATGCCCCTGTACAGAGCAAGAAGCTGTGCAGGGGTAAAGAACCCCCTAAGGCAGTTGAGCACACCCAGCTTCTGGGAGGCTGCCTTAGCGAGACTAGTAATATGTTCCTTCCAACTGAGAGCAGAAGAAAAAGAGACACCAAGAATATTGAGAGAAGATGAAGGTTTGCTTTCTCCATCTATCTACCCAGACGGGTAGATAGATGGAGAAATTGGGTTTTGGAAGCATTAAAGGTAACAAGGTTTTCTCTGCCCCAATTGGAGATAGTAGTTAGATCAGAATTTAAGTGTTCTATGGCTTCATTCCGTTTGTCGTTGAGGAATTGCTGGCTCGGGCGTTCTGAAAAACTAATGGAGTAGTGTAAGGTTGAGTCGTCTGTGTATGAATGGATGGGAGTTGAGGTACAGTTGAGAAGGTAATTTATAAAAATTAGAAAGAGAATAGGAGATAGGACAGAGCCCTGAGGAACACCGGAGTTTATAGGATCAGGAAGAGAATGATGGCCGTCCACAACCGCAGCTATGGAACGGCCGGAGAGGAAATTAGAGACAAAGGCACAGATAGAGGGTTAGAAACCGAAGGAGGGTAGTTTAGAAATTAAAGATTTGTGCCAGACTCTATCAAAGGCTTTCGATATGTCTAGTGCAATAGAAAAAGTCTCACCGAAGTCCCGAAAGGAGGATGACCAAAAGTTAGTAAGATATGAAAGAAGATCACCAGTAGAGCGACCCTTAAGGAAGCCATACTGGCGATCTGAGAGCAGATTATGAGAAGAGAAATGCTTAAGAACTTTGGAAGCAAGCATAGTTTCAAAAACTTTAGAAATACAAGAGATGAGAGCAATTGGACGATAGTTGGAGGGTTGAGAGCGGTCACCCTTCTTTGCGACAGGTTGAATGAGAGCAAATTTCCAGCATGAAGGGAAGACGTTAGAGAATAAACAGAGACAAAAAAGTTTGCCTAGGCAAGGAGTCAACACGGAAGCACAGTTTTTGAGTACAACAGGAGGAACACCGTCCGGACTGTATGCCTTATTTGTATTAATCCCAGAGACGGTTGTTACGATCCAGGTTCTCAAAGACACAGGGCTCTTCAACATTGGACTAGATAATGGCAAAATGCAACAACGGTAACACTAGATCCAACCCCTGCCTTAAACACTGGAAAACAAAACACCATTACCGCCCTGAGTCGTGCCTGGACAACGAGGTATCCTATGACTCGGTAACTGGTGCACACACACTAGGCTGACGCTCGATGAAACAGCCTATTCTCAAACAGTAAAAGATTACTCGATTATGTTACACAAAGAAAAGATAGTTAACGTGATTAATTAACGTTACGGTAGATACTCAAATAACTGGCACTCCTGTATTAAAGAAAGTGCAATGCTAGTCCTGCAACATCAACTGGAAACTTCTGAAATAAGTCTGATGCTGGGAAGATGTTCGTAAACAATCATGAACAATTATAATGCAGATTACGGGTCACAATAAATGCTAGGACATATAGTAATAATAGGCAGGCGAATAATAAAGACTGCGCAAAGGTAGTAATGCTCGACAACTAAAGAAATGCTTCGTGACACAATGCAACAGCCTACTAGGGTTGTGCAACTCAACAACAACCTCGGCTCAAAAGTGCAGTGAATAATAATGTTGCATACATATAATAATGGGGGCTTATCTCTAACCAGTGTCTGCTCAGTTAATAAAGTCTAGCTTGGGTATCAAGGCAGGGCAACAATGGGCGAGCATGCGGCTCGTAGCCTAACGTTGTCCGAAGGTGGTATAATGAAGATTACGTTATGTGACGGGGATGCTTTCTTGATAAATCTAGGTCTCTAGTACCTAGTTCTATCCTGGCGATCCCTCAGAAGTCAACACAAAGAGGCAGCACTATGTTGTGAGGGATAGGCTATGGCCCTCTCACACCACAGCGCTTTGCTCGCAAAGTAAACCAACCCGAAGACAACTTAGGCTCCCACAGTACCTGTCGATGTCGTGCAGGGCTTCGCTAACACTGCACACATCGGAGACAACGACACAGTAACCTTACCCCTAGTCTAGCTTTAGATAACCAAGCAGAATCACTCAACAACCTGCCAGGGAGACATATACCGGTCTACAACCTTCCCGAGAGAGGACACACACGGAAAAGTCCGTCTCTCCAACCCTCAATAAAGCCTAATACCTCCTTAATCTAATACATGGAAATATCTGAGAGCTTCGCGTACAATACGACTGGCCGACGGTGAACGTCTATGCTGAAACCAGAAGGGATGTTGAGTTTAATAAAGATTAGAGAATGAGAAAGGAGAAGTCGAGAAAGAGAAATAGTATGCAAAGTGGCGAGTATGGGGGACAGAATTGCAAAGGATGTAAGCGATACGCGTGTCAGGCAAGCTCTGAGCTGGTAAAAAACACGAGGCCGCGATGGGAAGGGACTCGTTGACCACCCGGCCACCAACGCCGTCAGCGCCCAAGCGAGCCGCGCCACAGCTCACCCCGCTGCCAGGTTTACTCCCTCACCCTCTCTCGCTCACCTCCCACACAAGCAACATTTATATTATAGCGAATATAAAATATAAGGCGCGGTCACAGACCAAAACAAAGACCATTTCTAGACTGTCTGTGGCAACACGACCCTAATGAAATAAAGCAGATCATTCTAGGACAACTGTAGCCTATCCCCCCATCCTGGCGAGCGCTAGCGATCTGCAATGCCCCACGCAACCATTCTGCAAACGCCGGGAGGCGTCACAGGGTAGAAAGTACAACTTTAGAAGAGATTAGGATATTAGGCATAAGTAAGAGAGAGGAGAGTGGAGAGGGAGGTATAGCACCGGAATTATCCAAGGTGGAGTTTCTAGCAAAGGTTTAAGCGAAGAGATTAGCTTTGTCAGAGGAAGAAGTGATGGTTGTGCCATCAGAGTGGGAAAGGGGAGGGAAAGACGAGGAAGAGAAATTGTTGGAGAGGTTTTTGGCTAGATTCCAGAAAGCTTGGGAAGAGCTAGAGTTGGATAGTTCAGTGCATTTATTATTGATGAAAGAGTGCTTGGCAAGTCGAAGAACTGACTTGGCTTGATTCCGGGCAGAAACATAGGAAGAATGAGAGTCTTGAGTTTTAAGGCGTCGGTACCGTTTGAATGCTTCCTCCTTATTGCGGACAGCAGTAGAACAGGCGTGAGTAAACCAAGATTTTTTAGCATTAGTCTGAGAGAAAGAGAATGGAATCTATGCTGCCATGCCCGATAGGATTACCTCGGTAATGCGTTCCGCACTCTCCGAGGGTCACGGGCCACCGGCCACGGTAGCAGAAATAATTCCATGGGAAATCAAAGAAGTACTGCCAGATACCCTCCAAGTCGGCAGCGCCAAAGTGCCACAAGCGCCGCCGGCTAGGAGGATCGGGTGACCGTACTGGAGAGATAGGACAGGTGACAGAGATAAGTTTATGGTCGGAGGAGCCCAAAGGAGAGAACAGATCGACAGTATAAGAAGAAGGGTTAGAAGTTAGAAACAAGTCAAGAATGTTGGGCCGATCTCCGAGGTGATCCGGGATACGGGTGGTTTGCTGAACTAACTGCTCTAGGTCATTTAGGATAGAAAAGACGTAGGCTTGTTCACCAGGTGGGTCAGTAGTATGAGAGGAGAGCCATTGGCGTTGGTGAACGTTGAAATCTCCTAAGATGGAGATTTCTGAGAAATGGATAGAATGTTTTCCACTGTAGAGTTTAGATAGTCAAAGAATTTGGGAAAGTTGGTAGAGTTAGGGGAAAGATAGAAAGCACAGAAATATTTAGTAAGAGAATGACAGGAAAGTTTGAGCCATAAAGTTGCGAATTCAGAGGAGTCGAAATCGGGAACACAAGAGCAATTGAGTTTGTTGTGCACATATGCACAACATCCACCTTTGGCTTTGAAACTAGAATAGAGAAAGTAGGAGGATACAGAGAAGGGGCTGCTGGATGCTGCATCAGACACCTGAGTTTTGGTGAGGAAAAGAAGATCAGGTTAGTAGGAGGAGAGATGGTGTTCAACAGAGTGAAAATTAGAGGAAAATCTGCGAATGTTGCAGAAATTAATAGAAATGAGTAACAGGCCGAGATCCAGGTAATTTTGTGGGGTCGGCGGGTGAGGGGGCATTTATGCCCCCCCCCCCCCCCCCGCTCTGGGGATTCCGAGGCTGGGCTAAAATTCATCATTTGAATTTAATTTTGGTGTGGAGGAATGAAATGTAGTGTGCATGTTTAGTGTAGTGAAGTGGATAGGAGGAGGAGGTGTTTGTGAGAGCTAGCTGGATTGCTCTCAGTGTTAATGAGGCACAAACAAAATCAGTAAGAGAGGCCAAGCAAATGAAACAGGAGTTCCAGCGACTCTTTATCACATCTGTATGTATATGTGTGTATGTATGTATGTATGTGTTTATGTATGTATGTATGTATACCCTATACCCTGTTCAGTTTCACTAGGCCATAAATCATTACCCTATATCTCTGTAACTCAAAAGGGGCTAGATCAAACGGGATGTACATTCCTATTTCCTTGCTGACTCTGCCTAAATGGTATAAATAATGGTTGTATTACTCCAGCCATAGCGGTTACTGGTCAAGTTATAGAGACTACTGGTCAATACTTATGTCCTACCTATAATGAATGTACAGTCACTTATATACATTCGTAGACCACTTTGTTTTTGTTTATGCAAATACATCTATCTGGATTGATTATGATATGGAACTTGCTTTTTGATAAATAGTATATATAGTTCTGTGGTTGATGTAAATAAAGGTATATTTTTAACTTAATTGCCAGAGATATACTTCCATAATAGGTGAGGTTTTCTAATGTTTATGAGTGACTGTATTATAGCACCTAATTGGACGCCTTTAAAGGAAGGTTATTCTATGTTCTATCTATGTTTTCTTAATATTTTTATATTCTCCTAGACCTCTATCAAGCTTAAGAAAAAATAAAAACAAAAAACACTAGCACACACACAAGAAGACACATTTACAATCACAGGCTCGCTATCGCTCGCCAGGAATAATAGACACCTAAATGGAACGAAAGGTCTTAATATATTGACAACAAAATGGGTCAAAATATCTTAAAAACGCCAAACTAATGAGGTGAACTTTATAACATAAATGATCGAGAGTGGGGGGACAGGGAGGGGTTAATGGTGAAGGGTGGCGGGGGGGGGGGGAGGGGGTGGGGGGACAGGGAAATGGTCGAGAATGGTGGAGGTGGGCGGACTGGGAGGGGGTAAATGATCGAGAGTGGTGGAAGTGGGGGACGGGGTGGTGGGACAGGGGGGGAAATGTTCGAGAGTGGCGGAGGGGGTGGTGGGACAGGGAGGGGGAAATGCTGGAGAGTGGTGGTGGTGGTGCGGACAGGGAGGGGGTAAATGATCGAGAGTGGCGGGGGTGGGGGAGGGGGTGGGCGGACAGGGAGGGGGAAATGTTCGAGAGAGTGGCGGAGGCTGGGGAGGGGGTGGTGGGACAGGGAGGGGAAAATGGTCGAGAGTAGGGGAGGTGGTGGGACTAGGAGGGGGTAATGATAGAGAGTGGTGGAGGTGGGGGGGACAGTGAGGAGAAAATATTCTTTAAATAGGCTTCATGAAGAGGAGTCACTCTTTTGGCTTCCGGGGAGACACTCATTACAGGGTACCTGCATCTTGTTTCCTTCATACAAATAGACAAAAATGCGTCCATGACACTACAGGTTTGATTTATACTGAGTAACATCGCTTGCACGCGCACACACACCACACACACACACATACCGACACACACACACATGTGAAAATAGTTGAAATTTAACTAGATATATGAATAATATAGAGACACAGTAAAACACCCACCCCAAGGCAAAATAGAGAGGCGGATGGACTTTATCAGGCCACAGCCACCCACCGTAATCGTGTTTTTGTTATAACTGTGGCAAACCAGCTATCTCTAGAATAGCAGGAGCGCGTTCAGTCTACCCTATCAGGCAATCCTGTTTCTGTTTGAGCAATCCTGTTTATGATCGCGCAGACTGAACGACGATATTGATAGGCAAACATTGATTCTCGTCGCTGATTGGTCAGTACAAAGGAGTACAAAGGAAATCAAGCAACAACAGATCTAGTGACCCTTCTAGGCTGCTTGTCCTCCAAACACTGAGGATCAAGTGTCCAAACAGTGGTTTAGAGTGGGTAAGGGAACATTGGAAAGGGAACTACTGCCCTGGAACTAATGTCCGTGGCAGGATTAGGAAGTTAGTAGGGGACAGAGGGGTTAGTAACTGAGGGGGGGATAAAATAAAGTTATTCATTTACAAATGCAGTCAATCGCGGGTTTGATGCGAGATATTTGTCTATGTGGAGTTTAAATGAATCAACGGTGCTGCAGTCTATAACGTCTCGGGGAAGCCCATTCCACAAGTTGACAACTCGATTGAAGAAGAAATTCTTAGATTCGTGTGAGTTAAAAGATTTACCAATAATTTTGCAACCGTTTCCCCTTGTGTAATTAGATTGGTCGATAGTGAAATACTTACTACAGTTCATATTGTCGATGCCTTTGATGATTATGAACACTTGAATTAAGTCACCTCTTAATCTGCGCTGGGTTAAAGGAAATAGATTTAATTCTCTAAGACGCTCTTCGTATGGTTGGTTCTTTAGGCTAGGTATCATTTAGGTAACTCTACGTTGAACTCGTTCTAGCTTGTCTATATCTTTTTGGTAATAAGGGCTGTTACGACTGAGGTTTAAATATATCAGGGTTCTTATTCATTGGACTAGTAATGGCATAAATGCTACAACGGAAAGCGCTAGATCCAACCTCTGATGTATATTCCCAGTGAACAAAGAACACAAATACTCTCCAGAGTTCTATATGCAATAATAGGCTATTAAACTCTCAATAAATGTGCATCTACTCTAGGCTTAATGTTATGTGAAAACAGCTGTATTACTACCTATAACCGAAGGTGCTTGGTTATGGTATGCAAAGTAAGGTGGTAAGAGAAGTTACAGCTTACGTTACTTTAATCAATAAATGTCAGGCACTCCTGCATGAAAGAAAGTGCACTAAAGTCCTTCAACACCAACAAGGAATCTTCTTTAAATGTTAGATGCTATCAATATGCTCAAATCGGAAATGGAACCCAAAAAGGCAGGCAGCGGAACAATGCTCGTGCAGGCTATGCACACAAAAGGCAGGAGATATAATGCAGTTGGAGCCAAGAATATCTTAAACGCTACAACAATAATAATCGCCACGACAATGCAGTATTCCTATCAACAAGAAGAGCCTAAGTCGTTAGTGTCTCAATACATCAAACTAGGCTGCGAAATGCTTGTGTAATCATAAACGGGTATGTATAATACAAATAATTGGTTTAATATACTTAATGTCTACTATGACTGATAAAGTCTAGCTAGAGTCAATGATACGATATACTGGTGCGCATGGCATGCCGCCTAGCCTAGTGCAAATCTCAAGTCTGTGCGTCAAATATTACGTTATAATGAAGGGTAGCTCTCTTGAGAAACCTTAATACCGAAGTATTAAACGTTCTCCTGGCGTACCTCAAAGACAAACAACGAGCTTAGAACAGTGCAGAATGGTATAGACAAAAAGCCCTCATTCGTGCATGCTCTACTCTCAATGGCACACAGACTAGAATTTACCCAATCAACTCCAGTTCTCAGGTATGTCGTGCAGCTTTTAACTAAAGCCAGCACCCATCGGAAACAATACCTTATATATCAGACTCCTAGTCTAGCATTATCTAATTCAGCAGAACATTAATAATTACAGGAAGCAGTACTGAACAATATGAATGCCAACCAATGCTTTGTGATCAACTTATCTTAACAACTAACATACATGGGTTATATCAGACCTTAACACACAATACAACTGGCCAGCATGAAGCTGATTATGCAGAGTTAACCAGAGGGGGTATAATATTAATAAAAGGTGGTGAAAGATATGGAAAATGAGAGAGATAGGCAGAGGAAAAGGTTCTCAGGTGCAGAGGGGGGGGCGGGGGAAAGGTATCAAAGGGATAAGAGGGATGTGTTCTAGAAACCAGATCTGAGGGAGAGAGTGGCCAGAGAGCAGTATATATACTAGCACTAGTTCGAACCGCGTAGGAAAAAAGCGGTAACAAGTCCTCTAGCCAATGCTAAAGAAGCTAGCTAAACATGACGTCACCAAGCGTGGTAAAAACTCCTCCAACGAATCCCCAAGAGGCCAGCCAGCTATGACGTCATCGAGTATAGCAAAACACTGCGCGCCTCCCCACACTCTGTTCTACTCTCTCTCTCTCTCTCTCTCAAATCCTATCATTACTACTTAATGATAAAACATATACTTTGCAATTAAATATATACAGCCTTGACATGGGTGAAAACAAAGAGCCTTTCTGGACTGCCCATGACACGAGCTTTCATATGAAATAAAGCACACAACAATACACCAACTGTAGCCACATCCACTGCCCTGGCGATCCTAGCGAGTCACTGTAGGACAAGCCATGCGGTTCTATCGAAGTGGTTAACGTCACACACCCCCCAAGATTTTTCTCAGAGGCCCAAGGCCCACAAAAATCTGATTGTTAGAACCCATGCTATATCTCTACTTCCCATCACCCAGTGGCAGTAAAATATCTGGCACCGTTCTCAACAAAACATTTTACAAAATTATAACCTTCCCCAACACAATAGGTTAAACATATGTAGTTATGCTCCTCAAGAGCAAGCTTCTCTAGCCCAGCATTCTGAGAGGAGTACAACTCAGAATTACTGCTATAACATACTGAACAAATTTAACTATCAAAGAAAGAGTTTTTATTTGATTTTTATGTTTTTAATTTGTTTATTTCGGCTGCACTATAGGGGCAAGCCTAGTTTTTTCTTCTATACCAAACGCTCAACTCCTGCTTTACGACCCAATACGCTGGGCTACAACCGCGAGCCAACAAGCACCAAGCGCAAAATACTATTCAAACTAAAGCAGGAGGTT
This sequence comes from Paralithodes platypus, assembly GCA_032716605.1. Classification (NCBI taxonomy): domain Eukaryota; kingdom Metazoa; phylum Arthropoda; class Malacostraca; order Decapoda; family Lithodidae; genus Paralithodes; species Paralithodes platypus. The sequence continues at coordinate 4,121,463 of CM064535.1, forward strand.
ACCCGTGTGTCAATATACCCAGGATCATCTACCCTTGAAAGACAATCTGCAACCACGTTGTCACAACCGGCAATATGGCGTATCTCCAGGTTATATACCAATAACCTTAGTGACCACCTGGTCAGCCTCATATTCCGATTGTGAAACTGGTCCAAGAACTTGAGAGGGTGATGATCTGTGTAAACTACAACGACCGGACCATAGGCTCAAACATAGACCTCGAAATGCCTCAGTGCAAGCACAACTGCCAGCAGCTCCCTCTCGACAACAGAGCAGCTTCCCTGGGCTGAATTGAACTTCTCCGAGCAGAAACTAACAGGATGTTCCAGCCCATCATCGTCCTTTTCCATAAGGATGGCACCAGCCCCCACACCACTAGCAACCGTTGCTAGTTGGAAAGGTAGGCTAAAGTCAGGGGCCCCGAGGATCGGGTGAGTGCACAACAGGTGCTTCACTACTCCGCCCTCTCACACTCAGGCGCCCACTTGACTTTCTTATCCTTCCAGTTATCCTCCACCTGAGCTTGACTGTCCCGTTCTCCTTCTCCACCTTGACTGCTAAACGTCATCACAGGCAGTGAGAGGCTCAGGGGGGTGCCTCACATACTCCTTCATGAGATTAACGTGACATAACTGATTGCGCTTACGTCTGTCTGGAGCGGCCACCAAGCAATCCAGGTCCGATAGCCTCTCAACCACCCTATAAGGACCAGTGTACTTCGCGGATAAGGGATGACCTACAAGGGGCGGTAGAATCAACACCTCCTGACCCACGTGAAACTCCCTGAGTTTAACCTTGAGGTCGTACCTGTCCTTCATGAGGGCCTGAGAGCTAGTCAAATTACGGCCAGCCAACTCCAGACTGCGCAACATCCGTTCTCGACTGTCGAGGACATACTTGAGCATAGAACAAGGTTTTTCTGCGCCCTCCCATATTTCTTCAACCATATGGAGAGGCCCTCTGACACGGTGTCCAAAGACGAGCTCATTAGGGCTGAATCCCAAACTTTCCCCAGGTACCTCCCGTGCAGCAAATAAAACACATGGCAGGCCAAGATCCCAACCATTCCCCCTCCCAAAGCAACAACAACGAAGCACAGAATTCCAAGGCTAAGTGCCATCGCTCTAACACACCCTGGCTCTCCGGATGATACGCAGATGACACAACCGTAACAATCCCATGCTGCGGCACTGCTTGAACAAAGAGGCTAGAAGTGAAGTTGGATCCTTGGTCTGACTGAATCCCCTGCGGGTAACCATACCGGGAAAAATACACTAGCAAGTTTCGGACCACCGTCTTCGCTGACCCATTTTTCATAGGGTACGCGTCAGGATACCTTGTTGCTACATCTCCCGACTGTGCATCACTGTCCTCCTCCAACTCGACAGCACCGGTACCACATTCAAGAACCTCCGGGTCTTCTAATTGCAACTTACGAATGTCCGAAGGAGCAAGCTTATCTAAGTGTTTGCAAAACAACTCATGCCCCCCTCCTACATTGAATTTAGCCTCCCGTTGCTGTCTCTTCGTCTTTTTAAGCCCATCCTCTGCCTTCTCAGTAACAGTTAATGGGTCTTTTCCAGACTCGAAAATCGGTCCTAAAAATGAGTCCCCGAGAAAGTCCGTTGATACTAAACTCTCAACCGCATCAACTTTCAACCCCTTCTCGGTACCATTCCTCCGCTTGTCCAAAGACTGTTGACCAGAATGTGACTCCCTGGATGCAAGAGATCTGGTGACAACACACGCCATAGGTTGCACCGGACACTTCTCAACCCACTCCTGCTCCTCCCTACTCACGTCGGCCGGCTTCTCGGCAATGACCAAAGGTGGAGCCTCAGAAGTAGGCCCCGCAAAGTCGTTGCCGAGAAGGAGGTCGACGCCCCCAACAGGTAACTTCTCCACAATTCCTACATCCAGGTCACGAGTCACACCATCAACTTCCATCTTCATTCTTACAAGCGGGTATGACCTTGTTGCATTAACTCCCTGAGCCACAACCACCCGCGCCGTATTTACAGGTTTACCAGTGAAATTCCTCAACAATGTTTGCGATGCCCCAGTGTCACGCAAAATTCTCACCTCATGTCTTCTACCCCCCACTCCACACAACCGAGTCCCCTGTGGTCACTAAAGGCATCACGGACAGGGATTAAGCCTTCCGGATCCTTCTGCACTGGCAGTGTATTTACCTCGGAAGAATTGCCTCTAACAAACTCCGATGTCCTCTTGAACACTCCAATGTCGTGAGCAAAAGACACGGCTGCCGGAGGAGGTCGACTAGGGCACTCATTTGCCTTATGACCCTCCTGGTGGCACTTAAAACACATAAATTTCGGTTTCGGCTTATACTGTGATGTAAAAAGCCCCTGACTCTTCTCATATGGCGTGGTGTTAGGTTTGGATTCAGTTTTAGTTTCATTGCTCTTTTGTTTAAATGTGTCACTGCTACGGGGAGGGGGAGGATAACGGTCCCTAGCACTTGCATCGTACTTCTGGGAGGACCCGCAACCCCGAATCAACGACAGCCGTCGATCAGCCATTTCTGCTGCTTCGACTAGAGTTCTTGGGTTTTTCTCCTTTAAGTTCAAAGTTAGATCACCGCCCGTGCTCTTAAAGAACTGCTCCAACATCATTAACTGCTTAATTCCATCAAATGTTGTTACCTTCTCAGATCGGAGCCAGTTCCCCATAGCATCGGACAAGTCCCGGGCGTGTTCCAAAAAGGTGCTATCTCTTCCCTTGGTTACACCCCGGAACTTCAAACGGTACATTTCTGGTTGCAGTTCATAAGCCCTCAGGACAGCCTCCTTGAGATCCTCATACACAATACATGACTCCAAAGGTAACGCATCGTAGGCTTTAAGACCCTTGCCTATTAATCTAGAGGATACAAGTGCTGCCCATTTATTCTCTGGCCACTGGTGTTCCTGGCACTTCTTCTCGAAGCGTGCGAAAAATTCTGTTACACCACTCTCATCAAACACCGGAACCAGTTTCAATAAGTGCGAGAGAGATTGATCATGAGCACGGTTACCGGCCCCAAGTCGCTGTCCTGTTGTCTGTACTCGCGACTTCTCTACGTCCATGTCGGCACAGTACCTAGTCGACTCTAAATCAGCTTGGATTTTTGCTAGCTCTATGTGCTGGTGACTGATAGTTTTTCTCTCTTCTATCTTGGCTAATTCTATTTGCTGCTGAAGCTCGCATGCCCTGCTAGCCTTTCTCTCTTCGATCTTAGCTGATTCTATTTGCTGCTGATGCTGAAGCTTAGCTAATTCGAGCTTAAACAATAATTCTGGAGTTAACCCTTGAGGAGGTGAAGGTGCTACAATGTTTGAAATTACCGGTGGTCCCCCCAGGGGCAACCCACCCTGCCAGTCACCACCCAACTGTGGAAGCGTACCCGGGGTCGGCAAACTACTGGGATGGCTGGGAGTCGAGTGTAGGGGAAGCATGGCCGAAGGGCTCTGAGCACTCAACCCATCTCGCTCACCAGTCACCCTGCCCAGTACACACGTTATCAAGTTATCCCTGGTCATGCTGCTAGTACCCGCATGACCGATAGCTGTGGCCAGGCATTGACGACCATACCGATCCATACCCTCCAACCGTTCGGCAGTAACAGGCCATTGCAAAAATATCCTAGCATCCTCCTCACAGTTCACCTGATTAACCCTTTCATCATACTGCTGTTCCTCAGTTTCGACATTACGTACTGTGTCTCCATTCTCCTCTGATCCGGTATAAGACATGATGCTCACAAAAAATTCTCACCTCAATATTCAGAAAAGAAGCACCCGAAACTCTTATACCTCAATATACTCACACAAATTCTCGGAAATACTCAAGGGCTATACGATGTTGCAAAAAAAAAAAATTCTTGCTGATCCCCACAAAATATTCCCCAAAACAACAAATGTGCCCTGCTAATAAATGTAGGTTCACTAAATCCTAGGTAAGGTCGCCATTTGTTACGACTGAGGTATAAATATATCAGGGCTCTTATTCATTGGACTAGTAATGGCATAAATGCTACAACGGAAAGCGCTAGATCCAACCTCTGATGTATATTCCCAGTGAACAAAAAACACAAATACTCTTCAGAGTTCTATATGCAATAATAGGTTATTAAACTCTCAATAAATGTGCGTCTACTCTAGGCTTAATGTTACGTGAAAACAGCCTATTACTACCTATAACCGAAGGTGCTTGGTTATGGTATGCAAAGTAAGGTGGTAAGAGAAGTTACAGCTTACGTTACTTTAATCAATAAAAGTCAGGCACTCCTGCATGAAAGAAAGTGCACTAAAGTCCTTCAACACCAACAAGGAATCTTCTTTATATGTTAGATGCTATCAAGATGCTCGAATCGGAAATGGAACCCAAAAAGGCAGGCAGCGGAACAATGCTCGTGCAGGCTATGCACACAAAAAGGCAGGAGATATAATGCAGTCGGATCCAAGAATATCCTAAACGCCACAACAATAATAATAATCGCCACGACAATGCAGTATTCCTATCAACAAAAAGAGCCTAAGTCGTTTGTGTCTCAGTACATTAAACTAGGCTGCGAAATGCTTGTGTAATCATAAACGGGTATGCATAAAAAGAGTAATTGGTTTAATATACTTAATGTCTACTGTGACTGATAAAGTCTAGCTAGAGTCAATGATACGAGATACTGGTGCGCATGGCATGCCGCATAGCCTAGTTCAAATCTCAAGTCTGTGCGTCAAATATTACGTTATAGGGAAGGGTAGCTCTCTTGAGAAACCTTAATACCGAAGTATTAAGCGTTCTCCTGGCGTACCTCAAAGACAAACAACTGAGCCTAGAACAGTGCAGAATGGTATAGGCAAAAAGCCCTCATTCGTGCATGCTCTACTCTCAATGGCACACAGACTAGAATTTACCCAATCAACTCCAGTTCTCAGGTATGTCGTGCAGCTTTTAACTAAAGCCAGCACCCATCGGAAACAATACCTTATAGTATCAGACTCCTAGTCTAGCATTATCTAATCCAGCGGAACACTAATAATTACAGGAAGCAGTACTGAACAATATGAATGCCAACCAATTCTTCGTGATCAACTTATCTTAACAACTAACATACATGGGTTATATCAGACCTTAACGCACAATATAACTGGCCAGCATGAAGCTGATTATGCAGAGTTAACCAGAGGGGGTATAATATTAATAAAAGGTGGTGAAAGATATGGAAAATGAGAGAGATAGGCAGAGGAAAAGGTTCTCAGGTGCAGAGAGGGAGACAGGTATGAAAGGGATAAGAGGGATGCATTCTAGAAACCAGATCTGAGGGAGAGAGTGGCCAGAGAGCAGTATATACTAGCACTAGTTCGAACCGCGTAGGAAAAAAGCGGTAACAAGTCCTCTAGCCAATGCTAAAGAAGCTAGCTAAACATGACGTCACCAAGCGTGGTAAAAACTCCTCCAACGAATCCCCACGAGGCCAGCCAGCTATGACGTCATCGAGTACAGCAAAACACTGCGTGCCTCCCCACACTCTGTTCTACTCTCTCTCTCTCTCTCTCTCTCTCTCAAATCCTATCATTACTACTTAATGATAAAACATATACTTTGCAATTAAATATATAAAGCCTTGACATGGGTGAAAACAAAGAGCCTTTCTGGACTGCTCATGACATGAGCTTTCATATGAAATAAAGCACACAACAATACACCAACTGTAGCCACATCCACTGCCCTGGCGATCCTAGCGAGGCACTGTAGGACAAGCCATGCGGTTCTAACGGAGTGGTTAACGTCACACTACCTCTGTACCTCATTTATTATAATAAAAATATATTTTCTATGTTTGACTTGTCTTGTGCTTACTCCTAAAATTTATTTTCTATGTTTTTCTTCTTCCTAAGGTTAATTTGCTTGCTTAATAATAATTAAAGGGAATATAAAGTTAAAGTATATGATCGAGTAGATCACATGGGAATAGGATATAAACGAAAATTAAATTGAAAACAACCAAACAAAAACTGAGAAATGTGTCACATCCCAATATGATATATATTAAATTGACATTGACATTTTTGGACCATGTTAACATGTTATTAATTTAAACAAATCAACAGTCAAGATCAACATCAACAAATAAGAAAAAAACATAGAAATTTAACACATCCCAATATGATATAAATAATATGGACATTGAACAAAATTGACTATAATTAAAAGTTAACATGCTATTACTTTAACCAAATCAACATCCTTGAGCAACATGTTAAAACAATATTAAAGTTTAACATATAAAGTGACGTGGACATGCAGCCCAAAGTAAGGTAACAATTTATTTTGTTATTTCAATTAGAGGCTTTGAGCAAATATAATAATAATAAATTAGGGATTTATCTTAATTAAGTGAGATTTTGACCAAATATATTAATAATAAAGTAGGGGCTATATCTTAATGAACTTATGTTTCAAGGATATATATATATATATATATTATAACAACTTTATAACAGGTCAGAATATTTAGTGCTGTGATTCACTTTCGGGTTTGTATACAATATATTTATCAAAGGCTTTGACACTTTTATAATACGGCATCGAAGGGAGTTTGATTTATGTCATTGCAATGACAGTATTGGGACACCTACGGCAGTCACACTGCAACATTGGCCAACACTTATACAACGGGTGTGGGATATTAAGGACCTGCATATAGTGGAAACGTACCTTTTTACTAGTCCTGCCAGGCAAGGCGCTGTTCAGGGCGGTTGTAGTACTGGGTCAGGTAGTCCCTCGTCACTTTGGCAGCGGCTGGTCCTCTCTGGCGCCGAATTGGCTCCAAGCCATCCAAGGGGTCCCTCGCCCAGTCACTTTGGGGTATTTCAGGACGACGAAGTCCGGCTTCTGGTTGGGGCTCACGTCGGTCGATTAGCATATTGTGGAGTATGCATGAAGCCAGGACTACCTTCTCCACGGTACTGGGGTGTACGTTGATGGTAGTCAGTAGGCACCTGAAGCGGTTGGCTGGCATACCGAAGGCATTCTCTACCTGTCTCCTGGCCCTAGACAGTCTGTAGTTGTAGTTTCTCTTGTCATCATCGAGCCCTCGATGTGGGTGTGGCTTCTGCAACCACTCCCTCATTGGGAATGCGTCATCACCAACCAGAAAGTAGGGCACTGGCTGGTCCTACCCTGGGAATGGCTCGGGTGGTGGCAATCCAGCTGCTCCGTCCTCCAGGGCCTTCCGGATGTCAGTCACCTGGAATATACCACCATCAGATGCTGACCCGTTCGCTCCAACGTTAACGTACAGAAATTTTCCCAGGTGATCGACTATTGCCAGGAGCACAATGGAGTGGTAGTGCTTGTAATTGTAGTACAAGGATCCGCAGTTGCTTGGAGGCTGTATGGCAATGTGCTTCCCATCAATTGCCCCAATGGTGTGTCCGAAGTTCCACCTATCCTTGAAGCCCTTGGCGACCTACTTCCAACCTTCAGGTGTTGATGGGCACACTATTTGCTCCTCCATGTATTCCTGTATGATTGCCTCACACGTCTCCCGCACTGCCAGTGATATCGTGTTGGCACCTACAAGGAAGTTCAGTGCCATGCTCTTATAGGCCTCGCCAGTGGCCAAAAAGCGTAGTGTCATGGCAACTCGCAGTCCGGGCTCCAGGGGCTTCTTCCAGTTGGTCTCGTCCTTCTTGATATTGGGTGTGACACGTTCGACAATCATATTAAACAGCTCCTCGTCCATACGCAGAAAGTATTTATAGGCAACCACGTCAGTTTCCTGGAGTTTCTTCAGCAACTGGTGGTAGTGTCCGTGTGTCTCTCGCTGTGCCACCCATGGCTTGACGCTGCAGCTTCGGGGTTTCCTTGGTCGTCGTGGCCGTCGAGGTTGAGCACATTGGGGTTCACGTTCGTTGTTCATGATGGCGCGGGCAGTAATCTGATATCTGAGGTTGGCATTAACTATCTCCTGCCTCAAGATTACCAACTCCAATGCCTCGTCATCCATCTCTTCTGGTCGTGATGGGTCCGGGAGGTTGCTTTCCTGTGACATGTTGTTAGGTTGGGTGCACTGTACAAATGAAGCTTGTGTGACCACACCCTCTCTTTATATAGTGGGGTGATGCATAACTTCAAAATCGTGTCATAATCTACTTATTCTAGTCACGTTCGACTTACATTCTGGTTTCATTCCGGTTGGGTTCCTGACTTCGGGTAGGGTTCGGTTTTCATTCGGTTTTAACTCGGGTTGGTATCTGCTACTCGGTTCACCGTCGATTAGCTTTCGACTCATGGTCGATTCAATTCCGTTCTACTTCTGGTTAGTTTCGAGTAATATACGGGATAACATCGACTCGTATTCGAGACGCATTCTAGTCCCTCGGGTTGCATTCGAATTGCATTCTAGTCATAGTCGTGGTACGAGTCTCATTCGGGGCCTTCGGGTGAAAAGTGCAAGTCATTGCCTTCGGGTTACTGTCGGGTCGCGGTCGACCTCTGTATGACACGGCCTTAACTCTCAGAAACCCCTAGCTAGATATTGTATAAATGGCCATGTATATCAATCAACTTAGCTATCACTGGGGTCCTGGGGTTGTTCTGAAGATCCCGACTATGGTAGGTAGGTAGGCTGGGAGTAAAAAGTTCCCAAACTCCGGGCCGGACACAGGGAGTGAAGCGAGAGGTCACGAGAACCTTGTTTGCAGTTCAACATTTTAAAGAGATCTGATCGGAATTTCAATTCCGACCCTTAAGTTAACTATATACAACTTTGTTACCTAGGATTCATTCCCTCTTCACGAAATCATATAAATAATAATCAGCATTTAAATTATTTAATTATAAAGGTAAACATCGTTTCACAACGATTTAGTGAACATAATATCAAGATATTAACGACCCTAAAGCAAATGGTGGATCGCGTATGCGGTCGCGGGAATATTTAAACTGATCCTCTTTACAGTTCTTCTAAACTTATTTCTACAAGGTTTTATAACTAAATTAACTTGATCAAGGTAATCTTATACAGTACTAAATTACTTTATATTAATTAATATCTACAATATATACAATCACCGGGTTCTGGTAGGAAATTGTTCACTCTAGTGAGGTTACCCTATCGGAAGGTTGTTGCCAACATTCCCCAGATACCGGTGTAGTCAATTTATTTCTCACAGATTGTGACCCAGCAAAGTATGATGTGTTGCATCATATTATATCACCTGCGGCTAACAAATCACGCCAATTTCTTCTAGACCTCGCAGCAGCTGCTCGTGGTGGTCTTGGGCTCCCTATTAATAGGGGTTGCTGTTCTTCTTCCGGTGGGATGGTGAGTACCATAGGTATGAGCCGATCTACAGTTCGGAGAGTGGTTTGTCCTCGAGATACAACCTTAACGGTTCTGATAACTCCTTCGGAATCAGGATAGACTTCTTGGATCCTTGCTAAGGGCCATTTAGAATGAGGTTGGTCTATTTTCAACAAGATTATGTCTCCCACTTCCGGTTTGTGACGGTTACTAGCAGAATTCGCACCATAATACCTCTCCCATAGGCTCAAAACATACTCAGATGCCCAATGTTTGTTCCAGCCGTCCAGTATTTTGCAGAGTTTATGGTAGCTTCGTCGCAAGTGTGCATCTGCTTTATTAACGGAGGGATCCACTAATTCCTCGGCCACGTCCAAACGGGGGACTGGGTCCAATCGTCTACCATATAATAAATGAGCCGGTGTTAAGGCCTCAATTTCCAGATTGGAGTCATCTTGATACGTTAGTGGTCGATTATTTACTCTTGTTTCTATCTCGGTGACAACAGTTCTTAACTCATCCAAGGTGACCTTGGACTTGTGAAGAACCCTTTTCAGGCACAATTTCACGATACCTATCATTCTCTCTGTAATTCCATTTTGCCGAGGGGCTCTGGGAGTTGTGAATGACCAATAACAATTTCTAGAATCCAACATTTGCTGTACTGCGTTGCTCTTTAATAGTTCAGAAACCAACGGTGATGCTCCTACAAAATTTGTCCCATTGTCACTAATCAAACGTCTGGGACAACTTCGCCGAGCGGCAAATCTTCTAAATAAATTTATAAAGGTTTCCGAGCTCATGTCCTCCGCTATTTCCAAATGGATAGCCCGAGTGCTGGTACAGGTGAATAGACATACGTAAACCTTCTTGGGTGAACCATCATCTCCTGTGAGAGTGATGGCACCAGTATAATCTATACCTGTTACCTCAAACGGTGTCCTTTGGTGAATGCGGTCTGGCGGAAGAGCTGGTGGTCCAGGGTAAGGAATAGCTATAGCTGTATACCTCTTGCAAATAATGCAATTCTTGATACAGCGTTTAACAGCTTGTCGTCCCTGGGGTATCCAATATGTTTGTCGCATATAGGCTAGAGTGTCTGCTACCCCACCGTGTTTAGTGGTTTCATGCGCTTTTAAACCCATCAATTTGGTGAGGTCGCAATCCTTGGGAAATAGGATCGGATGCCGAGTTTTGAGGGGTAGATCAGCTTTACCAATACGACCTCGACAACATATTAATTCTTGATTGTCTAGATACAGCCCAAGGTCCTTCATTCTTTTGGTTGGCTTGGGATTGGGTTTACGTAGCGGTGTTAATTCCTCATCATACTTTTCAGCTTGTATCCTTTTGATCCAGTAGGTAAGTGGGTCTAATTCATTCATCTTTACCTTCTTGCTCAGGAACTTAAACACAAATTTAGTTACAGTTAATAGTTTGTCCAAATTGGAGTACTTGGTGATGTCAATCACTGAAGGCTCTGGAATAATTATTGGGTCCATATGAACTTGATCATCATTAACCTTCTGGTATGATTTTTGTTCTGGCCAATCACTCTGACGTAGCCAAACCGGACCCTGAAACCACAGAGTTTCGTTAATCAGTTTCTTGACACCAACACCTCGGCTCACTGTGACGTCTACCAGCGTTGGCAGAATCGCCTCTCGTTGGCCACTAGCGCTCGCCAGGGACATCGAAATGGGCTACAGTTATAAGAGAATGTTGTTCTTTCTTTCCTAGTAATCGCATTGTCACAGCCAGTCCAGTGGTGGTCTTTGTTTTCGTCTGTGACAATGGGTTATATTTTATATCAACAGTAGTGATAATAGTACCAGCGTGTGAATGAGAAAGACTTTCAGAGCGAGGAGGTAGTAAGTGTCTGTATGTACGGGTGCATTCCTGCCTCTCGCTCGCCATTGGACGGCGTGTCTGGCTGTGTCCTATGACGCCTGCTGTCTTGTGACGTCTCGGCCCGTGATTGGCCGACCATCGCGCCTTTGCGGTCTCCTGTGTAACTTACCTCCTCCATGAGGGTCCCCAGGAGCTGTCCTCGTCAGGACAGGCTTGGCTCGCGTGCTTCTAATCTCCCTTCGCATACTCTCTCCCGATCACCACCTTTATCACTGTTTCTCTCACTCGATTCTCTCTTTCCATACTCTAACCTTTATTAACTGCACAACACTCCCCTTGGGTTCTGCATACGGTTTTCATAGCCGGCCCATTGTATTGCATGCGCCGTCCTCAGAGATATTTACATGTACTTAGAATAGGTTTGAGGGTTCTTAGTTAGTATAGGTTAAGAACTTTGTGTGTCTCCATTATTGATTTAGTGTTTCTGCTCTTTTATTTAATGCTAGACTGGGATAAGGTAACTGTAGTCGTTGTCTCCGATGTGTGTACGGTTTGCTTATACGTACACTACTTCGACCAGTCCTGTGGTACCCTGGGTTGTCTTTTCGGTTGCGTCCTTTGCGAGTGCAGCATTGTGTTGATTGAGGGTTTTGGCCTGTACCAGTTCCACACTTTGCTGCCTCTTTGCTTGTCTTTAGAGGGTCGCCAGGATAGAACCAGATACTTGTGATCTGGATCTATCAAGAGAGCCCCCTAGTCAATTAACGTAACTTAAAGGATGCAGTCTTAAGGACATCGCTAGGCTACGAGTCTGTCTTGCTCAACCCCAGTTCCTTACCTAGAGTATCCCAGGTAGACATTATTAATCGAGTAGACACTTGTTAGTATTTAATATAAGCTCTTTGATATGTGCACATTATTATTCACAGCATTTATTAGTCTAGGTTGTTGCTGAGCCGCACAACCATAGCAGTCTGTTTCGTTGATGAGGAAGTACTTCTTTTAGTGTCGAGCATTGCTACCGTTGCGCATTTATAGTATTCTCGTGTCAGTTAACATTATATGTCCTATCTTTTAGTGTATTCGATTTACACGTGTGGTGTCCTGCCTCCTGCCTTTATTTAGTTCTAAATCAGTACGAGCATCTTATGAGCATCAGACTTTCTTCAGAAGTTTCCAGGTCTATGCTGTAGGACTATACTTCACTTTCTTTCAGATAGTGAAGAGTTTATTGTTGTTTAGAGTAACTGTATTGAAGCATCTTTTTATTGTATTAAATCTTGCAGTGATTTAATTGATCTTTCCATAGATTCCTTTTTATGCATTTTAACGTAACTTGCACCTTGTTTGTTATCAGGCTATACCAGTGCAGGTTAGCCTGAAGTAGAGTACATTTATGCCCAGTTAAGGATACCCCACTATCGCAGATTAACCCTGGAGGGTATAGGTGTTTTGTTCGCCGGCATATAAGTTCGAGGGTTTGGATCTAGCGTACCGTTGTTGCATAGTGCCCTATTACTAGTCCAATCATTGAGTGGCCTTGTTTTATTCGTAGTCCCGGTCGTAACAAATGGCGACCTTGCCTAGTAACTTATCTTAGTCGTCATAACAAATGGCAACCTTAGTCTAGGATTTAGTGAACTAAGAAATAATTGCAGGATTTTTTTTGTAGAGATTTTTTTTTTTTTTAACCACCGTTTGGGGGTCGATTGTTATTTCTCACAGTTTGGCAGTTGACATTTATTTTTGAGGAATATTTTGGACACGTTGGATTTTTTTTTTTGGCAACGTAGTATAGCACTTGAGTTGTCTTCAAGCATTTTTTGAGTGAATAGTGCTACATGAGAGTTTAGGTACTTCTTTTTTTTTATAAACGTTGAGGATTTCCGGTGGGCACTATGTCGAACGACGGATCAGTGCACAGTAAGGACACAGTATGGGAAGCAGGCGAGGAGGTGGAGAAGGTGGAGTTGTCTAACGGCGTTCGGGTGGTGAACTATGAGGAGGATGCTCGGATTTTTTTGGAGGAGTCTGTGTCGGCGGATCGGGTGTCGGGGCTAGACCGGTACGGACTGCAGTGTGTAGCCACGGTCTTAGGGTTGTCCGGTACTAGCGGTTTGTCGAGAGGTGAGCTGGTTGCCTGGGTGCTCGGTGGGGTGCATGGGACTTCGGGTGGAGCGGGAGCTGGGGCACCTTCTGCCCAGCCCCCATTCCACTCGACTCCTATCATGGCGCCCCCTCGGGCTCCGGAACCGGGTACATTCCCGCAGGCCGATGCCTGCTGGCGGTTGGGTATGCCTCTAGGTGATTCACGGGGTGGGTCCCCAATAGTAGCACCCCCTCCTCAGGGTTTGTCTTCCGAGATGTTGTTTCAGCTCGAACTCGCCAAACTCGAGCAGCGAAAGCATAAGGCTGAGCTAGAGCAACGAAAGTATGAGGCTGAGCTCGAGCAGCGAAAGCATGAGGCTGAGCTCAGGCAGCAGCAGCAGCAGCGGGAATCTGAGCTTAGGATTCAGGCTGAGGAGAGAAAGGCCTTACGTGAGGCTGAGCTTCAGGTTGAGGCTACGAAGTACTGTGCAGACATAGAGATTGAGAAGTCTCGGGTGGAGTCGACAGGGCACCGTCTCGGTTCTGGGAATCGAGGTCTTGATCAGTCTTTATCGCACCTTCTTAAGTTAGTCCCTGCATTTGACGAGTCGGGTGTTTCCGAGTTTTTCCTGCATTTTGAGAAGAAGTGCTGGGAGCACCAATGGCCCGAGGTTAAGTGGGCAGCCCTTGTTTCCTCTAGGTTGGTTGGCAAAGGACTCAAGTCATATGTTGCGTTGCCCTTGGAGTTTTGCATCGATTATGAGGTATTGAAGGAAGCTGTTCTGCGGGCGTACAAGTTACAACCAGAGACATATAGGTTAAAGTTTCGGGGTGTTATGAAGGGTCGTGAGTGCACTTTTCTAGAACATGCCCGGGAACTGTCTGATGCTTTGAGAAATTGGCTGAGGTCAGAGAAGGTGACGACGTTCGAAGAGCTTGAGCAGTTATTCCTTCTAGAGCAATTTTTTAAATGCACAGGCGGCGACCTGACTTTGAACCTCAAAGAGAAACATCCTAAAACTCTGCAAGAGGCAGCTGAGTTGGCTGACCTGATATTATCGCTGATTCGGGGGTGCGGGTCTGCACAACGGACCGATGCAGTTAACAAGGGGCGCAACACTCCACCCCTCGAGTCAGTGATGCAACATTTAATAACAAAAGTAAGAGCAATGATACTAATTTTGATCAAAAACCAAAAACCGTCCGTTTAAGAAAGGTCGGGACCCTTCCCCACCTCAGGGGAAGTCCAAGGGGGATGTAGAGTGTTTTAAGTGTCATAAAAAGGGGCATTTTGCACGTTCCTGAACTAGTAACCAACCTGCAGCAGTCGTGCCTTTGGCTAGCAACATTGGGGTGTCTCTGAGGTCTTCTGCGTTTACCCGGGGTAATATGTCAGATGCAGGGGCACAGCCAGTGAAGGAGTGTCCGGAAGGCTCGAAACCTGTCCGCGATGCTTTTTGCGACCATAGAGGGCGTGGTTGCGTGAGTTGGGCTGGTTGCAAGCATGGGTTGGAGTTGTTGCGTGATACAGGTGCATCCCAGACTCTGATGAAAAACTTTACAGGCCAACCTATAAACGCGGCACGGGTAGTTGTGGTGCAGGGTATTAATGCTACACGGTCATACCCGTTGGTTCGAGTGGAGCTGGAGGTTGATGGTGTGACACGAGAGATAGATGTTGGAATCGTAGAGAAACTGCCAGTAGAGGGCATCGCCCTTCTCGGCAATGACTTTGCGGTGCCTACTTCTGAGAATCCACCCTTAGTCGTTGCCGAGAGGGCGGCCGACATGAATAGGGAGGGGCAGGAGTTGGTCGAGAGGTGTCAATTACAGCAGATGGCGTGTGTTGTCACCCGATCTCGTGCATCTAAGGTGTCACAGCCTATTTCTCAGTCTCTAGACCAGCGGAGGAACGGTTGGAAGGAGAAAGCTAAAGTTGGGAGAAGTTTTGTGAGTTTTGATCCAGCGGCTCTTCTTGGCGACTCAGTACTAGCACCAATGTTTAGGTCCGGAGTGGCCCCAGAACCTGTCACACTTGGTGAGGAGGTAGGGCATGAGAAAACTCTGAGACAGCAACGTTACACACTTAAGCAAGATAGGATCGAACAGTCCAGTATCGGGGGAGGCCATAAGTTGTTCCGGGAGTACTTAGATAGATTGGCTCCTTCGGATATCTGTCGGCTGCAGATAGATGATCCTGAGCTTCAGAAGTGTAGTAACGGTGCGATTGAACTTGATGAGGACGGGGATGCAAAGCCGGGGGACTTCTTTCGTGTGGAGGGCATATTGTACAGGCGTATTCTAGATCCCAGACGGAGTTGGGAGGGTGGGTCGAGAGTGGTTGACCAGGTGGTAGTGCCTAGTGTGTGCCGTGATAGCCTACTGAGGTTGGCGCATGATGTACCGTTGGCAGGGTATTTGGGTGTACGTAAGATGGTAGCAGTATTGGCGAAATTGTTTTGGTGGCTAGGTATGAAGGCACATGTGGCGTCATGGGTGGCAATGTGCAGTACCTGCCAGACAGTAGGTAAACCAAACCAGTGTATTCCCACGGCTCCATTACACCCTATTCCTGTAATCGGGCCACCATTCAGTAAGGTTATAATTGACATGGTTGGCCCTCTACCTCCTACTAGTGCAGGCAACAAGTTCCTCCTCACAATCATGGATGTTGCCACTCGTTATCCGGATGCATACCCCATGCGAAATGGTACTGCTAAGACTGTTGTTCGTAACTTGCTATTGTACTGTTCTAGGTACGGGTACCTGCAGGAATTGCAGTCAGACCAAGGGTCCAACTTTACTTCTAACCTTTTCAAACAGACCATGCAGCAGCACGGTATCAGTACAGTTGTCTCTTCAGCCTATCACCCAGAGAGTCAAGGGGTGTTGGAGAGGTGGCACTCGACTCTGAAAAGCATGCTGCGTTGTTACTGTGTTGAGAATGGCAAGGATTGGGATCTTGGGTTGCCCTATGTATTATTCGCTGCTCGGGAGGTACCTGGTGAAAGCCTAGGGTTCAGTTCCAATGAGTTAGTTTTCGGACATCAGGTCAGAGGCCCCCTCAACATGGTTAGAGAAATCTGGGAGGGCACAGCAAAACCATGTTCCATGTTAAAGTATGTCCTCGAGAGGAGAGAGAGTATGCTGAAAAGCCTAGAGTTGGCAGGTAGGAATTTGGTAGGGTCGTAAGCACTTATGAAGGACAGGTACGATGAGAAGACAAAACTCCGGGAGTTTAAGGTGGGGCAGGAGGTGTTGATTCTGTTACCTCTGCCAGGTCATCCGTTGTCTGCCAAGTATGCTAGTCCTTATAAGGTGGTAAAATATATCTCTGACCTAGACTATCTTGTGGCTACTCCAGATAGGCGTAAACAGAATCAGCTGTGCCACCTGAATCTGGTGAAAGAGTTTGTGAGGCGCCCCCCTGAGCCTCTCGCTGTCCCTGTGTTGACCAGCAGCAGTCATGGAGGAGAAGGAGTGAGGAACAGTGAAGCCCAGGTGGAGGATAACTGGGAGTGTCCTGTCTCTGCTGACCAGTGGGCGGGGAACTCCAGACAGGTGGCTGACGATGCTCTAGTGCACCTGCCTGAGCAACAGCGTGCAGCCGTGCAGCGCCTGTTTGCTTCATACCCCACTGTGTTTGCAGAGCATCCAGGCCTCACAACTCGAGTGGTGCATGACGTGGACGTGGGAGATCACCCCCCCTTTAAATCAGTACCCTACAGAATTCCACCCATTAAACTCCCAGCCCTCAGACCGGAGATAGAGTATATGTTGGAACGGGGGCTGATTGAGAAGGGGGCAGTTAGGTGGACATCTCCTGTCACTCTGCAGCCCTGACGGGAAGGTTCGCTTCTGCATTGACTTTCGGAGATTGAACGGGTTAACTCCCACCAATGCTTATCCCCTTCCCCGTGTTGACGATAGTGTAGACAAGATTGGTAAGGCACAGTTTCTAACTAAGGTAGACGATGGGCGATGGGCTGGTCTATCAGAGTGAGACCTGAGCGATCTCTACCATACCCATAGCTTACTCTGACTGTTCTTTTTACTTATATATTTTCTAGATCTCAAGTGACGGCGTCTCTTCCGTGGATTGACCTCCCAATCTACCAAGATTGGAAGCTAAAGCGTCACATTATTCCTTTGCCCCTCAACTTTCTCTTCATAATTGCTGAGGGGCACAGGGCCCTGGGTGGGGCTTTGGTTTCCCGGGCGTTTACGCACCCTCTCAGCTCCCCGCCATGGAGTGGCTTCGGTCACCCAGGTTTTATTGTGGTCGGCAGGGAGGGTTCTGTGGGGGCGCTCGTTTATGGCCTTGGCCTTACTCGGGGCCTTGGGGCTGTTAGGCCAGGCAGCTTGGGGAACAACAACAACAACAACTAAGGTAGACCTAGTAAAAGGCTACTGGCAGGTGCCCTTGTCTGAGCGGGCGAAGGGGGTATGTGGGTTTGTGGTTGATGGGAACACCTACCGTTGCAATGTGATGCGGTATGGCCTTAAAAATGCCCCAGCAACCTTCCATAGTCTTGTGAATGAGTTAGTAGCTGACATCCCTAACTGCACTGTCTACCTAGATGACGTTATAATCTACGATGACAACTTTGAGATTCACTGTGAGCACATAGAAGCCTTGTTTCGGAAGTTCAGTGAGGCCAGCTTGGTGGTCAATCTGGGCAAGTGCGACTTTGTCCGGGCAACTGTGCAGGATCTTGGGTTTGTGGTCGGGTTAGGACAGGTGTGCCCTCCTCAAAACAAGATACAGGCTATTAACTAGTTCCCCAGGCCGTCCACCAAGCGGCAGATCATGAGATATTTGGGCATGATCGGTTACTATTGCCGCTTCATTCGGGATTATTCTACTGTGTTAGCTCCCCTGACAGATTTGCTAGCAAAAGAGAAAAAGTTCAAGTGGGCACCTGAGTGTGAAAGGGCTTTTTCGCTGGTCAAGCACCTACTATGCACTCACCCAATCCTCAGGGCCCCTGACTTTGAAAGACCATTCCAGCTGGCAACAGATGCCAGCGGTGTAGGGGCTGGTGCCGTCTTAATGCAAACAGACGAGGAAGGTTTGGAGCATCCAGTCAGTTTCTTTTCCAAGAAGTTTAATTCCGCTCAGAAAAACAACTCTGTGGTGGAGAAAGAACTGCTGGCAATAGTGTTGGCACTCAGGCACTTTGAAGTATATGTTCCTGCCTACGGGCCAGTCGTGGTGATTTACACTGACCACCACCCTCTTAAATTTCTGAACCAATTCCACAACCGGAATATGAGGCTGACACGTTGGTCACTCATGTTGCAAGAATACAATCTAGACATTCGCCATATTGCCGGTTGTGAGAATGTGATTGCAGACTGTTTGTCGAGGGTGGAGGATCTGGCGTAGATCACCACAGGTGTGTGGGTTTGAGTGGAGAAAAACCAGGCTTGCCCCTGTAGAGCAACCGTCAAAAACAACATTAAAATTAAATAAAAAATTACATAAAAACTCTTTCTTTTTGATAGTTAATTGTAAGTTGCCAATGTTATAGCTAAAGTCCTAAGTTGAACCTGTCTTTCACTTAGTAGGCTGGGCTCTGTGAAGCTCGCTCAGGGAGCATAGCAGGCTAAATTATACTATTGTGTTTGGGAGGGTTGTAAGATTTTCTTTATGCTAATATGTTGTTTTATTTAAGATTGAGCTTTGCATTTCATTTCTGGTGGAGTGGCTAGGTGTGGCGGTTCTTGTCGGTATTCTGCCTTGTCAGATATGGTGCTCGCCTAATGTTGAGCGTCCCATATCTTGGGCAGGGTGTGACGTCTACCAGCGTTGGCAGAATCGCCTCTCGTTGGCCACTAGCGCTCGCCAGGGACATCGAAATGGGCTACAGTTATCAGAGAATGTTGTTCTTTCTTTCCTAGTAATCGCATTGTCACAGACAGTCCAGTGGTGGTCTTTGTTTTCGTCTGTGACAACAGGTTATATTTTATATCAACAGTAGTGATAATAGTACCAGCGTGTGAATAAGAAAGACTTTCAGAGCGAGGGGGTAGTAAGTGTCTGTATGTACGGGTGCATTCCTGCCTCTCGCTCGCCATTGAACGCCGTGTCTGGCTATGTTCTATGACGCCTGCTGTCTTGTGACGTCTCGGCCCATGATTGGCCGACCATCGCGCCTTTGCGGTCTCCTGTGTAACTTACCTCCTCCATGAGGGTCCCCAGGAACTGTCTTCGTCAGGACAGGCTTGGCGCGCGTGCTTCTAACATCCCTTTGCATACTCTCTCCCGATCACCACCTTTATCACTGTTTCTCTCACTCGATTCTCTCTTTCCATACTCTAACCTTTATTTATTAACTGCACAACACTCCCCTTGGGTTCTGCATACGGTTTGCATAGCTGGTCCATTGTATTGCATGCGACGTCCTCAGAGATATTTACATGTACTTAGAATAGGTTTGAGGGTTCTTAGTTAGTATAGGTTAAGAACTTTGTGTGTCTCCATTATTGATTTAGTGTTTCTGCTCTTTTATTTAATGCTAGACTAGGATAAGGTAACTGTAGTCGTTATCTCTGATGTGTGTACGGTTTGCTTATACCTACACGACTTCGACCGGTCCTGTGGTAGCCGGGGTTGTCTTTTCGGTTACGTCCTTTGCGAGTGCAGCATTGTGTTGACTGAGGGTTTTGGCCTGTACCAGTTCCACACTTTGCTGCCTCTTTGCTTGTCTTTAGAGGGTCGCCAGGATAGAACCAGATACTTGTGATCTGGATCTATCGAGAGAGCCCCCTAGTCAATTAACGTAACTTAAAGGATGCAGTCTTAAGGACATTGCTAGGCGATGAGCCTGTCTTGCTCAACCCCAGTTCCTTACCAAGAGTATCCCAGGTAGACATTATTAATCGAGTAGACACTTGTTAATATTTAATATACTCATAAGATGCTCGTACTGATTTAGAACTATATAAAGGCAGGAGGCAGGACACCACACGTGTAAATCACTAATAGGACATATAATGTTAACTGACACCAGAATACTATAAATGCGCAGGTAGCATGCTCGACACTAAAAGAAGTACTTCCTCATCAACGAAACAGTCTGCTATGGTTGTGCGGCTCAGCAACAACCTAGACTAATAAATGCTATGAATAATAATGCGGAAGTTTCCAGGTCTATGCTGTAGGACTATACTTCACTTTCTTTCAGATAGGAGTGAAGAGTTTATTGTTGTTTAGAGTAACTGTATTGAAGCATCTTTTTATTTTATTAAATCTTGCAGTGATTTAATTGATCTTTCCATAGATTCCTTTTTATGCATTTTAACGTAACTGCATCTTGTTTGTTATCAGGCTATACCAGTGCAGGTTAGCCTGAAGTAGAGTACATTTATGCCCAGTTAAGGATACCCCGCTATCGCAGATTAACCCTGGAGGGTATAGGTGTTTTGTTCGCCGGCATATAAGTTCGAGGGTTTGGATCTAGCGTACCGTTGTTGCATAGTGCCCTATTACTAGTCCAATCATTGAGTGCCCTTGTTTTATTCGTAGTCCCGGTCGTAACAAATGGCGACCTTGCCTAGTATCTTATCTTAGTCATCATAACAAATGGCAACCTTAGTCTAGGATTTAGTGAACTAAGAAATAATTGCAGGATTTTTTGGTGGAGATTTTTTTTTTTTTTAATAACCGTTCGGGGGTCGATTGTTATTTCTCACAGTTTGATTTTGAGGAATATTTTGGACACGTTGGAATTTTTTTTTGGCAACGTAGTATAACACTTGAGTTGTCTTCAAGCATTTTTTGAGTGAATAGTGCTACATGAGAGTTTAGGTACTTTTTTTTTTTTTATAAACGTTGAGGATTTCCGGTGGACACTATGTCGAACGACGGATCAGTGCACAGTAAGGACACAGTACGGGAAGCAGGCGAGGAGGTGGAGAAGGTGGAGTTGTCTAACGGCGTTCGGGTGGTGAACTATGAGGAGGATGCTCAGATTTTTTTGGAGGAGCCTGTGTCGGCGGATCGGGTGTCGGGGCTAGACCGGTACGGACTGCAGTGTGTAGCCACGGTCTTAGGGTTGTCCGGTACTAGCGGTTTGTCGAGAAGTGAGCTGGTTGCCTGGGTGCTCGGTGGGGTGCATGGGGCTTCGGGTGGAGCGGGAGCTGGGGCATCTTCTGCCCAGCCCCCATTCCACTCGACTCCTATCATGGCGCCCCCTCGGGCTCCGGAACCGGGTACGTTCCCGCAGGCCGATGCCCGCTGGCAGTTGGGTATGCCTCTAGGTGATTCATGGGGTGGGTCCCCAATAGTAGCACCCCCTCCTCAGGGTTTGTCTTCCGAGATGTTGTATCAGCTCCAACTCGCCAAACTCGAGCAATGAAAGCATAAGGCTGAGCTCGAGCAACGAAAGTATGAGGCTGAGCTCGAGCAGCAAAAGCATGAGGCTGAGCTCAGGCAGCAGCAGCAGCAGCGGGAATCTGAGCTTAGGATTCAGGCTGAGGAGAGAAAGGCCATACGTGAGGCTGAGCTTCAGGTTGAGGCTACGAAGTACTGTGCAGACATAGAGCTTGAGAAGTCTCGGGTGGAGTCGACAGGGCAGCGTCTCGGTTCTGGGAATTGAGGTCTTGATCCGTCTTTATCGCACCTTCTTAAGTTAGTCCCTGCATTTGACGAGTCGGGTGTCACCGAGTTTTTCCTGCGTTTTGAGAAGAAGTGCCGGGAGCAACAAAGGCCGGAGGTTAAGTGGGCAGCCCTTGTTTCCTCTAGGTTGGTTGGCAAAGGACTCAAGGCATATGATGCGTTGCCCTTGGAGTCTTGCATCGATTATGAGGTATTGAAGGAAGCTGTTCTGCGGGCGTACGAGTTACAACCAGAGACATATAGGTTAAAGTTTTGGGGTGTTACGAAGGGTCGTGAGTGCACTTTTCTAGAACATGCCCGGGAACTGTCTGATGCTTTGAGAAATTGGCTGAGGTCAGAGAAGGTGACGACGTTCGAAGAGCTTGAGCAGTTATTCCTTCTAGACTAGAGCAATTTTTTAAATGTACAGGCGGCGACCTGACTTTGAACCTCAAAGAGAAACAGCCTAAAACTCTACAAAAGGCAGCTGAGTTGGCTGACCTGAGAATGTCACTGATTCGTGGGCGTGGGTCTGCACAACGGACCGATGCAGTTAACAAGGGGCGCAACACTCCACCCCCCCGAGTCAGTGATGCAACATTTAATAACAAAAGTAAGAGCAATGACACAAACCAAAAACCGTCCCGTTTAAGAAAGGTCGGGGCCCTTCCCCACCTCACGGGAAGTCCAAGGGTGAAGTAGAGTGTTTTAAGTGTCATAAAAAGGGGCATTTTGCACGTTCCTGCCCTAGTAACCAACCTGCAGCAGTTGTGTCTTTGGCTAGCAACATTGGGGTGTCTCTGAGGTCTTCTGCGTTTACCCGGGGTAATATGTCAGATGCGGGGGCACAGCCAGTTAAGGAGTGTCCGGAAGGCTCGAAACCTGTCCGCGATGCTTTTTGCGACCATAGATGGCGTGGCTGCGTGAGTTGGGCTGGCTGCAAGCATGGGTTGGAGTTATTACGTGATACAGGTGCATCCCAGACTCTGATGAAAAACTTTACAGGCCAACCTATAAACGCGGCACGGGTAGTTGTGGTGCAGGGTATTAAAGCTACACAGTCATACCCGTTGGTTCGAGTGGAGCTGGAGGTTGATGGTGTGACACGAGAGATAGATGTTGGAATCGTAGAGAAACTGCCAGTAGAGGGCATCGACCTTCTCGGCAACGACTTTGCGGTGCCTACTTCTGAGGTTCCACCCTTAGTCGTTGCCGAGAGGGCGGCCGACATGAATAGGGAGGGGCAGGAGTTGGTCGAAAGGTGTCAATTACAGCAGATGGCGTGTGTTGTCACCCGATCTTGTGCATCTAAGGTGTCACAGCCTATTTCTCAGTCTCTAGACCAGCGGAGGAACGGTCGGAAGGAGAAAGCTAAAGTTGGGAGAAGTTTTGTGAGTTTTGATCCAGCGGCTCTTCTTGGCGACTCAGTATTAGCACCAATGTTTAGGTCCGGAGTGGCCCCAGAACCTGTCACACTTGGTGAGGAGGTAGGGCATGAGAAAACTCCGAGACAGCAACGTTACACACTTAAGCAAGATAGGGTCGAACAGTCCAGTATCGGGAGAGGCCATAAGTTGCTCCGGGAGCACATAGATAGATTGGCTCCTTCGGATATCTGTCGGCTGCAGATAGATGATCCTGAGCTTCAGAAGTGTAGTAACGGTGCGATTGAACTTGATGAGGACGGGGATGTAAAACCGGGGGACTTCTTTCGTGTGGAGGGCATATTGTACAGGCGTTTTCTAGATCCCAGACGGAGTTGGGAGGGTGGGTCGAGAGTGGTTGACCAGTTGGTAGTGCCTAGTGTGTGCCGTGATAGCCTACTGAGGTTGGCGCATGATGTACCGTTGGCAGGGCATTTGGATGTACGTAAGACGGTAGCAGCATTGGTGAAATTGTTTTGGTGGCCAGGTATGAAGGCACATGTGGCGTCAATGTGCAGTACCTGCCAGACAGTAGGTAAACCAAACCAGTGTATTCCCACGGCTCCATTACACCCTATTCCTGTAATCGGGCCACCATTCAGTAAGGTTATAATTGACATGGTTGGCCCTCTACCTCCTACTAGTGCAGGCAACAAGTTCCTCCTCACAATCATGGATGTTGCCACTCGTTATCCGGATGCATACCCCATGCGAAATGGTACTGCTAAGACTGTTGTTCGTAACTTGCTATTGTACTGTTCTAGGTACGGGTACCCACAGGAATTGCAGTCAGACCAAGGGTCCTACTTTACTTCTAACCTTTTCAAACAGACCATGCAGCAGCACGGTATCAGTACAGTTGTCTCTTCAGCCTATCACCCAGAGAGTCAAGGGGTGTTGGAGAGGTGGCACTCGACTCTGAAAAGCATGCTGCGTTGTTACTGTGTTGAGAATGGCAAGGATTGGGATCTTGGGTTGCCCTATGTATTATTCGCTGTTCGGGAGGTACCTGGTGAAAGCCTAGGGTTCAGTCCCAATGAGTTAGTTTTCGGACATCAGGTCAGAGGCCCCCTCAACATGGTTAGAGAAATCTGGGAGGGCACAGCAAAACCATGTTCCATGTTAAAGTATGTCCTCGAGAGTAGAGAGAGAATGCTGAGAAGCCTAGAGTTGGCAGGTAGGAATTTGGTAGGGTCGCAAGCACTTATGAAGGACAGGTACGATGAGAAGACAAAACTCCGGGAGTTTAAGGTGGGGCAGGAGGTGTTGATTCTGTTACCTCTGCCAGGTCATCCGTTGTCTGCCAAGTATGCTGGTCCTTATAAGGTGGTAAAAAAGATCTCTGACCTAGACTATCTTGTGGCTACTCCAGATAGGCGTAAAAATAATCAGCTGTGCCATCTGAATCTGGTGAAAGAGTTTGTGAGGCGCCCCCCTGGGCCTCTCGCTGTCCCTGTGTTGACCTGCAGCGGTCATGGAGGAGAAGGAGTGAGGGACAGTGAAGCCCAGGTGGAGGATAACTGGGAGTGTCATGTGTCTGCTGACCAGTGGGCGGGGAACGCCAGACAGGTGGCTGACGATGCTCTAGTGCACCTGCCTGAGCAACAGCGTGCAGCCGTGCAGCGCCTGTTTGCTTCATACCCCACTGTGTTTGCAGAGCATCCAGCCCTCACAACTCGAGTGGTGCATGACGTGGACGTGGGAGATCACCCCCTCTTTAAATCAGTACCCTACAGAATTCCACCCATTAAACTCCCAGCCCTCAGAGCGGAGTTAGAGTATATATTATGTTGGAACGGGGCTGATTGAGAAGGGGGCAGTTAGGTGGACATCTCCTGTCACTCTGCAGCCCAAGCCTGATGGGAAGTTCGCTTCTGCATTGACTTTCGGAGATTGAACGGGTTAACTCCCATCAATGCTTATCCCCTTCCCCGTGTTGACGATAGTGTAGACAAGATTGGTAAGGCACAGTTTCTAACTAAGGTAGACCTAGTGAAAGGCTACTGGCAGGTGCCCTTGTCTGAGCGGGCGAAGGGGGTATGCGGGTATGTGGTTGATGGGAACACCTGCCGTTGCAATGTGATGCCGTATGGCCTTAAAAATGCCCCAGCAACCTTCCAGAATCTTATGAATGAGTTAGTAGCTGACATCCCTAAATGCACTGTCTACCTAGATGACGTTATAATCTACGATGACACCTTTGAGAGTCACTGTGAGCACATAGAAGCCTTGTTTCGGAAGCTCAGTGAGGCCAGCTTGGTGGTCAATCTGGGCAAGTGCGACTTTGTCCGGGCAACTGTGCAGTATCTTGGGTTTGTGGTCAGGTTAGGCCAGGTGTGCCCACCCCCCCCAAAAAAAAAACAGGATACAGGCTATTAACTAGTTCCGCAGGCCGTCCACCAAGCGGCAGATCATGAGATATTTGGGCATGATCGGTTACTATCGCCGCTTCATTCGGGGTTATTCTACTGTGTTAGCTCCCCTGACAGATTTGCTAGCAAAAGAGAAAAAGTTCAAGTGGGCACCTGAGTGTGAAAGGGCTTTTTTGCTGGTCAAGCACCTACTATGCACTCACCCAATCCTCAGGGCCCCTGACTTTGAAAGACCGTTCCAGCTGGCAACAGATGCCAGCAGTGTAGGGGCTGGTGCCGTCTTAATGCAACCAGACGAGGAAGGTTTGGAGCATCCAGTCAGTTTCTTTTCCAAGAAGTTTAATTCCGCTCAGAAAAACAACTCTGTGGTGGAGAAAGAACTGCTGGCAATAGTGTTGGTGCTCAGGCACTTTGAAGTATATGTTCCTGCCTACGGGCCAGTCGTGGTGATTTACACCGACCATCACCCTCTTAAATTTCTGAACCAATTCCACAACCGGAATATGAGGCTGACACGTTGGTCACTCATGTTGCAAGAATACAATCTAGACATTCGCCATATTGCCGGTTGTGAGAATGTGATTGCAGACTGTTTGTCGAGGGTGGAAGATCTGGCGTAGATCACCACAGGTGTGTATGTTTGAGTGGAGAAAAACCAGGCTTGCCCCTGTAGAGCAGCCGTCAAAAACAACATTAAAATTAAATCAAAAATCACATAAAACTCTTTCTTTTTTATAGTTAATTGTAAGTTACCAATGTTATAGCTAAAGTCCTAAGTTGAACCTGTCTTTCACTTAGTAGGCTGGGCTCTGTGAAGCTCGCTCAGGGAGCATAGCAGGCTAAATTATACTATTGTGCTTGGGAGGGGTTGTAAGATTTTCTTTATGCTAATATGTGGTTTTATTTAAGATTGAGCTTTGCATTTCATTTCTGGTGGAGTGACTAGGTGTGGCGGGTCTTGTCAGATATGGTGCTCGCCTAATGTTGAGCGTCCCATATCTTGGGCGGGGTGTGACGTCTACCAGCGTTGGCAGAATCGCCTCTCGTTGGCCACTAGCGCTCGCCAGGGACATCGAAATGGGCTACAGTTATCAGAGAATGTTGTTCTTTCTCTCCTAGTAATCGCATTGTCACAGACAGTCCAGTGGTGGTCTTTGTTTTCGTCTGTGACAACGGGTTATATTTTATATCAACAGTAGTGATAATAGTACCAGCGTGTGAATGAGAAAGACTTTCAGAGCGAGGAGGTAGTAAGTGTCTGTATGTACGGGTGCATTCCTGCCTCTCGCTCGCCATTGGACGGCATGTCTGGCTGTGTCCCATGACGCCTGCTGTCTTGTGACGTCTCGGCCCGTGATTGGCCGACCATCGTGCCTTTGCGGTCTCCTGTGTAACTTACCTCCTCCATGAGGGTCCCCAGGAGCTGTCCTCATCAGGACAGGCTTGGTGCGCGTGCTTCTCACATCCCTTTGCATACTCTCTCACGATCACCACCTTTATCACTGTTTCTCTCACTCGATTCTCTTTCCATACTCTAACCTTTATTAACTGCACAACACTCCCCTTGGGTTCTGCATACGGTTTTCATAGCCGGCCCATTGTATTGCATGCGCCGTCCTCAGAGATATTTACATGTACTTAGATTAGGTTTGAGGGTTATTAGTTAGTATAGGTTAAAAACTTTGTGTGTCTCCATTATTGATTTAGTGTTTCTGCTCTTTTATTTAATGATAGACTGGGATAAGGTAACTGTAGTCATTGTCTCCGATGTGTATACGGTTTGCTAATACCTACACGACTTCGACCGGTCCTGTGGTAGCCTGGGTTGTCTTTTCGGTTGCGTCCATTGCGAGTGAAGCATTGTGTTGACTGAGGGTTTTGGCCTGTACCAGTTCCACTGTTCCACACTTTGCTGCCTCTTTGCTTGTCTTTAGAGGGTCGCCAGGATAGAACCAGATACTTGTGATCTGGATCTATCGAGAGAGCCCCCTAGTCAATTAACGTAACTTAAAGGATTCAGTCTTAAGGACATCGCTAGGCTACGAGCCTGTCTTGCTCAACCCCAGTTCCTTACCTAGAGTATCCCAGCTAGACATTATTAATCGAGTAGACACTTGTTAGTATTTAATATAAGCTCTTTGATATGTGCACATTATTTTTCACAGCATTTATTAGTCTAGGTTGTTGCTGAGCCGCACAACCATAGCAGACTGTTTCGTTGATGAGGAAGTACTTCTTTTAGTGTCGAGCATTGCTACCGTTGCGCATTTATAGTATTCTCGTGTCAGTTAACATTATATGTCCTATCTTTTAGTGTATTCGATTTACACGTGTGGTGTCCTGCCTCCTGCCTTTATATAGTTCTAAATCAGTACGAGCATCTTATGAGCATCAGACTTTCTTCAGAAGTTTCCAGGTCTATGCTGTAGGAGTATACTTCACTTTCTTTCAGATAGGAGTGAAGAGTTTATTGTTGTTTAGAGTAACTGTATTGAAGCATCTTTTTATTGTATTAAATCTTGCAGTGATTTAATTGATCTTTCCATAGATTCCTTTTTATGCATTTTAACGTAACTTTCATCTTGTTTGTTATCAGGCTATACAAGTGCAGGTTAGCCTGAAGTAGAGTACATTTATGCCCAGTTAAGGATACCCCGCTATCGCAGATTAACCCTGGAGGGTATAGGTGTTTTGTTCGCCGGCATATAAGTTCGAGGGTTTGGATCTAGCGTACCGTTGTTGCATAGTGCCCTATTACTAGTCCAATCATTGAGTGCCCTTGTTTTATTCCTAGTCCCGGTCGTAACATCACCAAGTCAGCCGGATTATCCTTGGACTTAACATGCATGAATGTATAGTTCATTTGCAGTTCCTTTATTTTGTGTACTCTGTTACGCACATAAACTATGTGACTATCATCCTTAGCTATGCAGTGCAAACATATCTCACTATCTGTCCATATATATATCTCGCCTAAAAAGGGAAACATACCATTCAAATAAGTAGCTAACCTAGTTCCCAATTCAACAGCGCTCAGCTCCAACTGTGGAAGAGTACGTTGTTTTAATGGCGCTACTCGAGATTTGGACATAATCATAGTAGATCGGACTTCAGTGACACAATAAGCTACTGCACCCTACGCCTTAGATGAGGCATCACAAAATACGTGCAATTGAGCACACTCATTATCAGAGGTAGGATCACATATTCTAGGAAACTTGACTGAGGATACCTTCTCATATTCCACCTGCAATTTGTTCCACTCTTCTGTATTCTTTTCAGGTAATGGAGTATCCCAACTCAGTGCTTCTCTCCAGGCCTCCTGAACTAAAATCTTCCCTTTATTTGATATGGGACTAAATATGCCCAATGGGTCGAACATCACAGAGACCTGACTTAAGAGTGTACGTTTTGTGAGTTTTACATTGGGAAACTTGAGGGGCTTTAGAGACATCTCATCAGTAGTTGTTTTCCACAGCAATCCTAGTACTGGTTGATATTCTGGTATTTGATAGTCAGGATAGTCAGAAGAGACTTCTTATCTAGTCCAAAAGAATATGAGAGTTTGAATTCCAACTTTGTAGTGGCATATTGGCTTTATTACATTCTTGCCTTGCCAAATTGTAGATTTCAATCACCTCTTCTCCACTGTCGGCAATGCCGTGAAGATTATCCATGTAAAACAGTTGACCCATTTCCGGTTTCTCTGTTTTCTGGAAATGATATCTCAAAGTGCTGCACAATAGGAAAGGACTAGAGCATGAACCAAACAACACTGACCGAAAGCGGTATTCTTTTATCCGCCCACCAGGCTGAAAAGGATCTTCAGGCCAAAGGAACTTTGTGAATTTGCGGTCCTGCTCCTTTAACCCTATTCTCAAAAATGCTTTGGAGATATCTGCCACAAACCCAAATCTCTTCGTCCTGAATTTTAATAGTACATCACCCAGTATTTCAGTCAGATTTGTTCCTACATAGAGACAATCGTTTAGACTTGCTTCATTCTTCGCTGCTCGAGAACTGCAGTTAAATACCACTCTGATTGGGGTAGTACTTGAGTCCTTACTTACAGCATGATGAGGAAGGTAATGACCCTCTTTATGGTTTATTTCACCTGGGACCTCCTCAATAAAGTCATTTTCCAACTGCCCTTGAATTATTTTATGATAAATTTCCAGTCATTCAGGATGTTGATGCAATCTCTCCACCATTTTATTTAATTGACATCTTGAACTCTGGTAGTTAGTTGGTAATTCAGGGGCATTTATCTTCCATGGAAGTCCTACCCAGTACTGGCCATCCTTATACTCAACTGTGTCTAGGTAGTGGTTATAATTATGATAAGATGTCTTCAGGGGTGGGAAGATCTGCTTCTATACCCACAGTGTCCAGTTCCCAAAGTTTGTGAACAGGTTCTTGTTGCTCTTCCAGAATGTCTCCTAGTTGTGATGGTATTAATTCTGCACCAATTCTAGCCACCACCAGAGATTGTGCAGGAGTCACAAAGACTGGATCCATCCGGTTGTCTGATTCACTTGGGCCACATGTGGGTAGAGATCCCATGATTATATATCCACCTGATGAAGAAATTAACTGCATACCGTGTTTCCGAGTCATTTTTCGCAAGAAGCGACCACAATAGTCTGAGCCGATGTTCAGTTGAATTGGACCTACTACGTCAGACTCTATAGTTCGGTCTGCTAGTTGAACACCCTTCTTTGTTAAGAAGTCAGATGCTTCCTTTAAACCCTTATTTACCACAGAAGTGTTCATGTATTCCTTGCCGCAGTCACCTTACATTTATATTTGCCCAATTAAATCAGGGGTTTAACCACGTCAAATGTTTGTGTTTCCTTATTTGACAAAAATCCAGTTATTGCCATGTTCACTCTTCCTACTGTTGGCAAATTCATGGCTCTGACAACATTTCCGGCAATGAAGGTCTTTTGCGCTCCAGTATCAAAGAGTGCTTTGACCGGCATAACCTCTTTTCCTCTGATCACTTGAACCTCGGCTGTAGGAGTAGCTGCCGACGTATGCATTGGGTTTCCAGTGGTCAGGGTCATATTTACACTTGTCGGTTTGGGTTGTACTTCACTGATCTTGGGACACAACACGGTATGATGTACACCAGTCTTGCACCGAAAACATACATTTAATTTAGTGGCACATTCCTCAGTAGAATGTCTTGTGCTAAGGCAAACAAGACACTTACCTAGTTCGATGAGTCGTGGAAGTCTAGCCTTAAGATTTGGGTAAGTCCTACAATACACTGTGGAATGTTGTTCTGAACATAACATACACACCTTCCGGTTTTCTTGGTTTACCACTGGTGTGGGGTTAATATCTCTGGTTACTTCTTGGGTCACTGGAGAATTGAGACAGGAATTTTTTCTCTCCCAAACACCTTTTGTTTTAGATACTGTATTAATTTGATTATTCTGCTGGACAGATGTCACATAGGTACCAACCTCTTCCTTCTTGAACGGTTTTGCTTTTTCCTTAGTCCCTGTTGTAGACACTTTTGGGTATTTAACCTTGTTGTCTCCTTCCTTGATACCGGTATCCTTCTTGGAAACCTGCATGTGTTTGCACAGCTCTCTTAAACCCTCTTCTATCTCTTGATACGTGAAGTAGTTCTTCTTATACCTGTGGTACAATTCATCACAGGTTTTCTGAGAGAGCTTTTGTTGTACAATATGATTCAAGAGCCAAGAAGCTGAATCAAGATCTTTCTGGGTACTAAGTGATTTCAAAACACAATTCAAGCTGATCCGGAATGACTGAAGATCCTGGTACGTATGCTTTGGTCCTGATAACTCCAGCAATTTGTAAACTAGGCGCTGTAGAGTCAACTCCGTATCTTCAAAATTCTCCTTGAGTACGTCTAGAGCTGCTGTATAATTGGCATCTGTTATGGGAAGTTCCTTGATAAAATCCAATGCAAAACCCTCAAGTTGACCCAACAAGTATGAACATTTATTTGCTGCAGAAATATCTAACCTGTCATGAATAAAACCCTTAAATTTGTCCCAAAAGGTATTCCAATCAGATTGCCCATCAAATTCAGGTAAGGTTATAGGTGGCAACTTAAAGCTTTGTTGTCCCGGAGCCGCAGTACCATTACTGGTAAGAACATAAGAACATAAGAAAATGGGAGTCTGCAGAAAGCCGATTGGCCTAAGCAAGGCAGATCCCTGTCCCACACAACCCCAATTACAAAGCCCAATTATAGGCTCAACACTCTTATACCCTGAGGATCATCTTACCAAAACGGTTAGAGATTAACGCAGGATTACGGGGGTCTGCAGAGCGCTGATTGGCCCAACCCGGCTGATCCCCCTTCACACCCAACCCTTCTCGTCCATATGCTTATCCAATTTTATCTTAAAGCTCCCTACCGTTTTTAATCCCACTATAGCACTTGGTAGTCCATTCCACCCATCTACAACTCTGTTACCAAACCAATATTTGCCTATATCTTTTCTGAAACTAAATTTATCTAATTTGAAACCATTGGTACGAGTTCTTTCGCTTTCACTGAGCTTTAGTACATTTGTCATGTCCCCTTTGTTAATCCCACTAACCCACTTGAACACCTTTATCATATCCCCTCTAACTCTGCGTCTCTCTAACGAATGTAAGCCTAATTTCTTCAAACTTTCTTTATACGGAAGATTTCTAATATTATGTATCATTTTTGTCATTCTACGTTGTAGTCTCTCCAATGAATCTATGTCCATTCTGTAATAAGGACACCAACATTGAACAGCATAATCCATATGGGGTCTCACTAATGACAAGTAAAGTTTTAAGATAACATCAGCAGTTCTGTTACTCACACTCCTAGAGATGAACCCGAGAATCCTGTTTGCCTAGTTTCGAACGCTTTACACTGTTTTCTAGGCTTCAAATCATTGCTAACAAACACACCCAGATCTTTCTCACAATTTGAGTTTTCTAATTCCATATTAGCTAGAGTATATTTAACATTTGTATGCATCTTCCCTATCTTTAATTCCTTGCATTTGTCAATGTTAAACTTCATCTGCCAATTTACTGACCATTCGTGTAAGGTATCTAGATCCCTTTGGAGGCACTCTATATCTCTATCTGAATCAATTGTTCTCCCCATTTTGGTATCGTCTGCAAATTTACTTATCCTACTAGTTATACCTAAATCAAGGTCATTTATGTATATAACAAACAACAGAGGACCTAATACAGATCCCTGGGGGACACCATTCTTGACTGCTCCCCATTCTGACTTCGTACCATTTATGCTGACACTCTGCTTCCTACCAATTAGCCATGACCTAATCCATCCCAACAACGCCCCACCTATTCCATGCGCCTCAACCTTTCTCATCAATCTCTCATGGGGGACTCTGTCGAAAGCTTTACTGAAATCTAAATATATTATATCATATGACTTGTCATTATCTACTGCTTCATATACCTCTGAGAACAAACTAAGCAAATTAGTAAGGCAAGAACGTCCCTGAGTGAATCCATGCTGAGAAGAATTTATTAAATTAAATGTATCTAAGTGGTTTCTAATTTTACTAGCAATAATTGACTCTAGTAGCTTTCCTATGATTGATGTAAGACTAATGGGACGGTAATTGGATGCTATTGATTTGTCACCTTTTTTGAAGATCGGAACTACGTTTGGAAGCTTCCAAGCTTCTGGAACTATACCTGTCTCTAATGACTTGTTAAATAGAAATGTTAATGGGTAACTTAACTCATCCCTACATTCTTTTAATACTCTAGCTGCCTAGCATATACCTCATCAGGACCAGGCGATTTATGAGGTTTCAGTCTGTCAATTTCCTTAAACACATCATTTCTACTTATAGTAACCGTACTTAACCTATTTTCTATACTATCGCTATATACCTTACGGACTTCTGGAAACTGTGCCAAATTTTCATTAGTGAAAACGGAAAGAAACTGACTATATAATGTAATGCACATTTCTAAATAATGTTCTGTCATTTTTCCTATCGAAGTTTTAAGGGGGCCTATTTTATCTCTAACTTTAGATTTATATAGCTGGTAAAAAGCCTTAGGGTTATTTTTTGAGTCATTGGCTATCCTGATTTCATAATTTCTTTTGTCTGTCCTTATACCTGTTTTAACCTCTCTTGATAGATTCTGATAGTAAGCAAGTAGGTGAATTTTTACTTTCTTAATTTTTCGATATATTCCTCTCTTTTTTCCTAGAAGGTCTAATAGTCTATTATTCATCCATTTGGGTTGGTTCTGTGTTGATCTAAATTTTCTTTTGGGGATATATTTATTTTGCGCATTGTGGAGTGAAGAAATAAAATGATTATATGTAGCTGTCAAATTATCCTGAGTTAACACCTTACTTAAGACAGGTATATGAGAGAGAGTATGTTCATTAGCGCACCTGGGTCCACTTAATAGTTTAACCATAGGATCGACTCTTAAGGCTCTTCTTAATCCACCATAATTGGCTTTTCTGAAATCTGGGATAAGTGTCGTATTCTCTTTAGCCTATCCTGTCCATTGTATGTTAAAATAAATTGATTTATGATCACTATTATTTTCCTAGTTGGTCTATTATGAGAGCAATGGTACCATTGGAGTAATGGTAGCATTACTCCCTGTCTCGGTAACTGTCTCTGTCGCCAAGGATTCGAACCCAGCTATTTGATCCAAATAATTTTCACGGGCATTTGCATAGGCTTGCTGTAATTCCTCAAGCCTTTCAGATTGTTCTTGTTTGATGCAAAAGTCCTCCAATTTATTGCAAGACTCTTCATAATTAGCCCACCGGGTTTTAATATCTTGGATTTGAGACTTTAACAGCTCCCTTGGACAGGGGTCACATCTTTTTACCTCCTGGCAATTATTTAATGCTCTAGTTACCCAGCCTAATTTCCCCACCATAGATTTTCTCAAGAGTGTATCAGTCATTTTGGAAAATGGGTAATTATTTTCTGGACTATTATTAATGTTTATACTGAAAACTAATTTTCAACTATCAAAATTACATATAGCCTGATTACGCATACTTAATTTAGTTGTTAATTTTTAGCATTATACACGTAGACCTACCAATACTTGTTACAAACTTAATTGACAAATTTGGCTAGTTGGAAATTATTAAAGTTTTCAGTATTACTGCCCTAATACGTGGGAATTCTCGGTAGTAGGGGGAGGGAATAACTTATTAATTATTAAAGTTAAGATATGCTCCGTCCTGAGCAGTTAGCTGGTCGACCTAGTCTTACAGACGCAGGTGACATTAAGGACGTAAACATAAAAATGGTCAAAAATATAAAAAATAGAGAAATTTATAGACCCGAATGATTTTAGATATTAATTAATTTAGTCATTTATAAATTTAGCTGTGAGTTGGAACCTGTGGTAGTAGCATTTTCTAAGGGGGAGGGATCATATTTGTTGTTTATTAAATTTTGTATATGTTCCGTCCCGAGCATATAGCTGGTCGATCTAGTCTGCCAGACGCGGGTGACATTAAGGACGGAAACATAAAATGATCTAAATTGAAAAAGAAATGGGAAAATTTAGGGAGTGCAACGCTGCTCAAGCTCCTAGTTTCACAAACGCCAGAGGATGCAACGTTGCAGAACCTCCTAATAGTCCTCTACCACAGGATTGAACCACCATTCCCTTGGGCTTAGGAGTGATATTGCCAATGACCCACGGCCATTGTCTGGTAAACTACCCAGTCGAGCCGCGAATCGGTGATATATTCATGATATCGAGCTACCTGCACGGCTTGAACCCGACGATTCCAGTGGATACCGTCCCGTCAAAGGTTTTGGCGATAGGGTCCGGCTCCAAACTGGAAGGTCTTGTAGCCGCGCAGGAGCCTTTGTAGCCGCCGATTCACGGCTTGATAGATAGTTCGGTAATGACCGCGGGTGATTCCGGGCTCGCCCTCAGGAATGGGAGGCAGCTCTCGTGGCTCCAGGAGCACAACAGCCACTTTTGAGCCACAGCGCTGCTCTATTAAGCGGATGATGGCTGCGATGTTGTCCGTGATTTCCGTCACCCGTACTGCATCGTGCACATTGTTGCCTCCCTAATACAAAATTGTTAATTGGTGAGGCCAGTCCAGCACGCGATTCAGCCGTCGATCGGTGAGGAAATCACAGGCCCTACCTCCTGAAGCCCGATAGCACCTCACCTCACAACATGGGACCTCGAAATGTCGTGGGATCAGACTATGTCCCACGAAAGCTACCTTGTACATCCCCGCTGTATTAATAAATCCTAACTTAACCCAAACCTAGCCTAGCCTACAGTCAAGCGGGATCCTCACTCGGGGCACCAAAATGTGGGGAATATCTCTGGCCAATTCTATCGCTTACCACACTAAATAAATAATAAAGAAAATTAAGGAATAAAAACTTAAATAAATAGATAGGTTACCTGGATGTTATAAAAATGGTATTGCCTATCTCTCAGAAACCCCTAGCCAGATATTGTATAAATGGCCATGTTTATCAATCAACTTAGCTATCACTGGGGTTCTGGGGCTGTTCTGAGGATCCCGACTATGGTAGGTAGGTACAGCGATACCGCCGAATCCACAATATGTGAGGATGAGCGGTTGCCGGTTAGTACTTAGTAAACAGAAACGACGAAACAAAAGAAAATGGCACGTTTCTTCCAACATAGAAAATGTAACAGGCCCATATTGTGACCGTAAACAATTATAAGGCAAGACAAAGACACTATTTGTTTGCCATATTTATAAAGTGCATATTGTTGCAATAATGTATAGTATGAACCATCACTAAACAAATACAAAACTAAGCACAATACAATTGTGTTAATCATACGAAATAGTACAGTGCTATATAATGTATTTATATAACAAATATATACATGTATATGTCAAAGAGAATGAAATGCATAGTATAAGATATATATAATTATAATTTGAACCTATTATAAATAATAATAACCTTAGGGAAAACACCAAATTGTAAATAATTCTACTACACTAAGTAACAGAGGATATTTAACAGAGGATGGTGCTGCAGCAGGGGTTCGAATCCGCGCCAGTTAGCAGCTGACACAGGAAGCAAAGCTTAACCCACTCAGCACATGCACCACCCCTATTAGAAGGAAATTACAAAAGAGAATAACAATTATATTATAAACAATCATAGCTTAAGCTTTCTTTAGACTATCTAACATTTCCTTTGAGGGCTGAAATTTGTAACAACAACCCTGGGCTTTCACTGCCTCAGACACAACAGTTAATGCTTGGAGGGCTGGCATCTGTAAACGGTTGTGAGTATCCGTTTTAATTAAATTAATTTTGGAAAATAACCTCTCTGCTGCACTATTGGATGTTGGTAATGCTAAAACCTACAATGCAAATTGGGTCAAATGTTGATATTGATAATATCCTAGGTTGTCTTTGACTTTACACAATTTATTGTAGAACTCGATTACCCCACAATCATAATTCATTAGCTCGGGTGGTATCTGTGTGGTATCTAAGTTTCGCCATTCATTGTCTAATATCTGCATATCTCCACCATACAGCCGAGGCACTGATTTCACAAAGTCATGCAGAGAGGGCATCAACTCCCTGGTCTTACTTTGCATTAATTTACTGGGATCTAAAAACGATGCCATATACCAAAGTTTGTTATTAAGATCAAACCTTTTCTTGATTTGTTGGCACATCCGAATAAAAAAATTCCGACATCGTAATTGTACATGTTCTACCATATCTTTATTGCTAAAGTATACTTCCATCTGCAGAAGCCCATGCATAGCCGAGCCTAGATAAATTTGATTTAATGGCATGTGATTACTTTGAAGATTAGGGTCAAACAACATTAGGTCGGCTTTGTCTACGAGTTTCCTGCGACAAAAACTCCTTAATATATTCTGGTATAACTGCCTGATGTTGGCGTATAGCAAGTGTATAGTAGGGCTGTCTTTCTGGAGGAGTAAATTAACTTTGGTGAATGATGGAAATATATAATGTAAGAAATTCAGGTAGAGGAAAACTGATGGGTCTCTGATATCTTTTACTATGTATTCTATTGACTTTAGCCTTTCCTCAAATTCAATTTGTGTGAAATACATTTTCAATGCTTCCCACTGTTCTAATACCCTTGCAACCGCTTGATGTAATGACAACCACCGTGTTTGGCATGCATGCAATATTTTGTGAGGCTTTAATTCTAGAAAGAGTTGGGCTTGTTTAAACTGATGCTTCCTTTTGGCACAATTGGAGAAATGTGTGTAAATATTGCGTATTAAGTCCTCGCAGTGACGTGGAAGTGTTTTGACAGCTTCTGAAGTACAAAGATGAATGCTATGGCATATACATTTAAAAATGGTGATCCCTTGAATTGCGTTCCTCAACCGGCTACAAATTGAGTTATGCTCTCCCATTATGTTAGAGGCTCCATCAGCCGCAAAACCTACAAGTTTTCTACAGGAATCTGATAAGTCTCACACGTTTTCATCAAGATAGTATATAAATTTTCCCCCGTTGACCCCACATTGTCATTATCATTACCATACATATCAATTAGTTCCAAGGTTTCTGTATTAATTATTTTAGCATCTGAATCATAATACTTGACAATTACTGTTAAGCATTTTGTTGAACTTACGTCTGTTGACTCATCAATGATAACAGAAAATGTAGTTGTTCTTAACTTACTCACAAGTGCCCTTGTTATGCACGACCCTATGGTTTTTGTTACCTCAGTGCATTTGGTCTTTTTCATGCACAGCCCCTGAGCGATGGCTGAATCAGGGAACATTACCTTGCACAAATCTACCATATGGTCTGCAATTGCAAATGGCAAATTATGCTCTGCAATGAAACATATCATAAGTATGGTAGCCAGTGTGACACCCATACTTGGAGAAGCACGAGCATGCTGGGCCTCCTGCCTGTCTCCCTGCTGCCTTTGTGCCGCGCCAGTAACATGGACCTGGGTTCCCTTTGAAAATAATCAAGTACACTATTATAGACAGTAGGCCTATATTAAAACAACGTACATGGTGAAAATGGCCTGTTGCCAGTTTTTTCTGCATTACAAAACTAATAAATTGCATAAATTACATACAGCCGCCTGGCTGTCTCAGTGGTACCGACTAATTGGTCTGCCAACCAGTGGACTGGGATTCAATCCACGTCCGCGCTCAGATTGAACAGTTTTTTTTCTGAGATAATGTCGGCAGTTACCATCTCCCCTTGAGCAAGGGAGATGAGTAACAATGATCTAATACTAAAGCATGCCAAGCGCTTCCGAATACTCGAAGGAGGAGAGACAGGCGCTGTATAGGCTACAGTAAGTAACCAGAGCATTATTATTATTATTATTATTATTATTATTATAAATGTATTGTTAATAATATGCAGGATACTTGCTAGGGACAACCGGTGTGTAGAAGTTGTAAACTGTATTATACAATTAATATACAAGAAATATGTATTTGAATGTCATCCCCATTGAGGCACCGTTGCAAAAAAAGACTTAGAGATAACCACATTGGCCCTACCTTATGACGTTTAATTGTTGTTAGGTCAGCACTAAACTCCTTATGGCAAATAGTGCAACTTGCTTTAGTAGGGTCATCCTCCACCCGCTCCAACCAGGGCTTGTAATCCTCATTATCCAACCAATCCTCTCTAAATTTCCGCGTAGAGGGCATAGATGCCTGTAATGACATGTAAAATATAATTATGAGTTTAGCCCTTTCAGTAGAAGAGACGTTCAATTTAATTTAACCCCTTCCGTACCGATGACGTAATTTTAATTTTATTCTGGCTACTATTAGGCAGTTTTAGTCAGTTAAAAAGGCCCTCCAGCAATTAATAAGCTTCGAATGATCTCACTTAACCCATATTACTACCTCAGATGTTTCTTAAACTGCACAAAATCGTCTAAAAATGACAAA
Organism: Paralithodes platypus; assembly: GCA_032716605.1. Classification (NCBI taxonomy): domain Eukaryota; kingdom Metazoa; phylum Arthropoda; class Malacostraca; order Decapoda; family Lithodidae; genus Paralithodes; species Paralithodes platypus. The sequence continues at coordinate 4,161,060 of CM064535.1, forward strand.
AATAAAATACAAAAAACGTCCTCGGTAAAGAAGGGGTTAATGTGGCTATAACAGACGATTGTAAGTATAAGTGGACTGAGTGGGCGTTGCGTGCATGAACGGTATGTTTACAAAAAAGGTACAGTATAATAATAAAGTAACGTTAACCTATTCGAATTTAACATACTGTAAACACTTAGGTTAGGTTAAGATTATTTTGATGATACGGTCATGTAAACATAGCGGCGATAAGGGTACGGATGCTCGGTCCATTCTTACCAGATTTAATTCCCCTTAGGAAGGGCCTTTGGTAATTAATAGGTTACAAGCTAACATAATTACCACTATTATTTACCAAAGATCCTTCTTTAGCTTTATAAAACCATTTAAATATAACATTAATAAAAATAGTATCATTCGCACTGAAATCATTAAATGTGAATACAAATAAATAGAATAGAGATCCTTGAATATTACATTTTCAATCATTAATCCTTTACATAAAAAACGTAACTGGTGTGGGTCATTTAAACTAGAAACTTGTGAAGCACATAATAATGCCGATGCCCAAGTTTACTTACTCTTACCCTGAAAGGTATGCACGTTGAAGCACTTTAATGTTAGATGGTCTAGTAGTTTATTATACTTAACGGATGCAGCTCCACAAGACACCAACTGTGGCCAAGTAGCAGCACACAATGCTGATGGTAGCGTGATTTGCTCACGTTGTCGTTTCAAACTGCATAATATATTTCCATATATAATACGAATGTGGATATACTTAGGAATTCAATAACACAAAAGTATATAAATGTATACAATTATACCATGTAAATGTATTAGCGTTTTATACCAAGCAACCCATATTTTAATATGAAAATATATTTTTGTCAATGACAAAGCATAATTGAAACAAATTATATATTTACGTCACATACAAATATAGGACTGAATAAAACACAACTGCTTAATACTTCGTGTACATTTATTATGCTTTTTATTCATTAAATTCGATTGTAATCATATATGTAGAATTATATTTCTCATCGTTGCGGATGTGGACAAACTATCCTCGGCTCATTGCCAAAGGTCGCAATTATTCCACACTAGCAGACGAATTCCGCAAAAACGGCAACACTGGGTAGGTAGGCAGGGAGTAAAAAAGTTCCCAAACTCCGGGCCGGACACGGGGAGCGAAGTGAGAGGTCACGAGACCCTTGTTTGCGGTTCAACGTTTTACAGAGATCTGATCGGAATTTCAATTCCGACCCTTAAGTTAACTATATACAAATTTGTTACCGAGGGTTCATTCCCTCTTCACGAAATCATATAAATAATAATCAGCATTTAAATTATATAATTATAAAGGTAAACATCGTTTCACAACGATTTAGTGAACATAATATCAAGATATTAACGACCCTAAAGCAAACGGTGGATCGCGTATGCGGTCGCGGGAATATTTAAACTGATCCTCTTTACAGTTCTTCTAAACTTATTTCTACAAGGTTTTATAACTAAATTAACTTGATCAAGGTAATCTTATACAGTACTAAATTACTTAATATCAATTAATCTCTACAATATATACAATCACCGGGTTCTGGTAGGAAATTGTTCACTCTAGTGAGGTTACCCTACACTTTGCATAGTAGGGAAGATAATTAGGACAGTGAAAACACTATGTGTGAGAACAGACAAATCGCTAGCTGATGAAAGGAGATTAGTTGAGAGACATTTGTCTTTCCTTTCTTGTTTTTTTCTGTATTTTATTTTTTGATTTTTATTTTTTTGGGGGGAGGATATATCGCAGTGGATATAATGACATACTAGTATATCGTCTGTATAATACAGACAACCTTATATTAGTCGATACCAACTTTATTGAGGTATATTGCTGCAGGCCTTAACATGGCCGGTAGTGCGTCTGACTGTTGATCAAAGGGTCAGCAGTTCGATCCTACCCCGTGCCATTGGTAGATATCAAGAGTTTGGAAACTGAGATCTAGCGATTTGTGGCAAATGTCCAGGAAAGGCCCTGTAGCAAGGGCACGCCCTAGCCCTGTCAATACTCTATATATTTAACTCCCAAATTTTAAAAGTGTTCGGTGTTAAAAAATGCATCACATTATCAATATGGACGTTCTTGTACTTCTAAATTGTTCTTACTTGACTCCCCCTAAATCGTCAGCACCTCTTAACAGTTTGAATATGCAGGGACACATATATTTTCTATTTTTGTTTACTATTATTCAACGGTATTAATCATATTAGGACGAGTATGAGGAAGGTAGAAGGTTAATTGAGGTAATCCTTAACCTTTTCACAATTATAGATCCTTCCTAAGCTGTATAAAATCATCTAACGATAGTCAGAATAAACTGTCAAAACGTGTCTCCATCCTCAAGGAGTTAAACATGGAAGATGCCTGGCCATATTAAATAAAAACAAATTAAAGTGTTTTGGGAACGTCAATAAATTTGGGACGCGATCAATAGAGTGCATACCTCTGCCAGCGTAGGCGGCTCTCAAAGTTATGAACCGATTTTCACGAAAATTGGTGGTTATTATTGAACCAAATTTAATGATCTTCCAAATGTACTGTAAATACTCTAATTTATCCTCTAAGCTGTAATATGTCCCTTTTTGTTTTACATTTCATCCTACGCCAGAACGGACCTATAGTCCGCTTGACGTTGTCGTTGTTGTTCTTCTTCTGTTAGGGCGACGCTTATTAAAAATAAATTATTTCTCGGTTATTACTAAATCAGATTAATGATCTTCCACATGCATATATTCTGATATACACTCTAGGCTGTAACTGAGCCCTTTTTTGTATTTCGCCGTGTGTCGCATCACGCGCCTCGGAGTTGACACGGCCACGCGAACCTATAGATCGCTTGGACTTATTACACCAACATTACCCCCATACTAATTACGACGCAGACGATAATTGAGGTCAGAAAGAGGCCCTTTGGGTGATAAGGACAACACTGCAGCGCCTGGGAAATGGTAACGCCCGGGGGAAAGAAAAGTCTTGTGTTGTAGAGTGAAATGGGGAGGAAAAGATATATATGTCAATGACAGAGAGGAGGGGAGGGGAGGGGAAGTGTAGTTCACAGGGAGAGCACAGAATCATTATTATGGTTTGTTATTATATATACTGTATATATATATATATATATATATATATATATATATATATATATATATATATATATATATATATATATAATTATATACAGTATATACTGTATATTATACTATAAATATATATATATATATATATATATATATACCGTATCTATATATATATATATATATATATATATAAATATATATATATATACAGAGAGAGAGAGAGAGAGATTTACATTGCAAATACTCAAAAGAAAACTAGTTTTTGTAATTGTTCGTCTTTTATCACTATTTAACACTTGGGTATTTTGTATTCGTGTCGATAGAGTAGTCATAGCACCCTTCTCACTGTTTATATATATGGTTGTTAGTATAAACCCCTCCCCCCCACCCCACACACACACACGCGCTCAGTAAATATGTAAATTTGTTAATATAATAATAAAATTTATAATGAAAAGGAAACGTTAGCAACTTGTAATACAAGGACCAACCAATCACCATGTCTTCTCTAAAGCCCATTCAACATTATATTAGTCTATCGATTGCTGGCCTCAAATTCTTCGAATACACAATAGCCTTATAATGTTCCCCCATACCCTTTCCAAACATCCATTTGTAATATTTCTTTACTTGTTTTCCCTATCAAGTGATAATGAAGTCGGCAGGTTATGTAATTTGAAGGAAGATGGGAAAGACTGCGATGAACAAAGGGAGAATAGATAAATTATACATCACAGAGAGTGGAGTACCAAAGTTCACAATGGCAATACGATGAAAGCAAATTTACAGAATATACAGATCAAATGTGTCCCGCTGAACTGTTAGGGATAGTAAGGGCACGCGTGGAAGGTAGGCGGAAGAAGGAGTGGAGGCAGCTAAGCGAGGAAGAAGAGAGTGACAAAGTATGTTCGTTAGCGTTGTGATAGCAGTATTAATATCTTAAGTGAGAGGACGGGGTTTAATTGGTAGGAGGGGAGAAAACGAGAGGGAACAATTATTGCAGAAATAACATTGTATATGAAAAATAGTGTAGCACCAGAAGTCTCACCAGTGGTAGCACGGTGGAGGGAAATCACTAAAAGGTGGAAGACCAATTGATATGACCGATATAGGTAATAGAAGGAGGAAATATACACGCTTTTACCATGTGGATTAATTCATCTTACCCATTCGGGGATTGCGGCGTCAGGCAATAGATAGATAGAGACCTGTAGGATGATGACCACCAGTGGATATAAATATAATTCAGTGTATTCGCATCGTTGATTGAATGTCATAGTTGTCATGATGAGGAGATTATCAGAGAGGCTAGAGATCATTTTTGAAAGACTTGTTGGCAGTTTTGAGTGTTGGGAGGAAGTGCAACGTGTATGTATATTGTTGTACCCAGATTAGATAGGGAAAGCAATCTAACCTCGTTCCCTATAAAACTAAAACAACAAAACTCTACTATAAATGTTCAAGTAGTACTGGTACATTTGGCATCAAATTAACTTAAATACATTTTATGGTTAACCATTTGAAAATAATCTAACTATTGTGTGTATGCATACTTCACACCATATGTTTGGCCATTGGGATAGTGAAACTACTAACACATAAACTAAGATGTGGGAAACCCCCACATATCCGGAACTGTGAGGGCCCTATAGTAGCCTGCCGTAATGGACCAACATTACCTTCACCACTACCTGTATCCGGAACTGTGAGGGTCCTATAGTAGCCTGCCGTAATGGGCCAACATTACCTTCACTACTACCTGTATCCGGAACGAACGTTGAAGGCCCTATAGTAGCCTGCCGTAATGGCCCAACATTACCTTCACCCCTACCTGTATCCGGAACTGTGAGGTCCCTATAGTAGCCTGCCGTAATGGACAAACGTTACCTTCACCACTACCTGTATCCGGAACTGTGAGGGCCCTATAGTAGCCTGCCGTAATGGACCAACATTACCTTCACCACTACCTGTATCCGGAACTGTGAGGATCCTATAGTAGCCTGCCGTAACGGAACAACATTACCTTCACCACTACCTGTATCCGGAACTGTGAGGGCCCTATAGTAGCCTGCCGTAATGGACCAACATTACCTTCACCACTACCTGTATCTGGAACTGTGAGGGTCCTATAGTAGCCTGCCGTAATGGACCAACATTACCTTCACCACTACCTGTATCCGGAACTGTGAGGGCCCTATAGTAGCCTGCCGTAATGGACCAACATTACCTTCACCACTACCTGTATCCGGAACTGTGAGGGTCCTATAGTAGCCTGCCGTAATGGACCAACATTACCTTCACCACTACCTGTATCCGGAACTGTGAGGGCCCTATAGTAGCCTGCCGTAATGGACCAACATTACCTTCACCACTACCTGTATCCGGAACTGTGAGGGTCCTATAATAGCCTGCCGTAATGGACCAACATTACCTTCACGACTACCTGTATCCGGAACTGTGAGGGTCCTATAGTAGCTGCCGTAATGGACCAACATTACCTTCACCACTACCTGTATCCGGAACTGTGAGGGCCCTATAGTAGCCTTCCGTAATGGGCCAACATTACCTTCACCACTACCTGTATCCGGAACTGTGAGGCATTACCCTGCCGTAATGGACCAACAACACCTTCACCACTACCTGTATCCGGAACTGTGAGGGCCCTATAGTAGCCTGCCGTAATGGACCAACATTACCTTCATCACTACCTGTATCCGGAACTGTGAGGGCCCTATAGTAGCCTTCCGTAATGGACCAACATTACTTTCACCACTACCTGCTTCCGGAACTGTGAGGGTCCTATAGTAGCCTGCCGTAATGGACCAACATTACCTTCATCACTACCTGTATCCTGAACTGTAGGGGTCCTATAGTAGCCTGCCGTAATGGACCAACATATCCTTCACCACTACCTATATCCGGAACTGTGAGAGCCCTATACTAGCCTGCCGTAATGGCCCAACATTACCTTCACCAGTACCTGTATCCGGAACTGTGAGGGTCCTATAGTAGCCTGCCGTAATGGACCAATATAACCTTCACCACTACCTGTATCTGGAACTGTGAGGGTCCTATAGTAGCCTGCCGTAATGGACCAACATTACCTTCACCACAACCTGTATCCGGAACTGTGAGGGCCCTATAGTAGCCTGCCGTAATGGACCAACATTACCTTCACCACTACCTGTATCCGGAACGTGAGGGTCCTATAGTAGCCTGCCGTAATGGACAAACATTACCTTCACCACTACCTGTATCCGGAACTATGAGGGCCCTATAGTAGCCTGCCATAATGGACCAACATTACCTTTATCACTACCTGTATCCGGAACTGTGAGGGCCCTATAGTAGCCTGACGTAATGGACCAACATTACCTTCATCACTACCAGTATCCGGAACTGTGATGGCCCTATAGTAGCCTGCCGTAATGGGTCAACATTACCTTCACCACTAGCTGTATCCGGAACTGTGAGGGCCCTATAGTAGCCTGCCGTAATGGGCCAACATTACCTTCACCACTACCTGTATCGGGAACTGTGAGAGCCCTATAGTTGCCTGCCGTAATGGACCAACATTACCTTCACCACTACCTGTATCCGGAACTGTGAGGGTCCTATAGTAGCCTGCCGTAATGGGCAACATTATCTTCACCACTACCTGTATCAGGAACTGTGAGGGCCCTATAGTAGCCTGCCGTAATGGACCAACATTACCTTCACCACTACCTGTATCCGGAACTGTGAGGGCCCTATATTAGCCTGCCGTAATGGACCAACATTACCTTCACCACTACCTGTATCCGGAACTGTGAGGGCCCTATAGTAGCCTGCCGTAATGGACCAACATTACCTTCACCACTACCTGTATCCGGAACTGTGAGAGCCCTATAGTAGCCTGCCGTAATGGACCAACATTACCTTCACCACTCCCTGTATCCGGAACTGTGAGGGCCCTATAGTAGCATACCGTAATGGACCAACATTACCTTCACCACTACCTGTATCCGGAACTGTGAGGGCCCTATAGTAGCCTGCCGTAATGGACCAACATTACCTTCACCACTTCCTGTATCCGGAACGTGAGGGTCCTATAGTAGCCTGCCGTAATGGACCAACATTACCTTCACCACTACCTGTATCCGGAACTGTGAGGGCCCTATAGTAGCCTGCCGTAATGGGCCAACATTACTTTCACCACTACCTGTATCCGGAACTGTGAGGGCCCTATAGTAGCCTGACGTAATGGACCAACATTACCTTCATCACTACCAGTATCCGGAACTGTGATGGCCCTATAGTAGCCTGCCGTAATGGGTCGATAATACCTTCACCACTAGCTGTATCCGGAACTGTGAGGGCCCTATAGTAGCCTGCCGTAATGGGCCAACATTACTTTCACCACTACCTGTATCCGGAACTGTGAGGGCCCTATAGTAGCCTGACGTAATGGACCAACATTACCTTCACCACTACCTGTATCCGGAACTGTGAGGGTCCTATAGTAGCCTGCCGTAATGGACCAACATTACCTTCATCACTACCTGTATCCGGAACTGTGAGGTTCCTATAGTAGCCAGCCGTAATGGACCAACATTACCTTCACCACTACCTGTATCCGGAACTGTGAGAGCCCTATAGTAGCCTGCCGTAATGGACCAACATTACCTTCACCACCCCCTGTATCCGGAACTGTGAGGGCCCTATAGTAGCCTACCGTAATGGACCAACATTACCTTCAGCAGTACCTGTATCCGGAACTGTGAGGGCCCTATAGTAGCCTGCCGTAATGGACCAACATTACCTTCACCACTACCTGTATCCGGAACGTGAGAGTCCTATAGTAGCCTGCCGTAATGGACCAACATTACCTTCACCACCCCCTGTATCCGGAACTGTGAGGGCCCTATAGTAGCCTACCGTAATGGACCAACATTACCTTCACCACTACCTGTATCCGGAACTGGGAGAGCCCTATAGCCTGCCGTAATGGACCAACATTACCTTCACCACTACCTGTATCCGGAACTGTGAGGGTCCTATAGTAGCCTGCCCTAATGGACCAACATTGCCTTCACTACTACCTGTCGCAGATTACCCATTTGTAGCCAGGCACACATCATTATCATCACTAACCTCACTCATGTCGTTGAATTCCTGCCCAAGGGATTACTTTTGAGATTTTAATACGTTTGCCCTATTAGATTGTCGATTTTAAGAACATTTACCCCATATCTTTTCCAACATTAAGACCTGTCAATGCATTGAAGTTTTGATTATTTCTTAGCGAGCGAGAGCATGCCTGCAATTTAGAAGGAATCGGCCTTCGGCTGGGATATTTGTCCACCGAAAAATGTACACATATATTTCGAGGTTATTGTTGTTTTCTTTATTTTTTATTTTTTTATTTTTATTTAAGTTTGATGGGGGTTAAGGTACACTCACGCGTACTAAAAGCTGCTCAGGTTGGAGGAGGCGAAGGAAGGCCCCACCCCTGAGCAGCTTTTAGTATGCGTGAGTGTATTAATATCCCCTTAATGACAGTGCGGGTAGTAATGCTGGTAGAGGTTTTGATATTAGCGACTCTGGTGTCATATATACACCAGCCACTCTCTTGGATTAAACCCCATACATTTGCCTCCAGAAACTGGAAACATTAGCGTTTCTTTCTCCTTACAGTCTATTCCCATTGCCTGAATCTCATCCCATTACTTTTACAAAATGACATTATATATTAAGGTGAAGGCTCTCTCTCTCTCTCTCTCTCTCTCTCTCTCTCTCTCTCTCTCTCTCTCTCTCTGAGAAAAACAAACATGCATTACATATCCATTTGACTTTCTTTCTTTACTGTTGTGACAAAATATGTGGGTTCTCCTCCATCATGTTATATACAGTTTGGCATGCTCTTGTATTATTAATTGATTTATATATTTTACAATCAACCATTTCTCATTTCCTCGATTATCCCTTCTGAATTGAGACACAGTTCACTACAATAAATCCATTGGACGTGGGAGAGTGTTTGACACCTGCTATTAGAGAAGACTGAAATTAACTATAAGTATATATGTATGTTCTTATTGGCTGTAGCCTACATTTTCAAACAATGAATGGAAAGGCAGAATAAACGGAATATATAATATTTTACAATAAACGAATTCCTATCGCCATGCAGAAGTATTCATTCGCTCTACTGTATGTAACCAATACATGATTATTGTACGAAACATGGGATTAATATTTGAATAAACAGAAAGTTAAGTCAATCGTTAAAATTGTATTTGTTCAACTAGGAGACTGATATACGAATATTATTTGATAGTTATATATATGTATATATATTTGTGAGAAGCATGCAGATAAGAGGGCCTCTATATTAATATATAATATAATAGTGTTTTGCGTTTGCAAATATGGACACTACAAAGATATGTGATTCAGTGTTAATGCAGTACAGTCTTAATTTTCTCTGAAAGTTAGAGCGTACGAGATGTATTGCTTATGACCACTGTTCTCGTATAAGACCTGCTTTACCAGTAGCAAGATCCTTTTGAATTTGAAAATACTTTTGAACGATGATTGATCACATTCTACACTTTTTTGTATCAAGTTTCGTTCCAAGATTTATATTTATCAATTATGGCTCCTTGCGATGTGCTGTAACTATCTTTCTTATCTTCGCTCCCTTTTCTCTTTGATGCCAATTTTCCCATTTCAATTTGGAGCGCCTGCCTTAATCAGGACAAATGAAAGGGCGTTCTTTTCTCATGTTGGCCTAATTTTTCATTGATTTTACTTATTTCTGCATAACGAATCTATGTTTCTGTCAATATTTTGTTTTATCTAGGAACAATATTTGTACTCTCCATTATTCAATCGCTTTATGGAGATCAAATACTTTTATTGGGCTACATTCGTCCATAACAACGTTATTGTTCCATAGCCAAATCAGATTTTGCATATGTTTATATGCTTCTAATTTCACAGGTGTTTTTTCTAATTGCATGCAATCTACTGTGTGCTTAATGTGTCTACAGCTTCATCATCTCTGAATTAATGAAGTTATGGCACATCAAGCACACACAATTAAACATTATTAAGTCTATACATGGAAGAAAAATGTGCTAAGTAATTTTCAGTATAGGAATTTTTAAACATTGGTTCTAATTCCCATCCCTGACGTTGACGTAAAACATACATTAGGTTTATAATTATGCGTATATAAGAGAGGCATCATACTAACTATCAAAGGTCGTATAACCAGATTTATACACATAAGAGTGACATACTCTCAAACTTTCTTCTACTCAACATCTGAGCTCTGGAACTCTCTCCCAGAATCAGTCTTTCCCTCTTCCTATGACTTAAATTGCTTCAAGCTCCGTGTGTCCAGGCATTTTGGCTCGAACGTCCCTTGATTTTGGCCCTGTCACTCTTTCAACTATGGGGGAGGCACTCGCTATAGGCAGTTATGCCTTTTGCCTCCCTCAATCACATAGAAAAAAAAAAAAAAAAAAAAAAAATACAGAATAATTAATTACGTATGTTCAGTAATGTTATTGGCCATTAATCCGATGGATTCGATAAGGATTCTGAGGACTCTAACAGTTGTATTAGAACACGTAGACACACACATCTGATATTTTGGTCAGTTAATGCATGTATGTGTTGACTTTTGAAAACAAAAACACAATTTTTGTTAACATTAATTTTATATATGCTTATTCATAATGTGTAAACTAAATGGCATATAACAATGTTGAACCACATGCATATGACTGTGAAGAATATAGCACAGTATTCATGTATTACCGAATGCTATGCATATCACAATACTGTACCCATATTTAATTATACGTATTTGTATTATTTTTTGTAATTTATGTATTGGATACATTTACCATAATGTTAAACACATCATTATATAAATATAAAATTACGTAGTATTAGGTTACTAAAAGCTATTATTAAAATAGTATTAAAGTATTACAAATATTAATCAAATATTTGTATATGAATTCAATAATTAACATTATTGAATTCCATGCACTTGAACAGTGTCCCCAGCTCCAGATATTCAACTGAGATCATAGAAATATAATGTTGTAATGTGTATATCGGTGCAAAACCTATCAACACTTCCTGAATCCTTGCCACACGTCCCCTGGTCACTGCTGGACCTTCCACCTTTATGGTTGACGTGTTAGAGGAGAGGGACAAGAGGACAGAAGGAAGAGAACACCTAGTTAAGGACGCAGAGGCAAACTGTATGGTACTTGCAAGAGTGTTAGTAGTTATAATGATTGGCCGCTAAGGGTAACACTGGAATGTAATTGACTAGAAAATATGGCAAGGAGAAGAGAATATGCATTTTATATAATAGTTATTAAAGTAAGACGTTGCAGCAGCTCACAGGTGAACGGTGGTGTACGCGTGATCAAAACAAAACAGAGTTAAGAAACTTGACAAGGAAGTTGCATTGTGGACTCAACAGAAACATGTAAGGACAAATAAGAAAGGAAATGCAGGAGTGAAATGTAGATCAGGATAATGTAATAGCAGACATGGTCTGCACAAGTAATGAATTGCTCACAGTTTTATTCTTGACCACAATTATAAATTCGTTAGTTTTTATTATTATTATTATCAACTCTGCGAAGCATAGTTGATATCGATATCGCAGATAAGCAGAGAGTGGTATCGCACACGCATGTCCCGCCCGTATACTGTGCACCACAATTCAGCTTGTTCGTCGTCGTCGTCGTCCGTCCGGAAACTCCTCCTAGACCATTCAATGGATTTTCACCCAATCTCACAGGTATATTAATTTGGTCAATGCGAAGGTCAGTCAAAAATAAATGTTCAATTTAACCGAAAGGTTAAGGTCAAAGGTCAAAGTTAAAAATAAGGTCAATATTTCATGTGTCTTAGTTTTACTCAAATGTCTTCATTTTCACTATACAAGTTACTGGTAACCTCGATATCTTATTGGCCAAATTTTAGAAAAATATTTTGAAGGGTAAGGTCAAAGGTCAAAATATTTGTCTTACTAGTATTTCTTATATTAACTGTTAGATTCTCACTACACTTACCATGTATATTCGGAATACTTAGGACAAGGTCATACAAGAAACTATACAATTCCATATGAAAGGTCAAGTTCACAGGTCAAGGTCAAATACAAGGTCAATATGCTAATTTCATTACTTTTCATTCAAACTTCACAACATTTGGCGATATAGTTGCACTTTAAATGAAAAGGAAAATAGTAAATTTTGAGAGACATATCATGAAGGTCAAGGTCAAAGGTCAAGGTCAACTATTATATAAATATATATGAAACTAACTGATGGGTTTTAATGAAATTAGTCATGCTTATTGGATTTTCCTGGGCAATGTCAATGAAAACATTTGTTTACTCTTACATAAAGGTCAAGGGCACAGGTCATGGTGAAAGGTCAACTTATACTATTGATTTTTAGTTTGTATTCAAATGTCTTAATTTTCACTTTACACGTTATTGGTAGCATTGATATCGCATTGCACAAAATGTTAGATGCATATTCTAAAGGGCAAGGTCAAATTTAAAGGTCAAAGGTCAAAATAGTATGTTTACTAGTATTTCTTATACTAACTGTTAGATTCTCACTAGGCTTACCATGTATATTTGGAATACCTAGGCCAAGGTCATACAATACACTATTTTATTCCATATGAAAGGTCAAGGTCACAGGTTCAGGTCAAATAAAAGGTCAATATGCTATTTTCTTTACTTTTCATGCAAACTTCACAAAATTTGGTGAGATAGCTGCACTTTAAGTGAAAAGGAAAATAATACAATTGGACACATATCATAAAGGGCAAAGGTCAAGGTCAACTATTCTATTAATATATATGAAACAAACGGATGTGTTTTAATAAAATTAGGCATGTTTATTTGATTTTCGTGGGCAATGTCAATGCAAACAAAAATGTACTCCTACATAAAGTTCACAGGTTAAGGTCAAAGGTCACAGGTTAAGGTCAAAGGTCAACTTGTATTATTTATACAAAAAATTACTAAAATTTTAGAAAACTGGCTGTGTTATGGCGTATTGCATAAATATAGCCTAATATATATCATACTTCACATATATATGGTAATAGTTAAGGTCAGAGGTCAAGGTCAAAATAAGAGTATTTGTCATTTTCCCTAAACTCCTCCTTGACTTTAATTTATTGTCATAAAATTATACAGGCAAATTTAGTTGGTCAATGCGACGACCATCCAAATATGTGTATTTTACTTTAATCAAAGGTCAAAGGTCAAGCTCACAGTATATGATCTCTATTTGTAATAAATTAGTTTTTATACAAATTAGGCTACACCATATTCATAATGCTAGTTAAAATGAACAATGCTGTTAAGCTAACTAAATCCTTGATAAGAAATTCTAAGGTCGAAGGTCAAGGTCAAAGGTCAAAGCTAAAGGTTGATATATGATTTTTACTAGTAGTTCTTACATAATGTAAGATTCTCATTAGGCATATCATGCATATTCGGAATGCCTAGAGCAAGGTCATACAAGAATAAACATAATTCCATTTGATAGGTCAAGGTCACAGGTCAACGTCGTATAAGGTCTATTCATGTAAACTTACTATTCATGTAAACTTCACACATTTCATTGAGACAGTTGAGCATTAAGGGAACATTATAATGTACAATGTTCAGACGTCATCAAGGTCAATATGAAGGTCAAAGGTCAATGTCAACTATTCCTTTAATACCTCTGAAACTAACTGATGATCTATAATGAAATTTGACACACTTATTTGATTTTCTAGGGTTACATCAAAGCAAACAAAAATATAATCCTACATAGAGGTCAAGGTCACAGGCCAAGGTCATAAGTTAAACTTCATCATAACAACACTCAATTTTCGATAAGCTGACAACTGTTAGTTGCATTTTACTTAAATAACATATATTTCAATCATATTTATATATATATATATATATATATATATACAGTATATATATATATATATATAGTGTTACGACTGGGGTTCAAATATATCAGGGCTCTTATTCATTGGACTAGTAATGGCATAAATGCTACAACGGAAAGCGCTAGCTCCAACCTCTGATGTATATTCCCAGTGAACAAAGAACACAAATACTCTACAGAGTTCTATATGCAATACTAGGCTATCAAACTCTCAATAAATGTGCGTCTACTCTAGGCTTAATGTTATGTGAAAACAGCCTATTACTACCTATAACCGAAGGTGCTTGGTTATGGTATGCAAATTAAGGTGGTAAGAGAAGTTACAGCTTACGTTACTTTAATCAATAAATGTCAGGCACTCCTGCATGAAAGAAAGTGCACTAAAGTCCTTCAACACTAACAAGGAATCTTCTTTATATGTTAGATGCTATAAAGATGCTCGTATCGGAAATGGAACCCAAAAAGGCAGGCAGCGGAACAATGCTCGTGCAGGCTATGCACACAAAAGGCAGAATATATAATGCCGTCGGAGCCAAGAATATCCTAAACACTACAACAATAATAATAATCGCCACGACAATGCAGTATTCCTATCAACAAAAAGAGCCTAAGTCGTTTGTGTCTCAATACATCAAACTAGGCTGCGAAATGCTTGTGTAATAATAAATGGGTATGCATAAAAAGAGTAATTAGGTTAATATACTTAATGTCTACTGTGATTGATAAAGTCTAGCTATAGTCAATGATACGAGCTACTGGTGCGCATGGCATGCCGCATAGCCTAGTGCAAATCTCAAGTCTGTGCGTCAAATATTACGTTATAGGGAAGGGTAGCTCTCTTGAGAAACCTTAATACCGAAGTATTAAGCGTTCTCCTGGCGTACCTCAAAGACAAACAACGAGCTTAGAACAGTGCAGAATGGTATAGGCAAAAAGCCCTCATTCGTGCATGCTCTACTCTCAATGGCACACAGACTAGAATTTACTCAAACAACTCCAGTTCTCAGGTATGTCGTGCAGCTTTTAACTAAAGCCAGCACTCATAGGAAACAATACCTTATAATATCAGACTCCTAGTCTAGCATTATCTAATCTAGCAGAACACTAATAATTATAGGACGCGGTACTTAAACAATATAAATGCCAACCAATGCTTCGTGATCCACTTATCTTAACAACTAACACACATGGGTTATATCAGACCTTAACGCACAATACAACTGGCCAGCATGAAGCTGATTTTGCAGAGTTAACCAGAGGGGGTATAATATTAATAAAAAGGTGGTGAAAGATATGAAAAAAGAGAGAGGTAGGCAGAGGAAAATATTCTCAGGTGCGGATCGGGAGACAGGTAGCAAGGAAAAACGATGGATGCGTTCTAGAAACCAGATCTGAGGGAGAGAGTGGCGAGGAACTGTATATATACTCGCACTAGCTCGAGGCGCGTGGGAAAAAAGCGGTTACAAGTCCTCTACCCACTAGCAAGGGAGCTAGCAGCATGGTAAGGACCTCTCTCAGCCAACCCCCACGAGGCAGCCAGCCGTGACATCATCGAGCGGGACAAAAACACTGCGCGCCCCCTCTCACTCTGTTCTACTCTCTCTCTCTCTCCCAGATCCCATCATTACTAGTTAATGATAAAACATATACTTTACAATTAAATATATAAAGCCTTGACATGGGTGAAAACAAAGAGCCTTTCTGGACTGCCCATGACACAAGGTTTCCTATGAAATAAAGCACACTCTAATACATAAACTGTAGCCCCATCCACTGCCCTGGCGATCCTAGCGAGTCACTGTAGGACAAGCCATGCGGTTCTAACGGAGTGGTTAACGTCACACCCCCCCCCAAGATTTTTCTCAGAGGCCCCAAGGCTCACAACAAATCTGATGGTTAGAACCCATGCTATATCTCCACTTCCCATCACCAAGCGGCAGTAAAATATCTGGCACAGTTCTTCAACAAAACATTTTTCAAAATTATAACCCTCCCCAACACCATAGGTTAAATTATATGTAGTTATGCTCCTCAAGAGCGAGCTTCTCTAGCCCAGCATTCTGAGAGGAGTGCAACTCAGAATTACTGCTATAACATACTAAAAAAATTCAACTATCAAAGAAAGAGTTTTTATTTGATTTTTATGTTTATAATTTGTTTATTTCGGCTGCACTATAGGGGCAAGCCTAGTTTTTTCTTCTATACCAAACGGTCAACTCCTGCTTTACGACCCAATACGCTGGGCTACAACCGCGAGCCAACAAGCACCAAGCGCAAAATACTATCCAAACTAAAGCAGGAGGCTACCCGTGTGTCAATCTACCCAGGATCATATACCCTTGAACGACCATCTGCAACCACGTTGTCACAACCGGCAATATGGCGTATGTCCAGGTTATATACCAGTAACCTTAGTGACCACCTGGTCAGCCTCATATTCCGATTGTGAAACTGGTCCAAGAACTTGAGAGGGTGATGATCTGGGTAAACTACAACGACCGGACCATAGGCTGGAACACAGACCTCGAAATGCCTCAGAGCAAGTACAACCGCCAGCAGCTCCTCCTCGACAACAGAGCAGCTCCCCTGGGCCGAATTGTACTTCTCCGAGCAGAAACTAACAGGATGCTCCAGCCCATCATCGTCCTTTTCCACAAGGACGGCACCAGCCCCCACACCACTAGCCTCCGTTGCTAGTTGGAAAGGTAGGCTAAAGTCAGGGGCCCTGAGGATCGGGTGAGTGCACAACAGGTGGGTTACTTCTCTAAACACCTTCTCACACCCCGGGGCCCCTTTGAACTTCTTATCCTTCCAGTTATCCTCCACCTGAGCTTGCCTGTCCCGTTCTCCTTCTCCACCTTGACTGCTAAACGTCATCACAGGCACAGTGAGAGGCTCAGGGGGGTGCCTCCCATACTCCTTCATGGGATTAACATGACATAACTGATTGCGCTTCCGTCTGTCTGGAGTGGCTACCAAGTAATCCAGGTCTGATAGCTCCTCCACCACCCTATAAGGACCAGCGTACTTCGCGGATAAGGGGTGACCTACAAGGGGCAGTAGAATCAACACCTCCTGACCCACGTGAAACTCCCTGAGTTCAACCTTGAGGTCGTACCTGTCCTTCCTGAGGGCCTGAGAGCTAGTCAAATTATGGCCAGCCAACTCCAGACTGCGCAACATCCGTTTTCGACTGTTGAGGACACACTAGAGCATAGAACAAGGTTTTTCTGCGCCCTCCCATACTTCTTCAACCATATGGAGAGGACCTCTGACACGGTGTCCAAAGATGAGCTCATTAGGGCTGAATCCCAAACTCTCCCCAGGTACCTTCCGCACAGCAAACAAAACACATGGCAGGCCAAGATCCCAATCCTTCCCACTCTCAAAGCAACAACAACGAAGCACAGATTTCAAGGCTGAGTGCCATCGCTCTAACACACCCAGGCTCTCCGGATGATATGCAGATGACACAACCCCAACAATCCCATGCTGCGGCATTGCTTGAACAAAGAGGCTAGAAGTGAAGTTGGGTCCCCGGACTGACTGAATCCCCTGCGGGTAACCATACCGGGAAAAATACACTAGCAAGCTTCGGACCACCGTCTTCGCCGACCCATTTCTCATAGGGTACGCGTCAGGGTACCTTGTTGCTACATCTCCCGACTGTGCATCACTGTCCTCCTTCAATTCTTTCGTCTTTTTAAGCCCATCCTCTGCCCCTTCAGGAACAGTTACTGGGTCTTCTCCAGACTCGAAATGTGGTCCTAATAATGAGTCCCCGAGAAGGTCCGTTGATACTAAACTCTCAACCGCATCAACTTTCAACCCCTTCTCGGTACCCTTCCTCCGCTGATCTAAAGATTGCTGACCAGAATGTGACTCCCTGGATGCAGGATCTCCGGTGACAACACACGCCATAGGCTGCACCGGACACTTCTCAACCCCCTCCTGCTCCTCCCTACTCACGTCGGCCGGCTTCTCGGCAACGACCAAGGGTGGAGCCTCAGAAGTAGGTCCCGCAAAGTCGTTGCCGAGAAGGAGGTCGACGCCCCCAACAGGTAACTTCTCCACAATTCCTACATCCAGGTCCCGAGTCACACCATCAACTTCCACCTTCATTCTTACAAGCGGGTATGACCTTGTCGCATTAACTCCCTGAACCACAACCACCCGCGCCGTATTGACAGGTTTACCAGTGAAATTTCTCAACAGTGTTTGCGATGCCCCAGTGTCACGCAAAATTCTCACCTCATGTCTTCTACCCCCCCACTCCACACAACCGAGTCCCCTGTGGTCACTAAAGGCATCACGGACAGGGAATAAGCCTTCCGGATCCTTCTGCGCTGGCAGTGTATTTACCTCGGAAGAAATGCCTCTAACAAACTCCGATGTCCTCTTGAACACTCCAATGCCGTGAGCAAAAGACACGGCTGCCGGAGGAGGTCGACTAGGGCACTCATTTGCCTTATGACCCTCCTGGTGGCAACTAAAACACATAAATTTCTGTTTCGGCTTATACTGTGATGTAAAAGGCCCCTGACTTTTCACATATGGTGTGGTGTAAGGTTTGGATTCAGTTTTAGTTTCATGGCTCTTCTGTTTAAATGTGTCATTGTTACGGGGAGGGGGAGGATAACGGTCCTTAGCACTTACATCGTACTTGTGTGAGGACCCGCAACCCCGAATCAACGACAGCCGTCGATCAGCCATTTCTGCTGCTTCGACTAGAGTTCTTGGGTTTTTCTCCTTCAAGTTCAAAGTTAGATCACCGCCCGTGCTCTTAAAGAACTGCTCCAACATCATTAACTGCTTAATTTCATCAAATGTTGTGACCTTCTCAGATCGGAGCCAGTTCCCCATAGCATCGGACAAGTCCCGGGCGTGTTCCAAAAAGGTGCTATCTCTTCCCTTAGTTACACCCCGGAACTTCAAACGGTACGTTTCTGGTTGCAGTTCGTAAGCCCTCAGGACAGCCTACTTGAGATCCTCATACACAATACATGACTCCAAAGGTAACGCATCGTAGGCTTTAAGACCCTTGCCTCTTAATCTAGAGGATACAAGTGCTGCCCATTTATTCTCTGGCCACTGGTGTTCCTGGCACTTCTTCCCAAAGCGTGCGAAAAATTCTGTTACCCCACTCTCATCAAACACCAGAACCAGTTTCCATAAGTGCGAGACAGACTGATCAGGAACACGGTTACGGTTTAAAATTACCGGTGGTCCCCCCAGGGGCAACCCACCCTGATTAACCATTTCACCATACTGCTGTTCCTCAGTCTCGACATTACGTACTGTGTCTCCATTCTCCTCTGATCCGGTACAAGACATGATGCTCACAAAAATTTCCCACCTCAATATTCAGAAAAGAAGTACCCCAAACTCTTATACCTCAATATACACACAAAAATTCTCGGAAATACTCAAGGGCAAACTATGTTGCAATTTTTTTTTATTCTTGCTGATCCCCGCAAAATATTCTCCAAAACAGCAAAATTAATGTTCCCTGCTAATAAATGTAGGTTCACCAAATCCTAGGTAAGGTCGCCATTTGTTACGACTGGGGTTCAAATATATCAGGGCTCTTATTCATTGGACTAGTAATGGCATAAATGCTACAACGGAAAGCGGAAAGCACTAGCTCCAACCTCTGATGTATATTCCCAGTGAACAAAGAACACAAATACTCTACAGAGTTCTATATGCAATACTAGGCTATCAAACTCTCAATAAATGTGCGTCTACTCTAGGCTTAGTGTTATGTGAAAACCGCCTATTACTACCTATAACAGAAGGTGCTTGGTTATGGTATGCAAAGTAAGGTGGTAAGAGAAGTTACAGCTTACGTTACTTTAATCAATAAATCTCAGGCACTCCTGCATGAAAGAAAGTGCACTAAAGTCCTTCAACACTAACAAGGAATCTTCTTTAAATGTTAGATTTTTTTTTTTTTTTTTTTTTTTTTTTTTTTTAAGAGACAATGAACGGAGGAAGGAAAAACACAGATAAAACAAAAAGGTCCATGTGCCTAAAGGCATCCTCCATTCATAAAATGTTTGTAACAACTGGATTTAAACATTTGTAGATTGTAAGTTTGTGGAAAGCAATTCGAGGGAAGTGAATTCCAAAGAGTAGTAGCTCTGGGGATAAATGAATTCTGATAAGCAGAAGTTCTGCATTGTGGAGGAGAAAGTGTAAATTCATGGGCGCTCTCAGCTGCCCTAGTTCTACGGGGAAAGATGTGGAGAGGCGGCACAATTGAAGCAAGTTCCTCGGAACAATGCTGCTGTGAAAATATCTGTAGAATAATGCAAGGGATGCAACGTTTCTTCGTATGGATAATGGAAGGTCCTGTGTGATTGCAGGGTTATTGATTAATCTAATAGCTTTATTTTGAATTTTGTCCAACTGCCTCAATGCAACCACTCCACTTCCACCCCCACAGAGGTGAACAGTAATCCATCTGAGAACGCACATGACTTTTATATATCACGGCCAACTGCTCGTCAGTGAAGAATTCTCGAACTCTGTACAGGAGTCCCAGTTTTTTAGAGGCATTCTTAGCAATGCTTCTAACATAATGTGTCCAGCTCAAGTTAGTAGTTAATGTTACACCGAGAATGTCAATACTAGGGAAAGTGGGAATATTTACATCATTAAAAAATATATGGGAGTCAGTGAGATTCTGTCGGTTAGAAAATTGAATGTACTTGGTTTTCTGTGCATTAAAGGAAACTAGATTCTTTTGTCCCCATCCATCAATTCT
Organism: Paralithodes platypus; assembly: GCA_032716605.1. Lineage (NCBI taxonomy): Eukaryota > Metazoa > Arthropoda > Malacostraca > Decapoda > Lithodidae > Paralithodes > Paralithodes platypus. The sequence goes on from CM064535.1 coordinate 4,181,937, forward strand.
AGAAAGGTCCTGGTTCAGAGAAATTGCAGTGTTTATTTTTGAATTTATAAGATCGGGTTGGGTGAAAGAATTGGTAAATGTGAAGGAACTGTGGAGTGTTGAGTCATCTGCGTAGGAATGTATTGGATTATGAGTGGTAGATATGAGATCATTGATATGAATGAGAACAGAATTGGGGCCAAAACTGATCCCTGGGGAACACCAGCATTTATTGAGTGAAATTGAGAATAAAGGCCATCTACCATTACACATATTTTTCTGTTATGAAGATAAGAAGAAATTAGTGGAACTAATGATGCAAGGCCGTAGTGTGACATCTTCGACAATAAGGATTGATGCCAGACTCTATCAAATGCCTTTGATATATCCAGTGCTATTGTATGTGTTCACCATGTTGGTCTGTAGCTTGGTTGATTTGATGCGTAAGAAGGCAAAGCATGTCTGCAGTTGATCGACATCGTCTAAAACCATATTGCCTATCACTGATTAATTATTATTCTCAAGATGCTTAATTATGTGATTATTTAATAATTTCAAAGACTTTACCAAGAGTGGAAGTATAGCTATTGGTCTGTAGTTGATGGATCTGAGAGGCACCTTTTTTAGGAACTGATGGATGTTTGCTTCTTTCCAGGGTACTGGAAGCATGAGGTATGAGTACACAGGCGGAAATTTTTTGCCTATACAGGAGCGAGCACCAAGGAGCAATTCTTAAGTACTATTGGAGGAATTTTATCTGGACCAGGAGCCTTATCTACCGAGAGATTCTGCAAAATAGTTTTGACATTCTGGTGTGGATCTTAAGTGAGAATTCAGGCGAATTAAAATTAAGTACAGGGACATCTTGATTTATTTCATCTAAGGTTGAGTTGGTGGAGAAAATATCCGCAAGAAGGTAGCTTTACCTCGTGGGTCACTTACAAGATTGCCAGTCGGAGATTTTAATGGTGGAATGGATGAAGCAGTAGTGAAGTTGGATTTAAATGAGTTAAGAGTAGACCAAAATATTTTGTTATCATTAGGATTATTTAGAAGTTTATTTGCCTGCTTGTGGAGAAAGTTTGATTTAGTTAGGTTTAATACAGTTTGGCATGATTTCTGATGTTTCTAAAGTAATTAAAGGCTTCATGTGTTTTTGATCTTGTGTATGCATTGTAGGCTATTGCTTTTGTTCAGTTACTCTAGCACAATTATGGTCAAACCATTTAGGTGAATTAGATCTTTTACTGTACTTTTGATGAGGAATAAAAGTTTCCATTCCAATTTTTACAAAATCTTGTATGTGGCTCAAGGTGGAGTGTGCATCATTAGAAAAAGAGGTCCAGGGAATATCAATAAAGAAACCTTGAAGACCCTCCCAGTCTGCCCTATCGTAATGCCATTTAGTCACCAAACAGGTTCAGAGTGGGAAGGTGTGGTAGGTGAAGACAGGTGGCCTGTATCAGACAGTGATCAGAAGATCCAAGCGGGGACCTCACTGTAACATCATAATTTTCTGAATTGGTTGTTAAAAATAAGTCCAGTAGGTGGGAATTATGATTAGGATTATCTGGTACACGGGTGGGTTGGTTGACTAGTTGAGTGAGATTAAATGAGTCTGCAAATAGCTCACATTCAAGACCAGCATCATCAGTCCTGGCTGAATGAGTGAGCCATTCAACATTATGGACATTAAAATCACCCAACACAGTGATTTCAGAAGAAGCATTTAAGTTGAGGACACTGAGATGCTATAAAGATGCTCGTATCGGAAATGGAACCCAAAAAGGCAGGCAGCGGAACAATGCTCGTGCAGGCTATGCACACAAAAAGGCAGAATATATAATGCCGTCGGAGCCAAGAATATCCTAAACACTACAACAACAATAATAATCGCCACGACAATGCAGTATTCCTATCAACAAAAAGAGCCTAAGTCGTTTGTGTCTCAATACATCAAACTAGGCTGCGAAATGCTTGTGTAATAATAAATGGGTATGCATAAAAAGAGTAATTAGGTTAATATACTTAATGTCTACTGTGATTGATAAAGTCTAGCTAGATTCAATGATACGAGATACTGGTGCGCATGGCATGCCGCATAGCCTAGTGCAAATCTCAAGTCTGTGCGTCAAATATTACGTTATAGGGAAGGGTAGCTCTCTTGAGAAACCTTAATACCGAAGTATTAAGCGTTCTCCTGGCGTACCTCAAAGACAAACAACGAGCTTAGAACAGTGCAGAATGGTATAGGCAAAAAGACCTCATTCGTGCATGCTCTACTCTCAATGGCACACAGACTAGAATTTACTCAATCAACTCCAGTTCTCAGGTATGTCGTGCAGCTTTTAACTAAAGCCAGCACTCATAGAAAACAATACCTTATAATATCAGACTCCTAGTCTAGCATTATCTAATCCAGCAGAACACTAATAATTATAGGACGCGGTACTTAAACAATATAAATGCCAACCAATGCTTCGTGATCCACGTATCTTAACAACTAACATACATGGGTTATATCAGACTTTAACGCACAATACAACTGGCCAGCATGAAGCTGATTTTGCAGAGTTAACCAGAGGGGGTATAATATTAATAAAAAGGTGGTGAAAGATATGAAAAAAGAGAGAGGTAGGCAGAGGAAAATATTCTCAGGTGCGGAGCAGGAGACAGGTAGCAAGGAAAAAAGATGGATGCGTTCTAGAAACCAGATCTGAGGGAGAGAGTGGCGAGGAACTGTATATATACTCGCACTAGCTCGAGGCGCGTGGGAAAAAAGCGGTTACAAGTCCTCTACCCACTAGCAAGGGAGCTAGCAGCATGGTAAGGACCTCTCTCAGCCAACCCCCACGAGGCAGCCAGCCGTGACGTCATCGAGCGGGACAAAAACACTGCGCGCTCCCTCTCACTCTGTTCTACTCTCTCGCTCTCTCCCAGATCCCATCATTACTAGTTAATGATAAAACATATACTTTACAATTAAATATATAAAGCCTTGACATGGGTGAAAACAAAGAGCCTTTCTGGACTGCCCATGACACGAGCGTTCATATGAAATAAAGCACACTCTAATACATAAACTGTAGCCCCATCCACTGCCCTGGCGATCCTAGCGAGTCACTGTAGGACAAGCCATGCGGTTCTAACGGAGTGGTTAACGTCACAATAGATAGATATTATAATACTTAAGGTTAAAGGTCAAGGTCAAAGAGCAAAAGAAGAGTGATGATAATTAAATTGTCATTAAACTCTTCCTAGACTGTTTATAACCATTTGTGTACCGGTGACATCTGTTTTATTGTATTCTAGCTATAATTAGACGATGTTGTGAAGCTTATTACGGATCTGTGGTAGTAAAAAGAGTTAAGATAGTTGAAAACCTGCTAATTTTATGGAGGCACTTCATAAACTAAATAAAATTGTCTTAGTATCTTAGTATGAAATGAAACCGACAGAACTGTACTGAACGGGTTACGTATCTTCACCAAATTTTGCTGGCAAATATGGTTGGTCAATGCAACGATTGTCCAAATTTTATGTTTTTGTTATTCAAAGGTCAAGGTGAATGGTAAAGGTCACAGATTACGGTCACTATTACTTCCTTATGTATATTTTATATATATACAGTATATTGTATATATATATATATATTATTTATATATATAATATATATTATATATATATAAAATATAAATTATATATATACCGATATATATATATATATATATATATATTATATATATTAAGTTATATATATATATATATATATATATATACTGTATATAAACCTATTTTATCCCAAGAGATTCAATACTACTTGCAGAATTATACTGTAGGTCGCAGAGTTGCGTATATGCAATTTTTTTTTTTTTTTTTTGGTAATGCAAACACTGGCACACCTACTTAATTATTATTATTATTATTATTATTATTATTGTTTTTAGTACAACATTATAATATACATACTATGTATTATACATTTTATCAGTATCTTTTTTTTCGGCTGTCCATTCTCGCTTTTCTCCTTTCGAAAATATCCAAGTCGCCTTTTCTTGCAAGTCTTAAATACATTTACCTTTTACCACGGAGCTTCCCTGTGTGCCTCCCTATGCCTCATGTTTTATTCTTTTGGTATAATCCTGCAGGTTTATGTTAGGTTTATTGCATGTGTGTGTTTTTGTTTTGTTTTTGTTTTTTTGTACTTTCCCCTTTCCTGCTTATTCCTCTCTCTCTCTCTCTCTTCTCTTAGTTCACCCATTGTTCCACAAAATGTCATTAGCATTGAGGAAAGATAATTTTGCCTTATGTAATGTTGATATACTGAACACTATATTACCCCTTATTTAGCGGGTGGTAAGGTATTTTACACCGTGCCGCCCAGCGGGCATAATCCCGAAATATTCGCTCACTTTCACTCGCCCTAGCGCCCTATGGCTCCAATGCGAACGAAACGATCATTTTTGGAAAGAGCAACTCTTCGTCTCCCCATATAAGTCTATTATGGATGTTATAAGCGAGTGTGGAGGGTGCGAAGAGGTGAGGAAGAGGAGGTACTTTTTGGTCTATTTCACGGGCGTGTTCAGATGCGTTCGCTTTACCCTGACTTCGGCCTCCTGCGCGTCTAGTATTCCTTCGGTAATCAGTCTTATTTTTCTCTTATTTCTCCTTATTTCTGTATTATCTTTCTTTCTCTCTCTCTCACTCCTGTCTCTCTCTATCTCTCTCTCTCTCTGGCTCGCTCGCTTTCCCTCTCTCGCGTGCTCTGTCTCTCTCTCTCTCCCTTTCTCTCTTCCTCATCCGTATATGTAATTCTCATTATTATTTTATCTAAGTAATCCCTCTATTTCATTTATTTGCTTGTAATATTTCTGTATTATTATATCTTTTTCACTCTCTTTCTTCAGTTCAGTTTCTGTATTCTCTCTCTTTCTCTCTCTCTCTTCCTCATCCGTATATGTAATTCTCATTATTATTTTCTCTAATCCCTCTTTATTTATTTGCTTGTAATATTTCTGTATTATTATATCTTTTTCACTCTTTCTTCAGTTCAGTTTCTGCATTCTCTCTCTCTCTCTGTTTCGCTTGCTTTGCAGGATTTTTGTTTGTTTTTGTTTTATATATAATATTATTTCAACACATTTCCAAATCACCCTATGGGGTAGTGTTGACGACTCATTTTTGTTTGTGGTGTTCCCAGGAGGTGTAATCCACATGTGATTGAGGTAGGCAAAAGGCAGTTATGTGATTGAGGTAGGGAAAAGGCAGAACTGCCTATAGCGAGTGTATGACTGTGATTGAGGTAGACAAAAGGCAGAACTGCCTATAGCGAGTGTATGAATGTATGTATGAATGAATGACATGGATGTATCAGGTGGACCAAGTACCAGATGGATGGATGAGATTCGAAACTTATGGATGTAATGGGTGATGTTGCTGATGATGATGAATGCACTTGTGTTTGGGTAGTGTGCTATTCCACCATATGAATGATTGAATGACATGAATTCATGAGGTACTTTGAAATAGATGAAAGCATGATTGAATGAAGTTATGAATGACATGAATTCATGAGGTACTTTGAAATAGATGAATGAATGATTGAATGAAGCTATGAATGATTGGCAAGAAGGGAGGAGGTTAGAAGTGTTCCAGTGTGTGGAACTCGGTGTAGCAAGGAATAGGACAGAGTCCCACATCACACCGACTAAACTTGGACGCGACTTCCCTCCTTTGTCGGGGCCTCCTTGTCGTGTGACTGCAGACGTGGCACACCTTCTTTCCGGCCACCCGGCCAGCAGCAAGTTGGTTAGGGTTGGGAGGTACAGTCACAAGCCTGTGGGTCAAGAGGTAGTCCCGGCACTCAAGGCGGCTGGGCAAATCCACGATCGCCCTCGGAACTGGTGCCGCACGTGTGGTTCCGTGCTTACGGAGGATGGTCTCGATGATGTCCTTGGAGAACAGCCTTACAGAGGTCTTCTTTCCTGTGTGCGTCATCCACAGGTTGTATGCGTTGAGGACAGTGACATCAAGAAGATGGAGTACGACATTCTTGTACCATTTACAGGTCTTCATCGTGCAGTCAACAGAAGTGATCTGCATATCACTTTTGTCCACCAACCGCATGTTCACATTATACTCCAGGACAGCGTCAGGTTTGGAGATAACAACTACAGTCCTGTTGCCTGTGACACGGTCCTGCAGGTATCTCCTCTTCCCGCTATCTAGCAATGCGGCTTGAGGTAGGTGGAGAGGAAGAGAGAGAGAGAGAGTGTCGTGATAATATAACAATTTTACATATACATCATATAATATCTGATAAAATAATATATATACGGTACATATTATGTTCCCCACAATCATATAATGCCAAGCACAAATATTCAATCTTTCGTTGTTTGTATTACCGTAAGAAATTTACTGAACGCCTGAAAATAATACGTTATAAAATGCTTGAAATCAAACTTTCAAGCAATTACAAGGTCACATGCAATTATAAACAGGTATATTGTAGACCACAATCTTCGCCAAGCTTCGTTGTTGCTTGTATTATCGTGAGAAATGTACCGTACACCCTGGTTATTGTGAGAAATTTACCAAACGCCTGCAAATAATACGCTATAAAATGCTTGCAAACAAACTCTCAAGCAATTTCAAGGTCACATGCAATTATAAATGTATAGGTAGACCCAGAGAGGAAGAGACAGAGAGAGAGAGAGAGAGTGTATGTCGTTATAATATAACAATTTTTCATTTATATCATATATATGATAAAATAATATATACGGTACATAATGTTCCCCACAATCATATAATGCCAAGCACAGATATTCAATCTTTCGTTGTTTGTATTACCGTAAGAAATTTACTGAACGCCTGAAAATAATACGCTATTGTTACGATCGGGTCTCGTATAAATCAGTGGCTCTTATACATTGGACTAGACTGGCATAAATGCAACAACGGAAATGCTAGATCCAACCCCTGATATATAATCCCGTCGAACAAAGAACACATATACCCTCCAGAGTTATATCTGCGATAGCGGGGTATCTTAACTCTCAGTATCTATGTGCTTCTACTGATGTTCTCTGAAACAGCCTATTACCTATAACATATGGTTGCTTAGTTATGGTACACAAGGAAAAGATAGTTAACTTAATTAAATCACAAGAGTGATCTAATGCAAACAAGAAGAAGGTTTACTTAACGTTACTTTAATCAATAATATCTGTCACTCCTTTATGAAAGAAAGTGTTGTAAAGTCCTCAAGCACCGAACAAGGAATCTTCTGAACAATGTCGGATGCTACTAAGAAGAACGTATCGGAAATGGAACCACAAAATAGCAGGAGGCAGGACAATGCATGTGTAGGCTAAATACACAAAAAGGCTGTCCCTATAATGTTATTGGACACAAGAATATTATAAGCGGTGCAACAGTAATAATGCTCGCCACGAAAAAGTAGTACTCCTATTAACAAAACCGGTCTATGCTGGTTGTGTCTCTCTACAGCAACCTAGACCTCAAAATGCTTGTGTAGAAATAATGGGTATGCATAAAAGAGTATATGATCTAATCCAGCTAATGTCTACCCGGGTTAATAAAGTCTAGCTGGGATGCGCAAAGGTACAGAATTCTGGTGGAGCAAGGCAGCTCCTAGCCTAGTGTGGACCTTGGGTCTGTGCGGCCTGATTACGTTAATATGAAGGGCTGCTCTCTTGAGGATTCTCGATCACAAGTATCGAGTATCCTCCTGGCGACCCTCAAAAGTAAAAGCAAATAGAGTTAGAACAGTGTTGGGTGGATTAGGCAAGCAGCCCTCACGCACTACACAGTCTAAACTCCAAGGTACACGACTAGGGATCAGGTACCTTGCTGTTGGTGTTTTCACTGTGTGTAGGCTACTTTTGATCTTCAACCTTAGCCTAGTACATAAGAAATGTGAGATCCAGCATATAATACAGTCTGGCCACCAATTCAAGGTGTGGATGCAGAGAACCAGAGGGGGATTGATATTAATAAAAGGTGAGGAAGTAGTGGAAATGATAGAGGCAGTAGGAGAGAAAGATTCTAAGACAAGAGTGTGGAACAGTTCATGGGAGATGCTTAGAGTATGCTGTCTGGGACGGATCTGACCAGGATATTCCCAGGGACCGCATGGCTGGAGTCCCAGTTCGCAGGAATGGCACGAGGGCGCGCGACAGTCGCCCAGTAAGCAGCCGCCTAGTAGGCCGTGTTAGGCAGGAGGCAACGAATCCCGCGAGGCCTATGTAAGGGGGCCAGCCACGCACCACCAAGTCACACCACCTGGTCTCTCTCTCTCTCTCTCTCCCGCTCGCCTTCCCATCATTCAACTACTTAACACAATACTTTCAATTGACTAAATAAAATAGAAAGGATTGCGACAGACGAAAACAAAGAACAGTTCTGAACTGTCTGCAACACAAGCTTTCTCGAGAAGGAAAGTACACAATGATAGGTAGACTGTAGCTACATTCTCTGCCCTGGCGAGTCCTAGCGAGTAAGCCATGCGGTTCTGGGGGAAGTGGTGAGCGTCACACCCCACCCAAGATTTTTAAGAGGCTCCAACTATGAGCTCTAAATCTGACATGCAGAACCCATACAAAACTCGCCACTCCTAGTCACCCAGCGACAATGAAATGTAAAGCACAGTTCTCTTCAAAATAACACATTATAAAAATGAACAACCCCTCCCAACACAATAGATTAAATTACATAGTTATGCTCATAAGAGCGAGCTTCACTAGCCCAGCCTTCTGAGAGGAGTACAACTCAGTATTTCTGCTATAACATACTTTAAAAAAAATTAACTATCAAAGAAAGAGTTTTTATAGGATTTTTATATTTTTAATATGTTTATGGCGGCTGCACTACAGGGGCAGCCTAGTTTTTTCTTCTATACCAACACAGCAACTCCTACTTTACGACCCAATACGCTGGGCTACACACGCGAGCCAACAAGCACCAGACGTAAACATACTAATCAAACCAAAGTAGGAGGGTACCCTTGTGATGATCTACCCCGGGTCTTCCACCCTCGATAAGCAATCTGCAATCACATTCTCAGAACCGGCAATATGGCGTATGTCTAGGTTGTATTCCTGCAACATTAATGACCACCTGGTCAGCCTCATATTCCGGTTATGGAATTGATTCAGGAACTTGAGGGGGTGATGGTCGGTGTAGGGCGCCTGAGTGTGAGAGGGCTTTTTTGCTAGTAAAACACCTGTTGTGTACTCACCCAATCCTCAGGGCCCCGGACTTTAGCCGACCATTCCAGCTGGCAACTGATGCCAGTGGTGTGGGGGCTGGTGCCGTTCTGATGCAATCAGATGAAGATGGGCTGGAGCACCCCGTCAGTTTCTTCTCAAAAAAGTTCAACTCGGCGCAGAAGAACTATTCAGTAGTTGAGAAGGAACTGCTGGCGATTGTGCTAGCGCTCAGGCACTTTGATGTGTATGTTCCAGCCTATCGACCAGTTGTGGTGCCCACTTAAACTTTCTATCTTTGGCCAATTGGTCCGTCAGAGGAGCCAGCACAGTAGAATAGCCCTTTATAAAGCGGCGGTAGTAACCAATCATGCCCAAAAACCTCATGATCTGCTTCTTGGTGGACGGCCTGGGGAAGTGGTTAACAGCCAATATCTTGTTCTGTGGGGGGCACACCTGGCCCAAACCCACCATGAACCCCAGATACTGCATGATAGCCCGCACAAAATCACACTTTCCCAAGTTGACCACCAAGTTTGCTTCGCTTAATTTCTTAAATAGGGATTCTACATGTTCACAGTGGCTCTTGAAATCGTCATCGTAGATAATGACGTCGTCTAGGTACACGGTACAGATCGGAATGTCAGCCACCAACTCGTTCATCAAGCTTTGGAAGGTCGCTGGTGCGTTCTTTAGACCGTACGGCATGACATTACAACGATATGTAGCACCATCCACCACAAAACCACACCTCTTTCGCCCGTTCAGACAAAGGCACCTGCCAGTAACCTTTTACCAGGTCCACCTTGGTCAAGAACTTGGCCCTGCCAATCTTGTCTACACAGTCATCGACCCGGGGAAGAGGATATGGGTTGGTGGGAGTCAAGCCGTTTAGCCTGCGGTAATCAACACAGAAGCGCACCTTGCCATCCGGCTTAGGTTGCAGCGTTACGGGAGATGTCCACTTTACCGCCCCCTTCTCGATCAGTCCCTGTTGCAACATATACTCCAACTCCGCCCGGAGGGCCGGAAGTTTAATAGGGGGCACCCTATAGGGCACTGATTTGAAGGGTGGGTGGTCTCCGACGTCAACGTCGTGCACCTCATTAGTAGTGAGGCCTGGGTGTTCCGCAAATACAGTAGGGTATAAACAGAATAGGTGCTTGACCGCCACACGCTGTTGCTCAGGTAGGTGTTGCAAAGCCTCATGAGCTGCCTGTCTCGTGTTTCCCGCCCACTGATCTGCAGAAACATGATAATCCCAGTTGTCATCCACCTGCGCATGACTGTCCCGTTCTCCATCTCCACCTTGACTGCTGAAAGTCATCACGGGGACAATGAGAGGCTCAGGTGGGCGCCTCACATACTCCTTCATCAGGTTGACATGACATAACTGATTCCTCTTACGCCTGTCTGGAGTGGCCACCAGGTAATCTAAGTCCGAGAGCTTCTCTGCTACCCTATAAGGACCAGCGTACTTTGCGGATAAGGGGTGACCTACAAGATGGAGTAGTATCAACACCTCCTGACCCACGTGAAACTCCCTGAGTTTCACCTTGTGGTCGTACCTGTCCTTCATGAGGGCCTGAGAGCCTACCAGATTGCGGCCAGCCAACTCCAGACTACGCAACATTCGTTCTCTACTCTCAAGAACATACTTAAACATAGAACATGGTTTAGCGGTGCCTTCCCATATCTCCTTTACCATGTGGAGAGGCCCTCTGACGTGGTGTCGAAACACAAGCTCATTAGGGCTAAACCCCAAACTCTCCCCAGGTACCTCTCGTGCAGCGAATAACACATACGGCAGGCCAAGATCCCAGTCCTTGCCGTTCTCAAGACAATAGCAGCGAAGCATGCTTTTTAGAGTGGAATGCCACCTGTCTAACACCCCCTGACTCTCTGGGTGATAAGCAGATGACACTACAGTGACTATCCCGTGCTGCTTCATTGTCTGAACGAACAAGTTGGAGGTGAAATTCGATCCTTGGTCTGACTGTATCTCCTGCGGGTATCCGTACTGAGAGAAGTATAATAGCAAGTTACGGACCACCGTCTTCGCCAAACCATTTCTCATCGGGTATGCATCTGGGTACCGAGTTGCTACGTCCATGACTGTCAAGAGATATTTATTTACAGCACTTGTGGGGGGGAGGGGGCCAACCATGTCGACTACTACTTTACTAAAGGGAGGCCCACTGACAGGAATTGGGTGCAACGGAGCCTTTGGGATGCTCTGGTTAGGTTTCCCGACCTTTTGGCACACACTGCACATTGCCACTACCGTTGCTGCCTCTGAGTCTCTTTAAGCCCTGCCTCTACACTCTCAGTGACAGGTGGTGGTGCTTCTCCAGACTCTAATAACGGTGCTAATACTGAGTCCCCGAGAAGCGCTGCTGGTACTAGACTCTCCACCGTATCAGCTTTCAGTACCTTCTCGTGACCGTTCCTCCGCTTATTTGAAGACTGTTGGTTAGGCTGTGACTCCCTGGATGCGAGAGATCTGGTTACAACACACGCCATTGGTTGCACCTGACACTTCTCAACCCACTCCTGTTCCTCCCTACTCACGTCGGCCGGCTCCTCGGCAACGACTAAGGGTGAAACCTTAGAAGCAGGCACCGCAAAGTCATTGCCGAGAAGGAGGTCGACGCCCCCAACAGGCAATTTCTCCACGATTCCCACATCCAGTTCGCGAGTCACACCGTCAACTTCAAGCTCCATTCTAACAAGCGGGTATGACCTAGTTGCATTAACACCCTGCACCACAACTACCCGCGCCGCGTTTATGGGTCTACCAGTGAAATTCTTCAAGAGTGTCTGAGAGGCACCTGTGTCACGCAAAAGCTGTACCCCGTGCTTCTTGCCCCCCCACTTCACGCAGCCATGCCCTCTATGGTCGCAAAAGGCATCGCGGACAGGGTTCGAGCCTTCCGGATCCTTCTTCACTGGTGGTGCTCCATCCTCTGATCTTATGCCTCCAGCAAACACAGAAGACTTCTGGAACACCCCAATGCTGCGAGCCAATGACACAGCCGCCGTGGGAGGTCTGCTCGGACAAGCTTTTGCCATGTGCCCCTCTTTGTGACAGTGATAACACTCAAATTTCCCCTTGGACTTATACTGAGGTGTAAAAGTCCCCAGACCCTTCTTAAACGGGGCTGTGCTAGGTTTGTGATCAGTCTTGGTGTCATTGCTTTTAAATTTATGTGTGTCCATATTCCGGGGAGGGGGAGGGTAACGCTCCTTAACGCCTACATCGTTTCTCTGTGCAGAGCCGCACCCCCGAATTAGTGACAACCGAAGATCAGTCATCTCTGCTGGTTCTACGAGAGTTCTTGGGTTCTTCTCTTTAAGGTTTAAAGTCAAGTCGCCGTCAGTACACTTATAAAACTGCTCTAGAAGCATCAACTGTTTCATCTCATCAAACGTAGTTGTCTTCTCTGATCTGAGCCAGTTTCCCATAGCATCGGAGAGGTCCCGGGCGTGCTCCAAGAAGGTACTGTCTCGCCCCTTAGTCACACCCCGGAACTTTAACCTATATGTCTCGGGTTGTAGCTCGTATGCCCGCAGGACAGCCTCCTTGGGCTCCTCATAAACAACGCAGGACTCCAAAGGCAGTGCATCGTAAGCCTTGAGCCCCTTACCTACGAGTCTAGATGACACAAGGGCCGCCCACTTAACTTCAGGCCACTGATGCTCCCGGCACTTCTTCTCAAATCTATTGAAAAACTCTGTGACACCAGACTCGTCAAATACAGGAACCAGTTTGAGAAGGTGCGACAGAGACTGATCATGCGCACGGTTTCCAGTACCGAGTCGCTGTCCCGTCATCTCAACACGAGACTTCTCTAAATCCATGTCGGCACAGTATCTTATAGATTCTAGTTCAGTCCTAAGCTCAGCTTCCCTCGTCTGTTGCTGCATCCTAGCCAGCTCTTTTCTCTCTTCTATCTTAGCTAGCTCTTTTCTCTCTTCTATCTTAGCTAGCTCTGTCTGCTGTTGACTCTGATGTTGCATCTTTGCCATCTCGAGCTGAAAGAACATCTCCGGGGTCAAACCTTGAGGAGGAGGAGGAGATGCAATGATGTTAGAAATACCCGGTGATCCCCCCAGGGGCAAACCACCCTGCCAGTCACTACCCACCTGCGGAAGCGTGCTCAGGGTCGGTACTCCAATAGGAGGATTGGGAGTCGAGTGAAGGGGAGGCTCGGCCAAAGGGCTCTGAGCACTCACCCTACCTCGTACGCCAGTCACCCTACCCAGCACACACGTCATCAGGTCATCCTTGGTCATGCCACTAGTACATACATGACCGATAGCTGCGGCTAAGCACTGGAGACCGTACCGATTCACACCCACCAACCGGTCGGAAGTAACAGGCCATTGTAAAAAATTCCTTGCATCCTCCTCACTGTTCACCAAGTTAACAACCTGCCCATGCTGCTGCTCCTCAGCTTCTACATCACGTACTGTGTCTTCATCCTGCACTGATCCGCTATAAGACACGTTGCTCCTGAAGATTTTTCACTATGATACACAAAAAAGAAGTACCCCAAACTCTTATACCACAATATTCACAATAAAAAATTCTCGGAGACCGCTTAAGTGCTATATTACTTTGCTAAAAAAATAATTCTTGCATGTCCTCAAAAAATATTCCACAAAATCAACAAATGTTCACTGCCTAAACTGTGAGAAAAATCTGCCCAATAACCTGCAATTATATGTCAGTTCACCAAATCCTGAGCTAGGTCGCCATTTGTTACGATCGGGTCTCATATAAATCAGTGGCTCTTATACATTGGACTAGACTGGCATAAATGCAACAACGGAAACGCTAGATCCAACCCCTGATATATAATCCCGTCGAACAAAGAACACATATACCCTCCAGAGTTATATCTGTGATAGCGGGGTATCTTAACTCTCAGTATCTATGTGCTTCTACTATAGGCTGATGTTCTCTGAAACAGCCTATTACCTATAACATATGGTTGCTTAGGTATGGTACACAAGGAAAAGATAGTTAACTTAATTAAATCACAAGAGTGATCTAATGCAAACAAGAAGAAGGTTTACTTAACGTTACTTTAATCAATAATATCTGTCACTCCTTTATGAAAGAAAGTGTTGTAAAGTCCTCAAGCACCGAACAAGGAATCTTTTGAATAATGTCAATGCTACTAAGAAGAACGTATCGGAAATGGAACCACAAAATAGCAGGAGGCAGGACAATGCATGTGTAGGCTAAATACACAAAAAGGCTGTCCCTATAATGTTATTGGACACAAGAATATTATAAGCGGTGCAACAGTAATAATGCTCGCCACGAAAAAGTAGTACTCCTATTAACAAAACCGGTCTATGCTGGTTGTGTCTCTCTACAGCAACCTAGACCTCAAAATGCTTGTGTAGAAATAATGGGTATGCATAAAAGAGTATATGATCTAATCCAGCTAATGTCTACCCGGGTTAATAAAGTCTAGCTGGGATGCGCAAAGGTACAGAATTCTGGTGGAGCAAGGCAGCTCCTAGCCTAGTGTGGACCTTGGGTCTGTGCGGCCTGATTACGTTAATATGAAGGGGTGCTCTCTTGAGGATTCTCGATCACAAGTATCGAGTATCCTCCTGGCGACCCTCAAAAGTAAAAGCAAATAGAGTTAGAACAGTGTTGGGTAGATTAGGCAAGCAGCCCTCACGCACTACACAGTCTAAACTCCAAGGTACACAGACAAAAGATCCACCCAGGTAACCCACAGAATCCGTAGTGTCGTGCAGCTCAAAAGTAGCTTACACACAGTGAAAACACCAACAGCAAGGTACCTGATCCCTAGTCTAGCATTATTTAACCCTGTAGAAACATTAGTGACAGTCCGAGCAATACAATCTCCCACAAAGACAATGACTATCTTCAACCTTAGCCTAGTACATTAGAAATGTGAGATCCAGCATATAATTCAGTCTGGCCACCAATTCAAGGTGTGGATGCAGAGAACCAGAGGGGAATTTGATATTAATAAAAGGTGAGGAAGTAGTGGAAATGATAGAGGCAGTAGGAGAGAAAGATTCTAAGACAAGAGTGTGGAACAGTTCATGGGAGATGCTTAGAGTATGCTGTCTGGGACGGATCTGACCAGGATATTCCCAGGGACCGCATGGCTGGAGTCCCAGTTCGCAGGAATGGCACGAGGGCGCGCGACAGTCGCCCAGTAAGCAGCCGCCTAGTAGGCCGTGTTAGGCAGGAGGCAACGAATCCCGCGAGGCCTATGTAAGGGGGCCAGCCAGTGCCACACTCACCACCAAGTCACACCACCTGGTCTCTCTCTCTCTCTCTCTCCCGCTTGCCTTCCCATCATTCAATTACTTAACACAATACTTTCAATTGACTAAATAAAATAGAAAGGATTGCGACAGACGAAAACAAAGAACAGTTCTGAACTGTCTGCAACACAAGCTTTCTCGAGAAGGAAAGTACACAATGATAGGTAGACTGTAGCTACATTCTCTGCCCTGGCGAGTCCTAGCGAGTAAGCCATGCGGTTCTGGGGGAAGCGGTGAGCGTCACACTATAAAATGCTTGCAATCAAACTTTCAAGCAATTACAAGGTCACATGCAATTATAAAAAGGTATTTTGTAGACCACAATCTTCGCCAAGCTTCGTTGTTGCTTGTTATCGTAAATACGATAAGCTATGACTCTTTTGTGATCCCGTATGTCTCTGTGACGTCATGATCGCTCCTACAGCACGACGTAGGACGAGTAGATCGTATATTATAAGATTGTAAATAAGTTAAGTTATAAGTGGCCTAATATGCTATTAAGCAATATTGCCATGGTCTTATGAAGTATATATGAATTTATCGTATATATTAATATAATTTATCGTATAGCGCAACCTAGATGCGGTACGATAAATTGGGCTCCTGGCGTTTGCCAAGGCAGCAAGGTGTGCCTTTGAGGAAGAGCAGAGCCTTCACGAACACCAACCAGTTAACATCTATTTTCCGCCCTCAGTTGATCGCGCCTTTGAGCCTCTAATCACAATACACTGACAGCAATACAAACAGCTACACCATCACGACGCTCTCATCGACGCCATGACTGACAGACAGATAAGCATAATATTCATGTCCATTCCCATGTAATCATTTAATCTTTCTTTTACTTGACTCGAGTCTCGGGACCGAAGTCTCGTTCCCCATTGTCCACCACCATATTGGGTAAACGTTCTCCCTTGCTTCATTGCCACGTGGAACTATTGGTGAGTTAATTCCTGGCTAGTATTAACCCTTATAACCTTACCCTATATATATAATTTATTATGTGAGACCTTTGGATTTAAATTAGCTTGTTTCAGATCCAATTCAATTTAGATATGGAGTAATTCGATTTAGATTGATTTTATTTGGATTATAGCTTATAGATATTTAACTTCCATTGATAGCTTACCACATTGGTGCCCAGACCCGGGAATTAGCTACCAGTAAGGGATTTTAAGGCAATGAACAAGGGGACATATAACAGGATGCAGGAACAACTCTATGATAAACTGGCAAGGCTAGCCAAGCGATGGTTAGAGCCGGAATGCAGGGTCACATCGTTGCGCCTGCCTAAGTCCTGCATCCCACCCACCATCTTTCCCCAATAACTTTCTTTTACATTTCAGACTTCCTGTGACATATGACCTGACCTAACATTTTTTCTTGTTCAATATGACACTTTAGTAGGTATTGCTATTTTGTGTACTATTATTTCTCCATAACATAGAAGTCCGCCGGTCGGCGTCTCTTAACTAGACTATTATTTTGCCGTTGTTTTTGTAACATTTGGATACATAGCCTATAGGCTTACATGCAAAATGAATAAGGACAATAAAGAGACACCGTCTAGTGGGATGCTGATCAAGGCCCCTAAAAATCAAAGGGCGGGACTTCGGGGAGTATTAAATAGGCTAATTGTGGACGTCAACACTTTCATCACTACTGCTGACCTAGAGGAATTGGAAGCTAGAATAGAAAACGTCCAGGCTACCCACAGTCGTATTATGGCTCTGAGTGAGGTGATTGTGGCAGACATGACAGAGGAGGAAGAGATAGTTACAGAGTGTGATAATTGCGCCCTCTATGACGAACCTGTCTTTAAAGCGAAGTACATATTACAGCGTCCTGTCGCAAGTAAGAAGGGAGGCGATAATGAGGCCCATAGAAGGGCTGACCCAAAACATACTGTACACCTCCCAAAGCTCAATCTTCCTACATTTGTTGGTAAGTTGACTGAGTGGTTAGCTTTTTGGGACATATTTTGGTCTACAGTTCATGAATCCTCTTTGGATAATGTCCGCAAGTTTCACTATCTGAAGGGACAAAAGGAAGGAGAGGCCTTACATTTGATAGAGGGTTTTGCGGTAGTGGGTGGTAGTTATCTTGAGGCAGTACAATTATTAAAGTCCACATACGGGGATCAAGAGCAGTTGAAGATGGCCCATGTCGTTGCCTTGTTAAAGCTCGCAGAACCACAGTATAAGGCTGAGGAGTTAGCAAATTTTAGGGCAAATATGGAGTGCCATACTCGATCGCTAGACACCCTAGGGAACACAGGAAATGATAGTCATTATCTTACGTCAGAAGCTTCCTATGGCAATACTTGACAAGGTTAGATCATTTGATCTGGGGGAGTTCAAAACTCAGTTCAGTAAGGAAATTAGCAATCTACAGTTGAACAAAGGGAGAATGTATGTGTGGGGAGGGAGTGAGAATGTGGAGATGAGGGGAACTGTAAGCATGCCAGTGGGGACTAAAGAAAAGAAAGAGGATACGTATAAGAAACCTGCTCAGATTCTATGTAAGCTATGTAACAACAAACATAAATGGAGTTTCTGTGTAAAGTACCCAACAAATGAGACAAAACTAGCACAGGCGAACAGATTGAAGCTATGTGTAGGTTGTCTATGTAAGGAACATGGTAAGCAGGGACAATGTACTGCTACATACTTAAGGCCCTGTCGCCACTGCAAAGGACATCACTTTGATAAGTTGTGTCCTACAGCAGATAAAGTCAAAGACGTCACACCACAGGGTACTACAACTGTGGCACTAGGCAAGACACCACTATATTGCCCACAATACAGATTCCCATGGAAGGTAATGACAGTAACAAAGTTTGTCGGGTACTTCTAGATCAAGGGTCTCAACGTTCCTTTATAAAGAGGTCCGTACTATTGGGACTGAAGCACCGAATCGTAGGGGCTGAGACTCTTCGATTACACGGCTTCACAGGGGTTACTGATAAACATAACTATGAGATAGTGGAGATTTCATATTTCTACCGTAAAAACCGATACTTATTGACTTGTATCATAGTAGACACCCTACCAGAATATGTATCTGTATGTATCTGTAGGTGTGAAGAAGGTGGAACACGCATTACGTAGCAAGGGGGTTAACTTGTCAGATCCCATGGGAAATCAGAGTGAGGTGCATGTTCTACTTGGTGTGGATCATTATTATGATGTAGTATACCCTGGATTTAAAAAGATGTGTGGTGTAATTTTAATCCCCACTAAATTTGGATATTGCATGAGCGGAAAGGTGCATACTACACAGTCAAAGGTCCTGGTCGACACGGTCTCGATATATAGAGTCAATGTAACTGCGGCAGAGGAGTTGGGAAGGGAGGATTCCCAACCTAGTGACCCTAAGATGGCTGCCGAATTCGACCTGGAACGACTGTGGAGATTGGATCACATAGGCATTAATCCTATGGAGACTGATTATGACTCGGAAGTTGCGCTACAAAGGTTAAAGGTTTGATGAGTCTGTGAGCTACTGTGCCTCAGACAAGCAATATAAAGTTAGTTTACCCTGGAAGAACAGTGAGATAAGCCTGCCTACCAACTATGGTTTGGCATTAGGTCGCTTGCGCGCATTACAGCGTAAATTGTCTAACGCGCCAGGCGTAAGACGATGTATTTCGTAGTTATGAAGATAGGGGTTTTATTGAGAGAGTCGATGTCAAGGAACCGATTAAGAAGGGTAGGGTTCACTATCTGGCCCATCATGGGGTAAGGAAAGACAGCGTCACCATACCAATATGGGTGGTGTATGACTGCTCTGCCCACCAAGGTCAACTACCCAGTCTAAATGGCTGCCTGCTGACATCATGGTCCGACACCATGGTGTCGGACCTGTCCCAACATCTATTGCGGTTTAGGCTGGGAAAGTACGCCTATACCAGTGACATCGAGAAAGCATTCTTGATGGTCAAGCTAAAGGAGGAAGATAGAGATGTTACCCGCTTTCTTTGGTTCAGCGACATTAGCGACTCTGAAAGCCCGGTCATAATATACCGTTTTCGTTTTGTACTCTTTGGGGCCACGTGTTCACAGTTTTTGTTAAATGCCACAATCAGAAAACATCTTGCTGACACTCATGAGGACACAAGTAAACTATCTCGCGGATTATATATAGACAATTTGCAGGGTTCTAGCGATAGTCAGGATGATTTGTTATATACATACTGGCAAGCACGCAGATTGTTTGCGGATGCACATCTATTTCTCCGCGAGTGGGTTACGAATAGTGAAGATCTTCAGAGTTTGATACAGGTGGACGGTACGGCATCTCTTAACCAGGAAAAGTCCAGAAATTTGGGGATGATCTGGCAACCTAAACATGACATACTAACTTTTCAAACAAGGTCTTTTGCTCAGCAGACAGGAGCGCACACAAAAAGAAGTCTGTTGAGCAAAGTTGCGCAATTTGTTGATCCTTTGGGTCTAGCATTACCCGTTACCATAAGAGCTAGAATTCTAATGCAGGAAGTTTGGAGACGTAAAATAGGATGGGATGACAGTTTGCCCGAGGACCTGAATGACCAAGGGACATTGTTGTTGAATGAGTATGCCATCCTATGTACTAAACCTATACCTCGTAAAGTGGCGGCGTACGGTGACGTTGCGTTACACACGTTTTGCGATGCTAGCGCCACGGCATACGGGGTAGCCATATATGTCGTTACTTCATTTGGGGCACATTTAGTTACAGCCCGGGCCAAGGTAGCCCCGGTTAAAAAGGTAACTATCCTCTCTCTTACTTATGCCTAATATCCTAATCTCTTCTAAAGATGTACTTTCTACCCTCTCTGGGGTTAACACTAATAAGGCGTACGGTCCGGACGGTGCTCCTCCTGTTGTTCTCAAAAACTGTGCTTCCGTGCTGACTCCCTGCCTAGACAAACTCTTTCGTCTCTGTCTATCCTCTAACGTCTTCCCTTCATGCTGGAAGTTTGCTCACATTCAACCTGTCCCAAAGAAGGGTGACCGCTCTCAACCCTCCAACTATCGTCCAATTGCTCTTATCTCTTGTCTTTCTAAAGTTTTTGAAACTATTCTTGCTTCCAAATTTCTTAAGCATTTCTCTTCTCATAATCTGGTCTCAGATCGCCAGTATGGCTTCCTTAACCCTTAAAAAGCGGCCCACCACTTAAGTCGAGTTAAATAAAGCTGGACTATGTGGCGGCGCTCGACATAACTCGAGTGGCAATTTCAGCACGTAATGTGGCTGAGAGAGAGAGACAAGTGGTGGCAGGAGACTAGCGAGCGTATGACTGCTCCAGACCACCGCGGCGAACCTACTGACACAAATCTCAGCTCCCTCCTCCCTCTCTCACTCGCTACATACTCAATTATGTACTGAAAGTACCGAATTACCTGCTTTTTGCACTCGCGTTGCACGGTTATTGCAAGAAAACTATCCATCATACAAGGATCGTTATGGTGTCATTCGAAAGCTCTGTTTATGCCCTTTCAGGGATAGGTACTTGTTTTACGTTCTGGGTCTTATTTAGGCATGAAAATGATAACGTAAACAGCCCTATTTTGGCTAAAAACACCCCGCTGGGCGGTACACATAAATAAACCGCATAGGCCGCTCGTAAGGTGTTAAGGGTCGCTCTACTGGTGATCTTCTTTCATATCTTACTAACTCTTGGTCATCCACCTTTCGGACTTCGGTGAGACTTTTTCTATTGCACTAAACATATCGAAAGCCTTCGATAGAGTCTGGCATAAATCTTTAATTTCTAAACTACCCTCCTTCGGTTTCTATCCCTCCATCTGTGCCTTTGTCTCTAATTTCCTTTCCGGCCGTTCCATAGCTGCGGTTGTGGACGGCCATTGTTCACTTCCTCACCCTATAAACTCTGGTGTTACTCAGGGCTCTGTCCTATCTCCTATTCTCTTTCTAATTTTTATAAATGATCTCCTTAACTGTACCTTAATTCCCATCCATTCATACGCAGACGACTCAACCTTACACTACTCCATTAGTTTTTCAGAACGCCCCAGCCAGCAATTCCTCAACGACAAACGTAATGAAGCCATAGAACTCTTAAATTCTGATCTAAATACTATTTCCAATTGGGGCAGAGAAAACCTTGTTAACTTTAACCCTCTCCGACATATGACGCAATTTTGAGCGTATTAGGGATACTTTAAAGCCTTTGTTACCATCAGGGGTATTTAGAAACCTTTAGTTTAGTTACTTCAACCTCTGCAGTTGTCTTTGAGTTAGCTCTGGGCAGAAAACTAATTTTGGAGAGGTAATTATAAGAGTGAGAGAACTCTATTTCTTATTGCTTATCTGGCAACCTCTGCGTCATATGTGCGTGAAAGGGTTAATGCTTCCAAAACCCAATTTCTCCATCTATCTACCCGTCAGGATCTCCCAGCGGACTATCCCTTATTCTTCAACAATACAAAAATCAACCCTTCATCTTCTCTCAATATTCTTGGTGTCTCTTTTTCTTCTGCTCTCATTTGGAAGGACCATATTACCAGTCTTGCTAAGGCATCCTCCCAGAAGCTGGGTGTGCTCAACCGCCTTAGGGGGTTCTTTTCCCCTGCACAGCTTCTTGCTCTGTACAGGGGCATAGTGCGCCCTTGTATTGAGTATTGTTCACATGTGTGGGGAGGTTCCTCTCACACCGCTCTCCTAGACAAAGTTGAAAGGAAGGCCTTTCGTATCATTAACTCCCGTCCACTCACCAACTCTCTGCAATCTCTCTCTCTCCGCCGCAATGTTGCATCTCTCTCGCTATTCTATCGCTACTATAATAATCAGTGTTCCTCAGAGCTATCCCAGTGCATACCACCTCCTTTACGTAGGGCACGTGGTACCCGTCTTGCAACTCAATCCCACCCCTACTCTGTGCAACTCTCCAACCCAAGAGTGAAACGTTACTCTCAAACTTTCTTCTACTCAACATCTGAGCTCTGGAACTCTCTCCCAGAATCAGTCTTTCCCTCTTCCTATGACTTAAATTGCTTCAAACTCTGTGTGTCCAGGCATTTTGGCTCGAACGTCCCTTGATTTTGGCCCTGTCACTCTTTCAACTATGGGGGAGGCACTCGCTATAGGCAGTTATGCCTTTTGCCTCCCTCAATCACATAGGAAAAAAAAAAAAAAAAAAAAAAAAAAAATGAATTGACTGCCATGCTGCTATTAGCACGTCTTGTGCAACATGTACGCGCAGCATACGAGAGCGAATAAAATATTGAAATCGTTCACGTTTGGGGCGATAGTCAGGTCGCACTCAACTGGGTACATAGCAAGAAGTCTGCCAGTTTATATGCGGAATAGGGTAGATGAGATTAGAGCCCTTTTGCCAGACGTTGCTTATCATTATGTAAATACAAAAGAAAACCCTAGTAATCTCATAACTAGGGGTATAACGGCTAGCCAATTAGTGAAGTCCGAATTGTGGTGGCATGGTCCAAAGTGGCTGCTCCATGAAAGTGAATGGACGATTTGGCATGCTGTTGGTGAGGGACTTCTGCCACTGGAAACAGTGGCAGTTACAGCCCAACCAAATGAGCCACCGGGTCCAATCATAGAGTGGGCAAGATTCGGTGACTATAATAAACTAGGCAGAGTTGTAGCTTGGGTATTGCGATATGTATCCAATCTCAAGCTTAAAGTAACGGGCCAACTCTGCAACAGGGGTCACAACATTGATGCTCGTGAATTTAAAGCAGCTGAAGTAACTTTGATCAAATGGGTTCAATTAGAAACCTTTTCCAATGAATTAGAATCCTTGCGAAGCTCGAATAAGACATTAATGCCTAATATAGTGCGTCAACTAAGGTTGCACCTAGACAATGGCCTCATCAGGTGTGAGGGTCACCTGAAGTGGTCGGGTGTACCAGACGGCACAAACCGCCCTATACTTATGCCAACAAGACATCACGTTACTGATCTATTGATCATACGTGCATATAAGGAAGTAAAACACTACGGGGTTTGTCATATTATATCAAATTGACGTCTCACATGGTGGATACCCAGAGTTCGACAAGTAGCTCGACGCGTAGTAAGAAAGTGTGTAATATGCAAGAGACTAAAAGGTAAACCATATGCAACTGGACCAGCTCCACCTCTACCTGAATGCCGTGTAAAGCACGTAGAACCTTTCCAAGCGGTAGGATTAGATTACACAGGGGCATTGAAGACGAGGGAGCATGAGAAGGTTTATATATTATTGTTTACCTGTGCAACGTCTCGAGCGGTACACCTAGAACTATGTGATAATATGTCTAGCGAAGAATTTATGCTGGCGTTTAAACGGTTTTGTGCCCGTCGTTCATTCCCTCAACTCATTCTTAGCGACAAAGCTCCCACTTATGTCCAAGCATCAAAATATCTAAAGGATATGAGTAGTGATCCTACTATCATCACTTTTTTGGGAGAGAAGAAGTGCGAATGGAGGTTCATTCCAGTTAAGACACCTTAGTTTGGTGGAATGTGGGAACGGTGTGTCGGCATAGTAAAGTCAGGAGTCAGAGCGGTAGTAGGACGTGCTCTATTAAAGAAGAGTGAGTTGACGACAGTCCTCACAGAGATAGAGGCAGTCGCGAATGATCGCCCGCTTACATAATTATGTGTACACCTACCTTCAGGAACCACTACCATTAACGCCAGCTCACTTGCTATATGGAAAACCATTGACTGCGTTTCCATCTGATTGTCAGTCCATAGTAGAGTTAGAGGATCCCTCGTTGTACTCTGAGGTAGCGGTGTCTAAGAGATACCAGTATATATCCAGGATATTCGAGGATTTTAGGAAACGGTGGATTAGTGAATATCTGCTAGCATTGAGGGAAAGGAGTGTTACTCCCTCTGGCAGACCAGCAGCACCTACAGTTGGTGAAGTTGTTTTAATTAAAGAAGATAGTCCTCGTTTATACTGGAAATTGGGCCGCGTGTTGGAGGTATACAAGCGGGCAGACTCTGTAGAGCGGGTGGCGCTATTGAAGACAGCCACTGGAACTACTGTTCGTCCTATCGCACGTTTGTACGCTTTGGAGCTCGATTCCGCATTGCAATCTGATGCTCCACCTGTTATTGCTGGGTCCGAGGATTCTCAAAGGAACGACTCACCTCTTACTGATGGTGATCATTCTCGGACCGGGACGCATCCCAGACGCGCTGCTGCTGGCGCCGTCGACTTGTGGCATCAGAAGATAGCCTCTGGGCAACTTTAGGTTTAAAGTGGGGTTCAGGTCTTTTTTTGTGGGGGGAGTGTATCGTAAATACGATAGGCTATGACTCTTTTGTGATCCCGTATGTCTCTGTGACGTCATGATCGCTCCTACAGCACGACGTAGGACGAGTAGATCGTATATTATAAGATTGTAAATAAGTTAAGTTATATGTGGCCTAATATGCTATTAAGCAATATTGCCATGGTCTTATTGAAGTATATATGAATTTATCGTATATATTAATATAATTTATCGTATAGAGCAACCTAGAAGTGGTACGATAATTTGAGCTCCTGGCGTTTGCCAAGGCAGCAAGGTGTGCCTTTGAGGAAGAGCAGAGCCTTCAGGAACACCAACCAGTTAACATCTATTTTCCGCCCTCAGTTGATCGCGCTTTTGAGCCTCTAATCACAATACACTGACAGCAATACAAACAGCTACACCATCACGACGCTCTCATCGACGCCATGACTGACAGACAGATACGCATAATATTCATGTTGTGACGCTCCTGCATAGTAGCCACGTGCGGGCATGCGCGCGTATCGGCTGCCCAGCCGTTTAGAAAGCGGCTGGCGGCAGCCGGCCGGCCGGCTTTTCCTTAGTATATATCCTACGACAATGTAACTAATGTCTGGGATATTCTTATGTTGTTTCACAGCTTGAAGCTGCCCTTATTCTTAACCAACGCATCTTAGTATATTTTATTCTCGATAGTTGATTGTTTCATTATAATATATAAGATGTAAGTCTAGTGAGAGTGGGAGGAGACGAGCGGGAGAGAGAGACCGGCTGGGGGACGTTGCTTCACGCGGAGAGTCTAGCTTGGGACGAGCCTGATGTTGCCAATTTGATCGCGACGTTATGCTTAGTTTTGACTCACGCAAGGGGTAGAGGATTTTGACCCGGCAACGGTGTTGAGTGTTGCTAAGCATGGGATGTATTTCGCATGCCTAGGGTGGGGTCCAGACAGATTCAAGACTCAGAGCTCACCTCACTGTCGTACCCTTCGGACCCCCTTGATATCTATCCCTCTCAACCCCACTTAGAAACTTTCTCTCTTACTTTGTATACCTTCTTTCCACTACTTCACCAGTCTATTTAATTATCCCATCCCCTTGATAGACCTTATATCTATTATTGTATTAACGACGAGCTCTCAGATAACTAGATAGGATTTAGGGCCTTATGCAGAGATGTAATTGTTAATGAGACCTAGGAAGCTTTTTTGTTGTCTCATATTTGGTGGTTTCATGCTTGCTAGTGTGTTCTTGTGTCAGGTTAGCAGGGGCTAGACCGGAGGGGGGTCTTTTTGCGATCCTTTAAGTAAAATCTGCTGGTGCGAGTCCTGTGGACCCACACGACTCTACTAGGATACCCGTGGGAGTCTGGTGGCATTTTCTTGTCTGTGTCCCTGTGTGTCTAGTGTTGTGTTGTGTGAGGGCCGTTGCCTAGTCCACTCAGCACTGCGCTAGCACGTCTTGCTTTTGTTTTAAGGTCGCCAGGAGAGAGTCAGATACTTGCGATCTGAGTCTCTCAAGAGAGCACCCTTTCAATTAGAGTAATTTGGCACACAGACTTGGGAACGTCCCTAGGCTGGAGCAGGTGGCTCAGCCCGGGTATCCGAAGCCTATATCCTTCCGGCTAGACCTCTGCCGCCTGGCAGATTAACAGCTAGTGGTTTATTATATCTGTATGCTTGTTATTGTGCCACAGTTTACCGTTTTTGTGAGCATTGTGAGTCAGGGTGTGGCTTAGAGACTCTGTCCGAGCAGGCTTGCCTGACTAAGAGGGAGAAGCACACCTGTATGTGGTTATGTTGCGAGTTGCTGCCTTTATTTAATTATACCTATGCCATTATACACTGTATGGCCTATCACTAGTATTTATTCCTGCTTATGAGTTAAGAGTTCTCTAAATCCGTAACGTACTTTCTTTGTTAAGCATCAGATCCTACAGTAGCCGCATGCAGTTTAGAAACCCGCATCTTGTCTACCGGTACAATGTTTTGAGGACTGTTTGGTTTCACCTTCTTTCACGCAGGGGTGATTAGTTGTAACGTTAAATGTACTTTCTTCTAGTTTGTTATTAAATTGTTTCTGCAATTTAATTCCGTCATCTATCTTTTCCTTGAAGCTTTAAGTCAACTTAATTGTATGATCTTTTATATAGCCTGCTTGACAATCAGCAGTCTATAGTGCGTGCACCCTGTAACCGAGTCATAGGATACCTCGTTGTCCAGGCAGGACTCTTGACGGTTTAGGATGGTTTGTTGCCTGGGTTTCTAGATAAGGGTTGGATCTAGCGTTTTCCGTTGTTGCTTGTTGCCGCATACCTAGTCCAATAGAAAGAGCCCAGTGTTTATATATCCCAGGACGTAACAAATGGCGACCTTGCATAGGATTTACTGAACAGAGGAATATAGTGGTCATTTGTTTTGAGATTCCTTATGATTAGAGGAATACAGTGGACATAGATTTTTTTTTTTGAGCAACCAATATAACACATTAAAGACTTTAAATAACATTAGTATATACATACTTGCATAGGAGATAAGGCACATTCTATAACCGTGATAATTACTGCAGTACACAAACATGTCTAATACATCAGAACACACTGGTGGGTCAGGTCACGATACGGGCTCGGAGGGAGAAAGACTTGTGGAGTGGTTAGTCGATAGCGAGGAGGGTGCTAGACGATTTTTAGAGGTGCCCCTTACCGCTGCCAGGGTGTTGAAGCTGAATAAGTATGGCTTAAAGTGTGTGGCAGGTCTTCAGGGTCACCAGGGTTTAAGTGGCATGAGGAAAGATCAGCTGAGGACTTTGATATTGGGTTTAGAAGGGAGAGACCTGGGTGGAGAGGCGACTGGGGGCCCCGGTCCCCAGCCCCCCCTCCACTCTACCCCCATATCAAACATCAGGGTGCCTGAATTTAGTACATACCCCCAAGTTGATGGTCAATGGCAGCGTGGAATTCAATCACAGGGACCCTCTCCATTAAATGCACCTTCCCCTCCTCAAGGGTTGACTCCAGATTTGTTGTTTCGGCTTGAGATGGCCCAGGTTGAGGTTGCTAGAGCTCAGGTTGAGGCTACCGAGAGACAGGCTAGTGTGCAGGCTGAGGCTGCTAGAGCTCAGGCTGAGGCTGCAGAGAGAACAGATATACGAGAGGCTGAACTGCAGGCAGAGTCTACTAGGTATCGGGCTGACAGGGAGCTGGAGAGATCTCGAGTGGAGGTAACAGGGCGAAATATTGGGGGAGGTAACAGACATCGGGACCAATCATTGTCGCACCTGCTTAAACCAGTTCCTGTGTTCGATGAATCATGTGTGACCGAGTTTTTTATGCGATTTGAGAAGAAGTGTCAGGAACACCAGTGGCCTCAGGAAAAGTGGGCAGCATTAGTTTCATCAAGACTCCTAGGAAAGGGGCTAAAAGCGTATGATGCACTACCTTTAGAGTCCTGTGTAGTTTATGATGAGCTAAAGAAGGCTGTGGTACGGGCCTATGAGTTACAACCAGAAACTTACCGCTTGAAGTTTCGGGGTGTTACTAAGGGCAAGGATAGTACCTTCCTAGAACACGCCCGGGAGTTGTCTGATGCACTACGACATTGGCTGCGTTCCGAGAGGGCAGTTACTTTTGAGGAGTTGAGTGAGCTGGTTCTCTTGGAGCAGTTCTTTAAGTGCACAGGCGGGGACTTAACATTAAATATAAAGGAAAAATATCCTAGAACTCTCCAGGAGGCAGCAGAAATGGCTGACCTCCGACTGTCATTAATTCGAGGGTGCGAAGCAGCAGCTAGGAGTGAGTCGGGTGCAAAGGATCGTACCCCTCCCCCTCCCAAGAATTTTGATACACATAAATACACAAAACCATGTAGCACTGACAATAAAACTGAACATAAACCAAATACCGTCCCGTATAAGAAGTCTAATGGTACCTCCCACTCCCAAGGGAAACCAAAGAGTAAAGAGTGCTTCGCATGTCACAAGGAGGGTCACTTTGCAAATGCTTGTCCGAACAAGCCACTAAACAAGGTTGTGTCATTGGCCCGCAGCATAGGGGTGTCGCCTATATCTTCTGAGTTTGCCAAGGGTAGTTCGTCAGAGGTTGGGACACAGCCTGTGTTCAAGAGTCCGGAAGGCTCGAACCCTGTTCGCGACGTCTTTGGGGGTCATAGAGGGCATGGATTTGTGAGGTGGGCTGGCGAAAGGCGAGGAGTTAAGCTATTGCGTGATACTGGGGCTTCTCAGACCTTGTTAAGGAACTTTACTGGTAGACCGATTAACGCTGCTCGGGTGGTGGTAGTTCAGGGGATCAATGCTACGAAGTCCTACCCGCTGGTGCGGATGGAGCTGGAGGTGGGTGGTGTTTCGAAGGAGCTGGATGTCGGAATTGTAGAGAACTTGCCTGTTGGGGGCGTCGATCTCCTCCTTGGCAACGACTTTGCGGTGCCTGCTTCTAAGGTTTCACCCTTGGTCGTTGCCGAGAAGGCAGCCGACGTTAGTAGGGAGGAACAGGAGTGGGTTGAGAAGTGTAGCGTACAAACCATGGCGTGTGTTGTGACGCGTTCTCAGACATCCGGAGCCTGGCAGCCACCACCTCAGTCTATCAAACCGCGGAGGAAAGGTCACAAGAAAACGGGAAGTGTTGGTCAATTGGAGAGTTTTGAGCCGGCAGTGTTTCTTGGTGACTCATTATTGGCACCTATGTTAGAGTCTGGAGAGGCCCCAGGACCTGTCACAGCTAGTGAGGAGGTAGGGCAGGAAGAGACTCCGAGGCAGCAACGTTACACACGGAGAGAAAAAAGGGTTGCTCAGTTTGATATTGGGGGAGGACTTGGGTTGCTTCGGAAGCATCTAGACAGGTTGGTTCCCTCAGATATTTGTAAACTGCAGTTGGAGGATCCGGAAGTTCAGAAGTGTGGTAATTGTGCTGTCGAGATCAAACACGAGGACGGGGAAACATGTCATGTGAACCTGTTGGAGGAGTTTGTGAGGCAACCACCTGAGCAGCCTACTGTCCCTGCGTTGGTCTACAGCGGCCAAGGTGGAGAAGGAGAGCGGGGCAGTAGGGCACAGGTGGAGGAGAGTAGGGATTGTCATGTCTCGGCGGAGCAGTGGGCGGGGGACATGAGTCTGGTGGCTGTGGAAGCGCTAGAGCACCTGACTGAGCAGCAGTGTGCAGCGCTCCAGCACCAGCTCGGTTCATACCCCACTGGTTGTGCCGAGCCCCTGAGCCTCACAACTCGGGCGGTGCAAGATGTTCCGCAGGCAGGTCACGTGAATGTTGAAAGACCGTTAGCCTCGTTGTTTCGGTGGTTCAAGGTGGGCGACGAGGCTTTGGCATGGTTGCCAGGTCAGGGTCGACCCATGGCTGCCAAGGGTGGTGGTCAAAAGGAGGACTTTGAGCAGATTGGTGAGGTTGGCTGTGCCATAGAAGTGCCCAGTCGTCGTATAGCCTCCCAATGCTGCTCTAGTCAATTGCAACAGCCCTACCATAGACCGACTGTATCTGGCCATGTCGCTAAAAGCGGTGATGCTGCGCAGGCAGATGTAGTCGTAAGAAATGCGGGGGTGTGCATGTACGGTATCGGCGGGGAAGCCTTAGCAATAATGAACTATGGGAGTGACTGCACAGGTGGTACTGATTGTCCCTCTCATGACCTGGCTGTTCTAGGGACGAAAGTGGAGAAGGAGGGAGACTACAGGTTAGAAGCTGCGGTCTCGGCTGGGTTGTGGGAGGGCACTAGGCATGTTGTTCGTGGAGACAGTGCAAGGCAGTTGTTTACTAGGCTATGGCAGTACTTTCGCATGTTTGTTCATTCTCCAGGCCTGATGTACGAAGTAGAATCCGACATGGAGGCTGGAGACAGTGCAAGGTTCAAATTGGCTCCCTACCGTATAAATCCTGCTCGAGAGCCTGTGGTGCAAGCAGAGCTGGATTACGTGTTGACGAAGGGTCTGAGGGATAAGGAATGTCGTGAGTGGTCGTTGCCTGTAACTTTGCAACCGGTGTTAAGTGGCAAGATCAGTGAGTGTGTTGATTGCGAGAGTGTGTGTGCATTATCCCTGACAGACGCCTATACCTTATCGAGAGTTGACGACACCATAGACCGCCTCGGGGCTGCATCGCCTATCACGAAGGTAGAACTAGTGAAAGGTTATTGGCAGGCCCCGTTGCCGGAAAGAGCGAAGAGAAATGCCAGTCTTGTGATGAACTGGGCAGTTTATCAGTGCCAGGTATTGTTTTGCTGCCGGGACACAAGTTGGATGTGTGGCATGCTAAGGGCACTGATAATGTTTTGGCTGATTGTTTGTCACGGGAGGGTTTGTTTGCAGGAGAACCCTCGCCGTTCAGTCAGTGTGTGTTGAGAGTGGAGTAAAATAGGCTTGCCCCTGTAAGTGCAGCCGCCATAAACAAATTAAAAAAGCAAAAACCTTATAAAAACTCTTTATTTTTATAACGTGTAGAATTTTGTATAAGATGTTGTAGCAGTATCTAAGTTGAATGTTTTCGCTTATTGTCGCTAAGTTAGTTGAACTTGCTCGGTGGAGCGCAACAGTCTTTATTTTCTTTTATATATAGTCCCTTGTGTCGCAACAGTGTGTGGTACTATGCGAAGCTTTCTGTTAGATATGAAGAACTTAGTCAAGGGTCTTATATCTTGGGGGAGGTGTGACGCTCCTGCATAGTAGCCACGTGCGGGCATGCGCGCGTGTCAGCTGCCCAGCCGTTTAGAAACCGGCTGGCGGCAGCCGGCCGGCCGGCTTTTCCTTAGTATATATCCTACGACAATGTAACTAATGTCTGGGATATTCTTATGTTGTTTCACAGCTTGAAGCTGCCCTTATTCTTAACCAACGCATCTTAGTATATTTTATTCTCGATAGTTGATTGTTTCATTATAATATATAAGATGTAAGTCTAGTGAGAGTGGGAGGAGACGAGCGGGAGAGAGAGACCGGCTGGGGGACGTTGCTTCGCGCGGAGAGTCTAGCTTGGGACGAGCCTGATGTTGCCAATTTGATCGCGACGTTAGGCTTAGTTTCGACTCACGCAAGGGGTAGAGGATTTTGACCCGGCAACGGTGTTGAGTGTTGCCAAGTATGGGATGTATTTTGCATGCCTAGGGTGGGGTCCAGACAGATTCAAGACTCAGAGCTCACCTCACTGTTCGGACCCCCTTGATATCTATCCCTCTCAACCCCACTTAGAAACTTTCTCTCTTACTTTGTATACCTTCTTTCCACTACTTCACCAGTCTATTTATATATCCCATCCCCTTGATAGACCTTATATCTATTATTGTATTAACGACGAGCTCTCAGATAACTAGATAGGATTTAGGGCCTTATGCAGAGATGTAATTGTTAATGAGACCTAGGAAGCTTTTTTGTTGTCTCATATTTGGTGGTTTCATGCTTGCTAGTGTGTTCTTGTGTCAGGTTAGCAGGGGCTAGACCGGAGGGGGGGCTTTTTGCGATCCTTTAAGTAAAGTCTGCTGGTGCGAGTCCAGTGGACCCGCACGACTTTACTAGGATACCCGTGGGAGTCTGGGGGCATTTTCTTGTCTGTGTCCCTGTGTGTCTAGTGTTATGTTGTGTGAGGGCCGTTGCCTAGTCCACTCAGCACTGCGCTAGCACGTCTTGCTTTTGCTTTAGGGTCGCCAGGAGAGAGTCAGATACTTGCGATCTGAGTCTCTCAAGAGAGCACCCTTTCAATTAGAGTAATTTGGCGCACAGACTTGGGACCGTCCCTAGGCTGGAGCAGGTGGCTCAGCCGGGGTATCCGAAGCCTATATCCTTACGGCTAGACCTCTGCCGCCTGGCAGATTAACAGCTAATGGTTTATTATATCTGTATGCTTGTTATTGTGTCACAGTTTACCGTCTTTGTGAGCATTGTGAGTCAGGGTGTGGCTTAGAGACTCTGTCCGAGCAGGCTTGCCTGACTAAGAGGGAGAAGCACACCTGTATGTGGTTATGTTGCGAGTTGCTGCCTTTATTTAATTATACCTATGCCATTATACACTGTATGGCCTATCACTAGTATTTATTCCTGCTTATGAGTTAAGAGTTCTCTAAATCCGTAACGTACTTTCTTTGCTAAGTATCAGATCCTACAGTAGCCGCATGCAGTTTAGAAACCCGTATCTTGTCTACCGGTACAATGTTTTGAGGACTGTTTGCTTTCACCTTCTTTCACGCAGGGGTGATTAGTTGTATTAATTAACGTAACGTTAAATGTACTTTCTTCTAGTTTGTTATTAAATTGTTTCTGCAATTTAATTCCGTCATCTATCTTTTCCTTGAAGCTTTAAGTCAACTTAATTGTGTGATCTTTTATATAGCCTGCTTGACTATCAGCAGTCTATAGTGCGTGCACCCTGTAACCGAGTCATAGGATACCTCGTTGTCCAGGCAGGACTCTTGACGGTTTAGGATGGTTTGTTGCCTGGGTTTATAGATAAGGGATGGATCTAGCGTTTTCCGTTGTTGCTTGTTGCCGCATACCTAGTCCAATAGAAAGAGCCCAGTGTTTATATATCCCAGGACGTAACAAATGGCGACCTTGCATAGGATTTACTGAACAGAGGAATATAGTGGTCATTTGTTTTGAGATTCCTTATGATTAGAGGAATACAGTGGACATAGATTTTTTTTTTTTTTTGAGCAACCAATATAACACATTAAAGACTTTAAATAACATTAGTATATACATACTTGCATAGGAGATAAGGCACATTCTATAACCGTGATAATTACTGCAGTACACAAACATGTCTAATACATCAGAACACAGTGGTGGGTCAGGTCACGATACGGGCTCGGAGGGAGAAAGACCTGTGGAGTGGCTAGTCGATAGCGAGGAGGGTGCTAGACGATTTTTAGAGGTGCCCCTTACCGCTGCCAGGGTGTTGAAGCTGAATAAGAATGGCTTAAAGTGTGTGGCAGGTCTTCAGGGTCACCAGGGTTTAAGTGGCATGAGGAAAGATCAGCTGAGGACTTTGATATTGGGTTTAGAAGGGAGAGACCTGGGTGGAGAGGCGACTGGGGGCCCCGGTCCCCAGCCCCCCCTCCACTCTACCCCCATATCAAACATCAGGGTGCCTGAATTTAGTACATACCCCCAAGTTGATGATCAATGGCAGCGTGGAATTCAATCACAGGGACCCTCTCCATTAAATGCACCTTCCCCTCCTCAAGGGTTGACTCCAGATTTGTTGTTTCGGCTTGAGATGGCCAAGGTTGAGGTTGCTAGAGCTCAGGTGAGGCTACCGAGAGACAGGCTAGTGTGCAGGCTGAGGCTGCTAGAGCTCAGGCTGAGGTTACAGAGAGAACAGCTATACGAGAGGCTGAACTGCAGGCAGAGTCTACTAGGTATCGGGCTGACAGGGAGCTGGAGAGATCTCGAGTGGAGGTAACAGGGCGAAATATTGGGGGAGGTAACAGACATCGGGACCAATCATTGTCGCACCTGCTTAAACTAGTTCCTGTGTTCGATGAATCATGTGTGACTGAGTTTTTTATGCGATTTCAGAAGAAGTGTCAGGAACACCAGTGGCCTCAGGAAAAGTGGGCAGCATTAGTTTCATCAAGACTCCTAGGAAAGGGGCTAAAAGTGTATGATGCACTACCTTTAGAGTCCTGTGTAGTTTATGATGAGCTAAAGAAGGTTGTGCTACGGGCCTATGAGTTACAACCAGAAACTTACCGCTTGAAGTTTCGGGGTGTTACTAAGGGCAAGGATAGTACCTTCCTAGAACACGCCCGGGACTTGTCTGATGCACTACGACATTGGCTGCGTTCCGAGAGGGCAGTTACTTTTGAGGAGTTGAGTGAGCTGGTTCTCTTGGAGCAGTTCTTTAAGTGCACAGGCAGGGACTTAACATTAAATATAAAGGAAAAAAATCCTAGAACTCTCCAGGAGGCAGCAGAAATGGCTGACCTCCGACTGTCATTAATTCGAGGGTGCGAAGCAGCAGCTAGGAGTGAGTCGGGTGCAAAGGATCGTACCCCTCCCCCTCCCAAGAATTTTGATACACATAAATACACAAAACCATGTAGCACTGACAATAAAACTGAACATAAACCAAATACCGTCCCGTATAAGAAGTCTAATGGTACCTCCCACTCCCAAGGGAAACCAAAGAGTAAAGAGTGCTTCGCATGTCACAAGGAGGGTCACTTTGCAAATGCTTGTCCGAACAAGCCACCAAACAAGGTTGTGTCATTGGCCCGCAGTATAGGGGTGTCGCCTATATCTTCTGAGTTTGCCAAGGGAAGTTCGTCAGAGGTTGGGACACAGCCTGTGTTCAAGAGTCCGGAAGGCTCGAACCCTGTCCGCGACGTCTTTGGGGGTCTTAGAGGGCATGGTTTTGTGAGGTGGGCTGGCGAAAGGCGAGGAGTTAAGCTATTGCGTGATACTGGGGCTTCTCAGACCTTGTTAAGGAACTTTACTGGTAGACCGATTAACGCTGCTCGGGTGGTGGTAGTTCAGGGGATCAATGCTACGAAGTCCTACCCGCTGGTGCGGATGGAGCTGGAGGTGGGTGGTGTGGCGAAGGAGCTGGATGTCGGAATTGTAGAGAACTTGCCTGTTGGGGGCGTCGACCTCCTCCTCGGCAACGACTTTGCGGTGCCTGCTTCTAAGGTTTCACCCTTGGTCGTTGCCGAGAAGGCGGCCGACGTTAGTAGGGAGGAACAGGAGTGGGTTGAGAAGTGTAGCGTACAAACCATGGCGTGTGTTGTGACGCGTTCTCAGACATCCGGAGCCTTGCAGCCACCACCTCAGTCTATCAAACCGCGGAGGAAAGGTCACAAGAAAACGGGAAGTGTTGGTCAATTGGAGAGTTTTGAGCCGGCAGTGTTTCTTGGTGATTCATTATTGGCACCTATGTTAGAGTCTGGATTCTATATTCTGATCTAACTACTATTTCCAAATGGGGCAGAGAAAACCTTGTTGCCTTTAACCCTTCCTGCCCGGGTGTCCGTGTGGAAGGACACCACGAAATAAGGGCAGGAGCCCGGGTGTCCTGTTACTAGGCAGTAAGCTTTCAAGCCTATTCAGCTTGGTCTGAACGCTGTGCGTCCGACGCATGTAAACAAAGCCGATCGTTTCGTCACCGCACCTCCGAAAACAATAAGGAGACGTCGGATCAATGTTATTGTTCTGACGGCAGACGAAATTAGTGTGTGAAAAGCTCCAATATTGTCAACATCGCGGCAAAATTCGCTCCACGGAAATCGTCATCACAACTGAACCAGTTGACGTAGAGAGCTCTACTCAACCACAGTCTACTGATTGGAAACCGCGCTACGTTTATAGATGCGTGGGAAATTTCTAGAAGTTAAACTAAACAAAAATACGGTAGCCTAGGCCTAGAAGTTTTTCGGCCAGATCGCCGGGTAGCCCACACTGTCCTTTGGAGAGACAGCCCGGGCCCGGAGGGTTAATGCTTCCAAAACCCAATTTCTTCATCTTACTACCAGTTCGGAACTTCCAGAGGACTATCTCTTACACTTCAACAATACAAAAATCAATACTTAATCTTCTCTCTATATTCTCAGTGTCTCTTTTTCTTCTGCTCTTTCTTAGAAGGACTATATTACCAGTCTTGCTAAGGCAGCCTCCCAGAAGCTGGGTGTGCTCAACCGCCTCAAGGGGTTCTTTACCCCTGCACCGCTTCTTGCTCTGTACAGGGGCACAGTGTGTCCTTGTATTGAGTATTGTTCACATGTGTGGGGAGGTCCTCTCACACCGCACTCTTAGTCAATGTAGAAAGGAAAGCCTTTCGTATCATTAACTCCCGTCCACTCACCAACTCTCTGCAATCTCTCTCTCTTCGCCGCAATGTTGCATCTATCTCGCTCTTCTATCGCTACTACAATAATCAGTGTTCCTCAGAGCATTCCCTGTGTATACCACCTCCTCCTCTACGTAGAGTACGTAGTACCCGTCTTGCAAAACAATCCCACACCTACTCTGTGCAACTCTCCAACCCAAGAGTAAAACATTATTCCCAGTCTTTCTTCTATTCAACTGCTGAGCTCTGGAACTCTCTCCCAGCATCAGTCTTTCCCTCTTCCTATGACTAACATTGCTTTAAACTCTGTGTGTCCAGGCATTTTGGCTCGAACATCTCTTGATCTTGGCCAGGTCGCTTTTTTCAACTCTGTTGGAGGCACTCGCTACAGGCAGTTATGCCTTTTGTCTTCCTCACTTACATAGAAAAAAAAAGAGTACCATAATCTAATGCCGTCTAATTTTTACGATCAAATTGCTTGTGGCAATAATATTTGTAAAATTATTATTATTATTATTATTATTATTAGTAGTAGTAGTAGTAGTAATTTTGTTTTGTTTTTAATAATTGGTGTATTATGATGTGCAAATACTTCTGTTGAAATCTAGCACATATATATTCAGTTATTTATAGTTGATAAAATACATTTTTGGCATCAAATGTATTACCTGCTATATTATATTGTTTAAATACTTCGGACTCTGAAAATACAATGCTTCACAAGTTTGCTTTTTCTGTATAACCATATGTTACTTAAGCTTAGGTGTGGATTGTCTGCATGCCCAAAAACAATACCTGACTCTCTCTCTTTCTCTCTTTCTCTCTCTCTCTCTCCTGATACAACAAAGAAATGTTTTCGTCCATGACCCTCTTTAATCAATCGTGTTTCAGTGTTTAATGACACCTACTTTACTTCGTGCAATTAGTTACTTTGTGATTACTGGTGTTATCTGTGTTATGACTTCATCATATATTTTCCCACTTTTGTACCTTTGTTAAGGGAAAGTTGCTATTGATGTGTTATTGTATTGTTATGTTCTAATGCATTAATATATGTATTTATTCATTGATCTGCATCAAGCTTATAATATTTACACCGAGATTCTCCTTCGAGATACATTTGTACATATTACGGTAGCAAAATGTCCTGGCCAAAGCTTCTATTTTTCAGGCTCGCTATCGCTCGAAAAGGATAAAATGTTGCTTTACTGTCAAAGCAAATAATACACGTGTTCTGGCTATGAGCTATGGCTATGGATTATGCATTCCGAATACATATAATAAATATAGTGAAAATGTATTAGTTAGAATAAATGATATTATACGTAGTAATATACATTTTTATATTGATCTTTGACCTTAACCTTTATAATGTTGATCTAAAATCTAGTCCACCTATTTCCAATATTGAATAGCAACTGGTATGTTGATTGTAATATTTTGAATACAAATGTTAACTTTGAAATAGTGACCATTTTCTATGGCCATGACAATGACATCGACCTTTGTTTATACAAACATTTGGTGACGATCCATTAAACAGTCTTGGAATATTTTAGGGAAAAAATATACATGTTTGCTTTGAACTTTGACCGTAACTATTGACCGTTGCACTGGCAAATTAAATATATGTGCCAAATAATTAAAAATAATAATTTGACAATGATCTTAGCCTTATAAATGTTTTATGTAGCTGATCCATTACGACAAGTGGATGAATTAGGTGGAAAGGAAACACAGGAAAGAGATACGGTACAGTCTCTCTGAAAATGGGCTCTGCATAGCTCCAAATGTAAGAAACATTAGGAATTCAAGCTCTTTTCTGTGTTTCCCTTCCACCTAAAATATGGTATGTAACAAAAATAACAAACATAATGTATTTAGCAAGTGTACCTTACAGTAAAAATTGTGAAGTTTGCGTTAACATTTAAATATATAAAGATTGACCTTATATTATATTTTGACCTTTGAATTTGACCTTTGAGTAAAAAGGTATTACGTTAGTGATCTGAATAAGCTATCTGCGAAACGTTGTCAATAAAGTGTTCCTCCTCATATGGTGTTTATTTTAAAAATACATTACCTTTGGTAATATAGCTGTGGAAGTTAGTGAAAATCAATCAAGCATTCCAAGTGGAGTTTCCTGACAGACAGACAGACAGACTATGAACTACGGGCAAAGGATGACGGACAGACTGACAGGTGGTGCGCAGAATAAGGGTGGGATTTGGGTGTACAATACCACTCTGCTCAAGTAGAGTTGATAAATTAAAGGTCAGACTTCCTGGTATGAATTGTAAAGTCTGTGTGTTCTGTGTATATATTAAACTGTGTGTAGCTCTCAGTAAATGTCAGTCATTTGTAATTATAAGCCACGGTAAAATTATAATTTTCATCTCAACTTCTTTCTTTTCCCTTTGCGTACCTGAAGAACCTTGACATCTGGGAGGAAATTACACCCGTACCTTACTTTATAGTGGGACAGATAACTGGAATAATCGTTCATTTCTGGAAACAAGCACCAAAATTGGCACACATACTCCTTGGGGATTGCTCTTTTGATAAAACCCGTTAGCCACCTAAAAATTCAAGATAGCGGCCATTTTTCAAGATGGCCGCCATTGAATATACAGAAACATTGCATTTCGCAATAAAATCGCAAAGACTTGTCCTATTTGAATGATCTTGGTGTCAAATCATACATTTTTCACTATGTAGAATCCGAATTTGGAACCATGAACTTACTCACTAGCTTCCTTGTACCATAATATCAGTCCCGGAATCATAATTAGGGTAAAAAGTGCCCATATCATAGGCACCATCAGTCCGATATATTATTGGATGTACATGTAGGCAGTAGGCCTATACTTGTTTGTCACTTATTGTCTTGCTGCCTGGATGAGTATACTACAACGCTTCTAAACCTCGCATCTGCGAGGTTATGTGATGCAGAACATCACATGCACAACGTTGTCTTAGCTAAAGGGGAGCTAAATTATGGAGCACCCTTAACGAACCATTCAGACATGCTGTTTCTATATTTGTGTTCAAAAAGTCTATTAAGAAACACCTTTTAGATCAATACTAAATAGCGATGATTTTATGTAAACCAGTCTATTCAATTTCTCCATTAGTAGTGTTCATGTAACTACTGTCATACCTATTCTTAAAGACTACTGAAAATAATGAACTAAGTTGATTCTTGCTGATTCCATGATAAAGCAGGTAATATACTGTAATGTTTTGTATATATTATATTTTTAATAACCGTGTAACCTAGCATTAAATATTTACTTACGTCTATAAGGCTAGCTACATAGAGCTTTTGCTTATCTAGCTATATATGCCAGTCATTCAAATATATGTATTATGATGTATTATTGTATATTATGTATGTACACAATTGGCAATACAAATCAATCAATCAATCAATCAATCAATCTGCAGCTGCACAGTGCCATGCAGGTCAGACCAAAACAGTAGCATTTGCATCGACCGCAGCATTCCGACTTGCATCCACACTTGGTCAGCAGCTGGCAACTCTCTGCAATGGGTGGGAGCTTTGTCCAAACAATCTGCCACATATCCCTTTTCTTGGTCCAGCCCCAGTTGGCAGGAGTCTGCGTTTCTGGTTGACGTACTGTTGACTGACTACAGATGCAGCCCGCCTGGTAGGCAGCACGCTTCACATGCTGCTTCAGTGCTGCTCGGGTTGGAGGAATGGCTTCGTACGGCCTCTGCTTCTGAGCAAACATGTCCAACCTCGCATCATCGACACCTTCAGCAGTGCTGGATCTGTCGTACATCATGACCACGAACTTCTCCAAGGTCTCCAGGTCTTCATCATCAACTACCGGTGGGTACTGGCTGAGTTTGCTGAAGACACCGGAAGCCTCATCACAAACATCCCAGGTTTGCCAAGCAGACTTCTTCCCTTTGCCACGGAATGCTGAAACGACATCGCAGCCAGTGAAGGCATGGAAGAAGAGCATCCCTTTGCTCTTTTCTGCAAGAGTGCAACACAAGTCATGTACAGGAACCCACCTCAGGTTCTGTCCTTGGCCAAAGGCAACCCACAACTGCTGCAGACCTAGCTCCTGAAGTGCCTGCAGAACACTGACTGCGATGACGACGACAACATCTGTGTCGCTGGCTTTGACCATGATGACTTTGCTGCCTGCTTCTGTTGCATGCCTGGCATGCACAAAGATCCGCGTGTCAGCTTCTTCATGACTGCATGGTGCTACCCCAGCCAGATTGATAGTGCGGTTGCTGACAGCATCTTCTTCCTTGGTCATAATGACCACATTTGATGTGGCCACACGTGCAATCTTATCAGCCAGAAAGTTGAACAGCTCGGCTTTGTTGTCATTTTCTCTCAGGAAGTTTCGCCAGTTTGAGGGAATTTTGCCCTTCCCTGTCACCCTCCGTCTCGCCCTGCGTCCTCGCTTTGATCTAGTTTCAGCTTTCAGACTAGATGGCCGGTAGACATCAAACACAATGTCTGTTCTCTTGTACTTGGTAGAGTATGCTTGTATTCTAGGAAGGACATCGAGCATTGCGTCCTTTTCGAACGTCTTTGAAATCCGTGGGGGCAGACTGTTCACCAACGCTGCACCATCAATGATGATGGTGTCGGCGTCTGGCTCTGCCTCAGGGGTTGTAACTTGGCTCTGAAGAATGGTAGTGAGGTGGGATTTCTGACAGGTGTGGAGCTTTCCACCATCACTGAGGGCAGCAGGATATGACTGGTTCTCATGATGGATGCATTCCTTCAAGTCACACTCTCTGCTCTGGCATGATATGAACAGCTTGGAGAACAGTTGACAGTCTTCCTTCAGCACTTTTTGCTTTGAAGAGTCAACAGAGGCTGGTACCTGTCGGAAAAAGTCAACCCTGTTCTTCTTGATTGGTTCATAGAAGGTGGATTCTTCTTCCCCTTCCAGTCCCTTCATAAACTCCTGGAAACTGACCTTGCCTTTCTCAAGGTGTGTGCCAATCAGCTCGGCGGCAGTGTGGTGAGCAATATCCTTTGTATCAAGCGAAAGCAGGTC
Source organism: Paralithodes platypus (assembly GCA_032716605.1). NCBI lineage: Eukaryota > Metazoa > Arthropoda > Malacostraca > Decapoda > Lithodidae > Paralithodes > Paralithodes platypus. Next base: position 4,223,559 of record CM064535.1, read on the forward strand.
CCGACTCTCCTCCTGGAAAGGATTGCACATATCTGTCATGGCTTGTGAGAGCTTTTCTACTTTCTCAAGGAACACTCTTTGTGCTCGTTCTGGTGGCTGGTGTGTTCAGTACCCTCTTTGGTCCCACATGCTGCCTCATACTGTGCAACCAAGTGGCTGACTTGAGGACCAGCTATCATCCATCTTCTCAGTGCTGATGGGTCTTCAGTCACGCCGATCACACCCCGTCTGCTTTGATGACAGCGTTGGCCTGCTCGTGAGCTTGGTCAATAGCCATTGCTGAGAACTGTCGGCTCGATTTGTGTACAACAAAGTTTCCACTCTGGAACTCCTGAGCCAGCTGAGGATGCTTCTGTTCCAGAGTCACCATGTCTCTGTAGTGGATCGGAAGCCAAAGTGCATAGTTTTCATTGTTGTTGGCAAAGAAGTACCGTATCAGCTCAGCCAGTGACTACCAGTACAGGAAGAAGTTGGCTTCCCTGAATGATCGGATCAACAAGAGGATCACCAGTTCCATTGACAGCACCATATACCAGAAATGAAACTGGGGACTTTGCAGTTTGCGATGCTCACACCAAGCTTCGAAGCTTCGGGCTTATTAGACAGCATTTGGGACACTAAACTAATTATTTAGCTACACTAAACTAATTATTTAGCTACACTAAACTAATTATTCAGCTGATAATGACCCCCATGCTAAGTTTCACAGCAGCGGTGCCACCAGTGTGCCCTGGCTGTGCGTTGACATCCGCTCTGTTGAGCTACTACTCTACACCTTCCGCTGCAAGTCTCTCAATTCCCCCCCCCCCCCTACAATGCATAGTATTATGAGTATATCACACCCTCTTAATTTACTTCCCCATATATCTTTTCTTTCCACTTCCTCCCTCCCTGTCCCTGTTCACTGTCTTGTAACGTTTTGTGTTGTTGTTGTTGTTGTTGTTGTTCCCTAAGCTGCCTGGCCGAACAGCCCCGAGTCCTTAAGGGGAGGTATTTAGTTTGTTCCCTAGACCTCCATCAAGCTTAAAATTACACCCCCTTGAGTCCCTTTCTAGATAAATTTGTACATTTTTCGGTAGAAAAATTTCCCGGCCGAAGGCCGGTTCCTCTTAAATTACAGGCTCGCTATCGCTCGCCAAGATAAAATCGACACCTGAATTGCACGAAAGGTCTTAACCCTTGTCTAGCGTGGGGTTTTGGGCTTATTTAGGCATATGCAGGCTCTCCTGAATGATAAATCAAGTATCTGCATGAAAAGAAATGTATTCAACAAAAAACTAGGCGCTAAAAGCTTCAAAATGAGACCAGAACGAGCTACGTAGCACTCGTGGTTCTCATACAGTGATACCAGTAACATGGGAGTTTAGCGTATAGCGGCATATTTTTCCCAGCTATGCTCACTACTGGCTACACTGCTGGCCTCTCGAGAACACAGGGAACATGAGTTAATGGGCGGCGGTAAGCCCTGGGAGTCGGCTGTCTGGCCCGCTGCGCTCCCGGCCATTTGCACTCGATTTTAACCCATTAAGAGCCTTAATAATGCTCCTAACTTGCTGCAAATTGGAGGCGGACTTAAGTCCGCCCCCGATCTTTAAGGGTTAATATGGGGTGAAAGTTCTTAAAATCGCTAAACTAATCGGGCAAACGTTTTATAATATCAAAAGCAATGGGGCTAAACATGAGGGAGAAAGGGGTCAAGAAAAAATCCCTCAAGTGAAGATCTCCCCTTAAGGAAGGCCATGGCCACGGTCGGGCTTTCCCACAGAGCTCTCAAAGAGTGTAAATTGTGTTGTTGGCGTAAGTGGTTGTGTGAAATGCAGTCTTCTATGATGTGTTTAATGGTATGTGGTGCGGTGTTACAACCCGGGCAGGTGTCGACGACAGAGTCATCCAGTCTCTTCTGATAGCTCAGAAGAGCTGGATGGTGTCCGCATCTCAGCCTGGCCAGGTGTTATCTGCGTCTCTTCATTTGTCCCATCTCTCCTCATCCTCCCTTCCTATCCTTCTTCCCAGTCTGGTATCATTGCTGTGTGTTATGTCTTTCACCTAATCCGCCTCACCTCTCCTCTTCCTCCTTCCCTGTCCCTGTTCGCTGTCTGGTATCGTTGTTGTGCGTTATCTCCTCCGTGTAGTGGACCATAAAGGTGGAAGGTCTAGATGTAACCGGGGGACGGGTGGCGAGGGAATATATTGTTGTTCGTTGTTGTTTCTCCCATATTGACATTTTATCGATATCCAGCTGTGGTCAGTTCCTGCTTCATGACGCTTCTGGCAGTCCATGGATGTATATTATGGTCTATATGCATAGACGTATTATACGTATACGTATATCCCACGTATTATGTACTAGGGACATAAACTAGGTGTAAGGCGAGGGCTAGTCTTGTATCCCATGTATTAGGTCAATGTTAGGTTAGGTTCTTTGGTTAGGTTAATGACAAAGGAAACGGTAGTAGGTATGGAATAAACTAGGTACTAGGAGAACTTACTACCTGATAGGTAGGGGTTAGTATTGTATCCCACGTACTGGGTACTATGAACACATACTCGGTGTTAGGTGAGGGTTAGTCTTGTATCCCACGTACTAGGTCTAGGTTAGATTCTTTGGTTAGGTTAATGACAAGTGAACAGGTGGTAGGTATGGAATAAACTAGATACTAGGAACACATACTACCTGCTAGGTAAGGGTTAGTATTGTATCCCACGTACTAGGTCTAGTTAAGGTTAGGTTCTTTGGCTAGGTTAATGACAAGGGAGCAGGTGGTAGGTATGGAGAAAACTAGGTACTAGGAACACTTACTACCTGCTAGGTAAGGGTTAGTATTGTATCCCACGTACTAGGTAAAAAACACCTACTACCTGCTAGGTAAGATTTAGTATTGTATCCCACGCACTAGGTACTAGTGCCATGTACTAACTGGTGGGTAAGGGTTAGTTTTTATCTCACCCACTAGGTTCGAAAACACCTACTATCTGGTAGGCAAGGGTTAGTATTGTATCCCACATACTAGGTACTAAAACACCTACTATCTGGTAGGTAAGGGTTAGTATTGTATCCCACATACTAGGTACTAAAACACCTACTACCTGGTAGGTAATGGTTGGTATTGTATCCAACGGCCTATGTCTAGGTTAGGTAACTTGGTTATTTTACTTTAAATATCCAGAGCCAACTTTTGCCACAAGTTAACTCGGTTTTTCCAAATTTCGGGTTTTATGGTCTACAAAAAAATAAAAATAAAAACTCGAGCCAAGTTTAGAAATGAGGTTACCGGGATGTTTTACTCTGAACAATCAACAAACCCGAGCCAACTATTGACAAACTTGGCTCGGGCTTTCTATTTTGGGGGTTTTATGAGTTTTAAATTACGCTAAATCCAAGGGAAGTTTCGAATTGAGGTTATTGGGTGTTTTAACTCAAATTAATGAAAACTCGAGACAGGTTTCGTTTCAATACCTTATTATCGCCTTTTTCGCCTTTTACCCCGCAATTTCCATGATCTTCAAAGCTCTCCCTACTATCGGGGTGGGGGGTGAGAGGGGGTCTTAACATCGATCGATAATGGGGAACACAGGTTTTCCCGAGATTTATAATTAATTACAAGCACTATATATTTATGCAAATGAAAAGAAAAAGATCATGGTATACAAATAAATATGTTCTCATCTTGAGTCAGTGGAGATCTATTTTACCCCTATTTGACCATATTTTCAGTATTTTGTCATAACCCTATATCAATACTAAGACCAGCGGGTTCTGGGGAAGGCCGCCCCCACGTTTGGTTTGGTTGATATGTTATGTTAATGACAACATATATTTTCTTGGAGGCATGTAGTAACATTGTCGGACTGGGTAATTATTTATTTGCACCGGCAATGACGTACATAGGAATGATGTATGGGTCATAAAGATTGTGTATATGACATAATTATTGAGATACCTCCATTAGAGTTACTTAACCTCGACAACAAAAAGAAGTCTAATTAGACTCGAACGTAATTGCGAGTGTACGATTTGTGTAAATAATGTGACGTAGCACCCTTACCAGGTAACCTTGACTGAAAATACAAACCATAAATATATAATTATATATATATTTTTTTGTTTTCCCTGCCATACATTTCACCAGTAATTACTATTGTTTGTATAAACATTCTGAAAATTGAAGGTAATCCTCATTCATATAATATACTAGCAACATTTGGTGGTAGGAGAGTCAGAAATACAACAAATGTCTTTGCGCATAGTGGGCTCATTGCGATTTTGTTTTAGATATCTCTGTTCTAATTCCAGAGTCGATAACAACAGACCTATACGTGTTGTTGTCAATGTGACGCTTGGAATCCCTTTTTTAGAGTATTGGCTATCCAATACATTCAAATTTATTGACACATGACAACAATTATGGTACCAAAATCAAGAAAATATAATAATTATAAATGATGTATTGTTTGTGCGTGTTTCCTTACCGCACATTTTCACGGTAACTATTGGCCATATAATAATGTTTATATATTTGACTGTATATGTATATGGAGGCTAGGAATCCTCCTCCCCTTGTAAACTTTACCTACTAGACGAGACAGAGAAAAAGGCGAGGGAACGCGAAGGTTGTTTTTGTTCAGTCTCTGTCTTGTGTCGACCACCCCCAGCTATGGAGTAATAGCCTGGTATATACATACATACATACATGTTTGCTATGTTAAACTTCAATCAATAACGAAGCCAATGGTACCACATTTAAGGGAATGCAAGTTTTTTTGGTGGGACAAAAGATCAAGTGATAGTGGGAAAAATAACTTTCTGAAACGTATGGCGTGCCAAAGGTGCTTCATTCAAGTAAATATATAATAATTATATTCCGCATTCGCGTCACTCACTTCCTCAACCTATCAAATCCTGTATTCCTCAGGGCTCTGTCCTGTCTCCAATTCTCTTTTGAATATGCATTAATGATCCTCTCCCCTGTCCCTCTAACTCTATCCACTCATATGCTAATGACTACCTTACAATATTTAAGTCCTTTTCCACAACAATCCACCACGCAATTACTCCAAAACTCACGTGATGAAGTCATAGCACACTTATCTTCTGATCTATTAACTATTATTGATTGAGCAAGATTGAATCTTGTTACATTCAATTTTTCCAAAACCCATTGTCTTCATCTATCTACCCGTCACAATATTTCACACAACTTTCCTCTACTCTTCACTCCTCGCCCCGGCACAGCTGCTTGCTCTGCACAGTAGTAGTGCGGCCATGTTCCACCCATACCACACTTCTTGAAAGGGTAGAATCAACGGTATTTTGTCTCATCAACCTCCTCCATTTACTAGTTCTCTACATCTCACTCTTCTACTGCTACTACAATAACCAGTATTCTTCAGAACTTATTCAGTGTATACCTTCTCTCTTACAGAGAGTAGGGAGTACTCGTCTTTCAACACATTCCCACCTATACTCAGACCAACTTTCTAATCCGAGTGTGAACCTATAACCCAGTCATTCATCTACTCAACAAATAAGCTCTAGAATTACCTCCCTCAACTTATGACTTACACTGTTTCAAGCTCTTTGTGTCTAGACATTATTATTCTAATGTATCATGAATTTATCTCTGTCACTCTTTTAACGGGGGGGGTGGGGGGTGGGAGGGGTACTTGTTTCCAGTACCTTTTACTTTTGTCTTCTTCATACAAATATATAGTGGATGGACTCCTAATGAACCTATGATTTAAAACACAAATCCACACACTAACTTTTGCCATAAAAGCAAGTAATTTGCCATGCAAACCCACAAGCTATTACACCAACGACTATAATACGCTGCTCCCCCTGCCCTATTAATATCCAACCTTTGCATTAATTTAGAGTCTGGTTCACCCTCACGTGCATTGCACTAAGAAACTATGCAGACAATGTTTGTTCTGATCGGAATGTTTGTTACATGCAGCAGGTTAAGCAAAATAGAGGGGAAATAATATTGAAACTGTATCATAGTTAGAAATAATATAGCTGCTCTCCTGATCTCAATGCAATCTCTTGTAAGACGTTTGAATATACAATGATGTAATTGGATTGAATGAATGACTGGAAATATATTACCCATGAAACATTTGTATTATGCTAACGGAAGTAAGTGTGAACACCAGGTATCAAATTATGTATAGGGGACGACATATTTTATCAGAAACCTTTGTGAGAGAGAGAGAGAGAGAGAGAGAGAGAGAGAGAGAGAGAGAGAGAGAGAGGGTGGGGTGGGGTCTTGCATTAGAAAATAGCTTGGATAAAGAAGCAAAACAAAAAGGTAACTTAGCAATAACAAATGTATTATATAGCATAACGTATGTATATAACCGCAATATTTATAACATCGTTATTATAACGTACAATGAGTTATCATAGAATGACCGGATACTAATACTAATATCATTGTACCCCCCAAAAATACATCACTGGACCACTTACAATATACATATTTAAAATAATAATCAAGGAAACAGCCAGTAGCAGCAGAAAACAAAACCAGACCAACCTGTCATAAACATTCCCACCCCTTCCTAACTCGGCCCCTAATAACCTATAATTACACCATAAAGATGGGAGATCAAGGGAACAATATCGGAGTCATGGTGTGGAAGCTTCCTTAGCCTTGTATAAACTCTCTCTCTCTCTCTCTCTCTCTCTCTCTCTCTCTCTCTCTCTCTCTCTCTCTCTCTCCTTCCGATTGGTCTTGTTCCTTGAATATTTTGGGTAAAACCATATTTTGGACCTAAAATCATAATTATTGCATAAATTCAAAAAATCTGTTTTGACTGACGTTCGCATTCACGCAACAAATGTTTGTGTGAAATTTGGTGAAAATCCGGCCAACGGTCTAGGAGGAGTTTCGAGACAGACGGACGTCGTCGTTGACGACGACGACGACAGATTTTGTTTTTCGTGTGGTACCCACTATACGGGGGGGCGATACCAAACTCTGCTTACGCAGAGTTGATAAGACTTAAACCTTGAAAATACACATGTGACAAATGTAAGTTTAGAGGATATTAAAAAGAAAGTAAAAAAGTGGGATACAAATCAGTGGAAGAGAGAAATAGATGAAAAGAGTAGTTTAGAAATATATAAAGCTTTCAAGACTGACACCAGGTATCAAATTATGTATAGTGGACGACATATTTTACCAGAAACCTTTGTGAGAGAGAGAGAGAGAGAGAGAGAGAGAGAGAGAGAGAGAGAGAGAGAGAGAGAGAGAGACAGGGTGGGTGGGGTCTTACATTAGAAAATAGCTTGGATAAAGAAGCAAAGCAAAAAGGTAACTTAGCAATAACAAATGTATTATATAGCATAACGTATGTATATAACCGCAATATTTATAACATCGTTATTATAAGAGAGTTTCGCTGGTATGGTCATGTTGAACGAATGGGAGATGAAAGGCTTACAAAGAGAATATGTGAGTCAGGTACAAGGGGAGATAGAAGGGCAGGAAGACCCCCATTGAGATGGAGAGACTGTGTAAGAAAGGCTTTGGATGATAGAGAAATTACTATAGATCAGGCAGGGGAAGTGGTGGTGGAACAGAAAATATAACTGCCTAGGGAAGTGCCGATGTAAAGGCATTAATGCTTCCCGACTTTCAACTGAACTGAACTTGTCAGGCTGGAAGTGACGTCATCACCATGGATGACGTCACGACCTTACCAACTCGATCGATAAAATATCGCTCCCAGTCCCGTCTCTTGTTACCATAATTAATAATAAATGCTGCAGCCTGATTATTTATTCCCGCTGTAACCAACGTTTTTTCCCATATGTTCACACTTCATATCGTTCCCAACTGTTAGAGTTCAATACTGTTGAAGGTGGTGAAAGTAAACATCACTAAACACAGGAAACCAATTATAATATTGAAGGGGAGTGTGAAAAACATCGGTCCCGCTAACATGATCATGCTGTCAAGGCAGTGATAACGTAATTACGGGTGCTGACCTATCATATATAGTACATGTACTATAGTACCCAGTACATGGGATACAAGACGAACCTTTACCTACCAGCTAGTGCATGTTCCTAGTAACACCAAATTGTCATTAACCAAACCAAACAACCTAACCTAACTTAACCTAGTGTCCGTAGTGGGGGCTGCCGCCCCCACACCCCCGCTGTTAGCACGTAAAAATCAGACTAACCTCGGAGGTTTCATGATCACCAAATATAATTCAGACTAACCTAGGAGGCTTCATGGTCAGCAAATATAATTCAGACTAACCTCTGACAATCGACGGTGGAAGTTCTGTTAATAATACCGTGTAAAAGATGTTCTAGTGCCCTCACACATCAAAAGAACTACACTGATCAGAGGGCAACCCTTCCTCAATTCCATTATGGCCGAAATTGAGATTTCATCAGGCAACAGAGACGAAAATCCGAGTGACGTCACTGTCGTCACACGCAGTTTCGCAACACAAAATAAAATGCCAAACATTGGTGTGACGTCACCGTTGCCACACGCAGTTAATTGACCAACAGAATATCAGCTTACAACACAACATTCGGCTAGGCTGGCTCTTGTGTTGCGTTATCATAGTCTACGTTCACGTTTACGTTGAGGGACTCGCACCGGGCCGCTCTCGGGCGGCATGATATGCGGGGGTTGTGCTTTTAGGACTAATGGTTGGGGACAGGAGCAGGATTAGGGATGTAATGATTGGTGATCATGAAACCTTGTTGATGGTTGCACAATGTGTTTCAACGGTACATTGTGTTGGTAACGTGTAGCGTATTGATTTTGGACATATTCTTCGACAATAACAGTTTTTTTTTTTTTTTTTTTTTTCTATGTGATTGAGGGAGGCAAAAGGCATAACTGCCTATAGCGAGTGCCTCCCCCATAGTTGAAAGAGTGACAGGGCCAAAATCAAGGGACGTTCGAGTCAAAATGCCTGGACACACGGAGTTTGAAGCAATTTAAGTCATAGGAAGAGGGAAAGACTGATTCTGGGAGAGAGTTCCAGAGCTCAGATGTTGAGTAGAAGAAAGTTTGAGAGTAACGTTTCACTCTTGGGTTGGAGAGTTGCACAGAGTAGGGGTGGGATTGAGTTGCAAGACGGGTACCACGTGTCCTACGTAAAGGAGGTGGTATGCACTGGGATAGCTCTGAGGAACACTGATTATTATAGTAGCGATAGAATAGCGAGAGAGATGCAACATTGCGGCGGAGAGAGAGATTGCAGAGAGTTGGTGAGTGGACGGGAGTTAATGATACGAAAGGCCTTCCTTTCAACTTTGTCTAGGAGAGCGGTGTGAGAGGAACCTCCCCACACATGTGAACAATACTCAATACAAGGGCGCACTATGCCCCTGTACAGAGCAAGAAGCTGTGCAGGGGAAAAGAACCCCCTAAGGCGGTTGAGCACACCCAGCTTCTGGGAGGCTGCCTTAGCAAGACTGGTAATATGGTCCTTCCAAATGAGAGCAGAAGAAAAAGAGACACCAAGAATATTGAGAGAAGATGAAGGGTTGATTTTTGTATTGTTGAAGAATAAGGGATAGTCCGCTGGGAGATCCTGACGGGTAGATAGATGGAGAAATTGGGTTTTGGAAGCATTAAAGTTAACAAGGTTTCTCTGCCCCAATTGGAAATAGTATTTAGATCAGAATTTAAGAGTTCTATGGCTTCATTACGTTTGTCGTTGAGGGATTGCTGGCTGGGGCGTTTTGAAAAACTAATGGAGTAGTGTAAGGTTGAGTCGTCTGCGTATGAATGGATGGGAATTAAGGTACAGTTAAGGAGATCATTTATAAAAATTAGAAAGAGAATAGGAGATAGGACAGAGCCCTGAGGAACACCGGAGTTTATAGGGTGAGGAATTGAACAATGGCCGTCCACAACCGCAGCTATGGAACGGCCGGAAAGGAAATTAGAGACAAAGGCACAGATGGAGGGATAGAAACCGAAGGAGGGTAGTTTAGAAATTAAAGATTTATGCCAGACTCTATCGAAGGCTTTCGATATGTCTAGTGCAATAGAAAAAGTCTCACCGAAGTCCCGAAAGGAGGATGACCAAGAGTTAGTAAGATATGAAAGAAGATCACCAGTAGAGCGACCCTTAAGGAAGCCATACTGGCGATCTGAGAGCAGATTATGAGAAGAGAAATGCTTAAGAAATTTGGAAGCAAGAATAGTTTCAAAAACTTTAGAAAGACAAGAGATAAGAGCAATTGGACGATAGTTGGAGGGTTGAGAGCGGTCACCCTTCTTTGGGACAGGTTGAATGTGAGCAAACTTCCAGCATGAAGGGAAGACGTTAGAGGATAGACAGAGACGAAAGAGTTTGCCTAGGCAGGGAGTCAGCACGGAAGCACAGTTTTTGAGAACAACAGGAGGAACACCGTCCGGACCGTACGCCTTATTAGTGTTAAGCCCAGAGAGGGTAGAAAGTACATCTTTAGAAGTTATTAGGATATTAGGCATAAGTAAGAGAGGAGGGCGGAGAGGGAGGAATAGCACCGGAATCATCCAAGGTGGAGTTTCTAGCAAAAGTTTGAGCGAAGAGTTTAGCTTTGTCAGAGGAAGAAGTGATGGTTGTGCCATCAGAGTGGGAAAGGGGAGGGAAAGACGAGGAAGAGAAATTGTTGGAGAGGTTTTTGGCTAGATGCCAGAAAGCTTGGGAAGAGCTAGAGTTGGATAGTTCAGTGCATTTATTATTGATGAAAGAGTGTTTGGCAAGTCGAAGAACAGATTTGGCTTGATTCCGGGCAGAAACATATGAAGAATGAGAGTCTTGAGTTTTAAGGCGTCGGTACCGTTTGAATGCTTCCTCCTTATTGCGGACAGCAGTAGAACAGGCGTGAGTAAACCAAGATTTTTTAGCATTAGTCTGAGAGAAAGAGAATGGAATGTATGCTTCCATGCCCGATAGGATTACCTCGGTAATGCGTTCAGCACTCTCCTCGGGTCCTCGGCCATGTTGACTCATACGAGGGGTTGGTGACTGGTACAGTGTGTTGGTGACTGGTACAGTGTGTTGGTTATTGGTACAGTGTGTTGGTGACTGGTACAGTGTGTTGGTGACTGGTGCAGTGTGTTGGTGACTGGTATAGTGTGTTGGTGGCTGGTGCAGTGTGTTGGGGACTGGTATAGTGTGTTGGTGGCTGGTACAGTGTGTTGGTGATTGGTACAGTGTGTTGGTTATTGGTACAGTGTGTTGGTGACTGGTATAGTGTGTTGGTGGTGGCTGGTGAAGTGTGTTGGGACTGGTATAGTGTGTTGGTGGCTGGTACAGTGTGTTGGTGATTGGTACAGTGTGTTGGTTATTGGTACAGTGTGTTGGTGACTGGTATAGTGTGTTGGTGGCTGGTGAAGTGTGTTGGGGACTGGTATAGTGTGTTGGTGGCTGGTACAGTGTGTTGGTGATTGGTACAGTGTGTTGGTGACTAGTATAGTGTGTTGGTGGCTGGTACAGTGTGTTGGGGACTGGTATAGTGTGTTGGTGACTGGTACAGTGTGTTGGTGACTGGTACAGTGTGTTGGTGGCTGGTACAGTGTGTTGGTGACTGGTACAGTGTGTTGGTGACTGGTACAGTGTGTTGGTGACTGGTATAGTGTGTTGGTGACTGGTACAGTGTGTTGGTGACTGGTACAGTGTGTTGGTGACTGGTACAGTGTGTTGATGACTGGTACAGTGTTGGTGACTGGTACAGTGTGTTGGTGGACTTGGTACAGTGTGTTGTGTCTGGTATAGTGTGTTGGTGACTGGTACAGTGTGTTGGTGACTGGTACAGTGTGTTGGTGACTGGTACAGTGTGTTGGTGACTGGTACAGTGTGTTGGTGGCTGGTACAATGTGTTGGTGTACTGTGTTGGTGGCTGGTACAGTGTGTTGGTGACTGGTACAGTGTGTTGGTGACTGGTACAGTGTGTTGGTGACTGGTACAGTGTGTTGGTGACTGGTACTGGTGACTGGTACAGTGTGTTGGTGACTGGTACGTTGGTGTGTACAGTGTGTTGGTGACTGGTACAGGGTGTTGGTGACTGGTACAGTGTGTTGGTGACTGGTACAGTGTGTTGGTGACTGGTACAGTGTGTTGGTGACTGGTACAGTGTGTTGGTGGCTGGTACAATGTGTTGGTGACTGGTACAGTGTGTTGGTGACTGGTACAGTGTGTTGGTGACTGGTACAGTGTGTTGGTGACTGGTACAGTGTGTTGGTGACTGGTACAGTGTGTTGGTGACTGGTACAGTGTGTTGGTGACTGGTATAGTGTGTTGGTGGCTGGTACAGTGTGTTGGTGACTGGTACAGTGTGTTGGTGACTGGTACAGTGTGTTGGTGACTGGTACAGTGTGTTGGTGACTGGTACAGTGTGTTGGTGATTGGTACAGTGTGTTGGTGACTGGTACAGTGTGTTGGTGACTGGTACAGGGTGTTGGTGACTGGTACAGTGTGTTGGTGACTGGTACAGGGTGTTGTTGACTGGTATAGTGTGTTGGTGACTGGTACAGTGTGTTGGTGACTGGTACAGTGTGTTGGTGACTGGTACAGTGTGTTGGTGATTGGTACAGTGTGTTGGTGACTGGTACAGTGTGTTGGTGACTGGTACAGTGTGTTGGTGACTGGTACAGTATGTTGGTGACTGGTATAGTGTGTTGGTGACTGGTACAGTGTGTTGGTGACTGGTATAGTGTGTTGGTGACTGGTACAGTGTGTTGGTGACTGGTACAGTGTGTTGGTGACTGGTACAGGGTGTTGGTGACTGGTATAGTGTGTTGGTGACTGGTACAGTGTGTTGGTGACTGGTACAGTGTATTGGTGATTGGTACAGTGTGTTGAAGGTGAGATAAGGTGGAAAACGAGGTAGAAATGGTGCGTAAGATAAAAAAGGAGTAATAGTGGTAGCTAAGAGAGAGCGGTGAGGTGGAGGAACATTTCAGCGTAATACTGAATACGGAAAGTAAGCATAATGAGCTAATAAGTGGATGGGAAATGGCAGGAAGAAGGAGAAATTAAAGGAGAGAGGAGGAGATAAGAAGGACGGAAGTGATAGAGGCGCTGAAGAAGGTTAAGTTGGGAAAAACACCAGTTATATAATTATGGAGAGTGTGTGGCAATGCTAAGGTGCTACCATTTCCATGACATGTTTGGTGTTGGGAGTGAAGTTAATTCATTAGATCATAAATTTTCCATTCCCTCATCCTTCATCTTCTCTGTTTCACTCATGTACTCTCTCTCTCTCTCTCTATCTCTCTCTCTCTCTCTCTCTCTCTCTCTCTCTCTCTCTCTCTCTCTCTCTCTCTCGTATCAGGTACACCCATCAATCACACACTAAACCATCACCTTACTCTGAACAAATAACAACAATCAAATAGAACATTCTCCTGTGATCTGAACAACTGCCAAGGGTGACAATGTCTACTACAAATAAAAGTAGTATGAATATCAACATATAGTATTTCTGTGCTTCTGCATAATGCAATACTGAAACTGAAGCTTATGGTAGTAAATGAAGAAGTACAGTTCTCAGCATATATAAGTTTACATCAAATCAAATCTTGGAACCATTAAATCCAAGTTCTTGAACATTTAGCCAATAATAACACATTGTATTATTTTGCTTGTATTCGATACTAATTCAAATGGGTTCGTCGCGATGTATGCTATTAACTGTACATCTACTGCAGTTGCAATTATGGGCACATTATTAGACTTATATAAAGTTAATATCATACCTGATTACCATAGCAGATCATATAAATTTTGTCTTGAACATAGATTATCTAAACAAAGTATTGATGTCATGCTCCTAGTATTGTCTAGCTCACTAAATGTCACAATTCCTTTTAATTTCTCTGAACGTGTATATGATCAAATACACATTTGGGTACAGCCATAAAAAAGGTGCAATTTTGTATCGGCTTCCAATGATTGCAATACTTTATTGAAATAGTTATAATCTAAAGAAACTCGACTCATTGGCATCTTTAACCCCTTATTGGCGGCGTGCGACATATGTCGAGTGAAATAAATTTGGACTAAGTGGCGGTGCACGACATCTGTCGAGCACCATTTTCAGCACGTAATGTTGCTGAGAGAGAGAGCTGAGTGGTGGGACGAGCGTAGCAACCATATGACAGGTCCCCACCACCACGGTGGACATACTGAACTGTATCCCACCCTTCTCCCCCTCTTCTGCCTCACTGCACAGGGAATTATGTAAGGAAATTGCCTTGTTTCAGGGTTTTTGCACTCGTGTTGCGCGATCGTTGCAAGAGAACCAGTGGTCGTACAAGGATGGTTCGGGTGTCATTGAAAAGCTCTGTTTACGCTCTTTCAGGGATAGATACTTGCTTTATGCTGTGGGTCTTATTTAGGCATGAAAATGACCACGGAAACCCTATTTAGGGTTAAAAAAAAACGCTGGGCGCTACGGTCAAATAGACCACCTAGCCCGCTAAATAAGGATTAATTTCCTATATATTCTATGAAATGGTATTTGAGGATCAGATAATGCATATGGAGGAATGGTCGAATTTGTAAACGCTGATTTAGGTCAACAAATAAAGCAAACACCCGCTAGGGATGATAATATGTAATGTTGAATAGGTCACTCCAACTTGGACATTTACCCACCGACTGCAAGACAGCGTAAATTATGTAAAAGGGGGGAAATAGGGTACCCCATAATTACAGATATATTAGCTTAACTTCTGTAATGGGAAAACAATATTCAAATCCATCATAAAAGAAGAAATGGTACTTTTCATCGACAATAACAATCCTAAATAATCGTCACCGATTCCTCTCCCTCTGCCATGCTCACCCTAGAAAGGGTCTGTCTTAAAACGAAAAACAAATATTATTACCAATAGGTTAAGTTTGATTCCGTGAGGAGAATATTTATGGAAATATATTTGGTTATATTTGCAACACGATGTTATACCATACTACACTAGGCTAGGTGAGGTTGTTCCGAGCTTCCGTTCGGAATTCCTGGAGCTATTGAGTGATATATAATAATTATAGTAAGAACATAATATAAATCATATAATGACTTAACTTTCACCAGCATATGCTTACTCGATATTTCTAAGTTGAACATATATGGAAAGGAAAATATACTATTGGAATATATAACCTTGGAGGATATTCCTATTAGATCTTATGCTGGCGGTTATGCAAATGATCTTAACGAGGAAATAAAATGTATTTTTAATAATGAAATACCGTATGCATTATTCAATAACTCATTTTTTCCCAACACGTTTACATAAAACTTGCAGTCCTTGGCAGCTGTTGTCAAGTAAATGTAATGGAAGTCATTTGATTATAATACAGTATATGTAATGAGTTTATATCTTATAATCCAGATTACAGACAGGTAAATTTAAGTTTGCTAATACCTTCAATCGCCTTCAAATATCACAAAAGTTTGCTCATAACTCAGAACTTCCCTGACACGAACAGATTCAGTCTGTCCTGCTGCCAGCATATTTCCTCACCGGAGTGAAATGCTTTTATAAGTTAATAAGAAGACCTGCTGAGATCGACAGTCTGCGAGTAATGGTGGAAGTGGAAGAGTGAATGTGTCAGTGAAACAAATCTTGTAAGAGCGGTATCGTTATTGTCAACCATTTTATTCGAAAACTGTATAATCCCCAACGAACGTGTTATAAATAAAAGCCAGTATGCGTTTGATTTAGATCGGCAATCTCACTATTTGCCTATCACATTAAAACAGTTCAAATATGGTAATAATAATAATAATAGTTCTTAAAGCTAGCGCATGCTAAGCTAGCTAAGGATAGCTCAATAAGGCCGATTAGGCGTATTTCCATTGGGGTCCTGTACTACTACCCCATCCCTTTGCTCATGAGGGATGGTAACGACTCAGTGCTTGTGAAAAATCTTTAATGCGCCGAGCGTGGGCGCGAATCCGGGCCTTCTGGGTGGAAGTCCGAGACGCTAGTCACTACACCAAGCGAGCCGCTGGTGTGTTTGGTATCCAATATGACTGTGTGTGAACAATATGTATTACCATTAACAATAATAATTTCAGTTAATATGGTGTGTTTGGTATCCAACATGACTGTGTGTGAACAATATGTATTACCATTAACAATAATAACTTCAGTTAATATGGTGTGTTTGGTATCCAACATGACTGTGTGTGAACAATGTGTATTACCATTAACAATAATAATTTCAGTTAATATGGTGTGTTTGGTATCCAACATGACTGTGTGTGCACAATGTGTATTACCATTATCAATAATAATTTCAGTTAATATGGTGTGTTTGGTATCCAACATGACTGTGTGTGCACAATGTGTATTACCATTAACAATAATAACTTCAGTTAATCACCGGGCTCAACCATATAATATCTCTATTCGGTATAAAAATAGAGAACATTCAATGCAATGCCACTCATATATATATATATATATATATATTTATAATCTCTCAGTGGGGTTCGAACCCCACTGAGAGATTAGAAACATTTTGTGGCTCACGTGTATTTGTGATATATACTCAATATATATATATATATACAGTATATATATATATATATATATATATATATATATATATATATATATATATATATATATATATGATCAATGGTTGTTAATAATTAGACGTGTCTTTTCATAAACCCGGGATAGTAATATAATATTGCATAATTATATAATAATAAACATACCTTTATCATAGTAATACAAACTACACAATGCAATGATTTACATTGTTCGTATTCACACGTAAGTCGAGTTGATGCTACTGTATAATTCGAACAACAATAGTTTGTTAAAATATCCATATTAGTATGATTAGTGCATTGATTTAGTTTCATATTTGAACATTCTCCCCAGACACTAACGATATACCTGTATAATGCAAAACACAAATCACTCTCTCACCGCAATGAACGGTGCAGGGCTTTTTGCTGATGGCTAGTCAGGTGATGAGTTATGCAAACAGCTCGACTATATCTGACTTCCCAAACTAACCTTGGTTATCATGGTTGTCTTTCAGTCAGGCTCGGAAGGGTTCAGCTTTTCATACCTGCATTGACACTGTATCCCAGTCTCTGAATATCACCTCAGACTTCACACACTTTATTTTATTTATGTATTTATATTTTGTGTTATTAGTACCGGTATATACAGTATACAGTATACAGTATTTTGTGTTATTAGTACCGGTATATACAGTATACAGTATACAGTATACAGTATTTTGTGTTATTAGTACCGGTATATACAGTATACAGTATATGTTTTAGTTTGCTCCCTAGACCACATCAATCTTTAAAAAACACATCTTCACAAAGACCCCCCTTCGAGATTAATTTGTACATTTTTCGGCTACAAAAATGTCCTAGCCAAAAGCCGGTTCGTCTTGATTTAAGTTAAGCTCGCTATCACTCGCCAGGAAAAATTTGACACCTAAATGGCACGAAAGGTATTAATATTGACGAATAAATGGGCGAAAGGGTTGTAGGAAAGCAGTAACAAGAAATAGGGTGGTCAGCATGGAAGTGAAGAAGTCTTTGCATGACGGTAAGTTAATCCCAAAATTGATTTACGGAAGCGAAGCATGGAGTTACATGGAGGGATAGACAGACGAATGAGGAAGTAAGAGGGAGGTGTGGTGTTATGTGACAAGATTATTTTGAGTGCGCTTGATATTGATTCGTTTATTTCCAATATAGGAAAACTTAGAACTCTGAGTAATCAACTGGGACACAACTGACATGAATATATTTAGCTCTTAATCAATCAATCTCCACCAATGTCACAGAATACACAATTGCGGTTCACAAGTTTTATTTCATTTATAGCTTAGGGTACAACACATATGACTGGAGTCTGAGCCTTATTTATAGAGAAATAAGATCAGAGACAAGTACGGAATAAAATTCACTATTCCTGGTGCATAGAAGAACGAAAATAAAAGTTTCTCTCAATAAATCACAACATAAATAAAGTAAGTTGATGAATATAATTATATACAAGTATAAATAAACACAGAGAGGTCAGTCTCAAAACAATAGCTGATATTCTGAGGTACAGTAACGCGAGGTACGGCGTGAACGAGGTAGGTAAATATTACTGAGGTCACACGTGTTCAGTGCATTAAAAATATATACTTCAAAATATCTATCTATCTATCTATCTATTGCCTGACGCCGTGATCCCCGGAGTGGTGGCCACGAACGAAACGCCCCCATGCACCTCTGTCCCCAGTCAGTCGACGCCCCTCCCCCCAACCAGCAATGCCTTCGTTCATATACTTCCTCACTCCCTCCTTCCACCTCTCTTTCGGTCTACCTCTCCCACTCTGTCCCTCCACCTCGCTCTCGTACACCCTCTTAGTCATTCTCTCGCTTTCCATACGTTCCGTATGGCCGATCCATCTCAAGTTATTCCTTTTCACACTTTCCAGCACATCTACCTCCTCACCTCACCTCCTCCTTACTTCCTCATTAGTCTGTCTATCCCTCCATGTAACTCCGCACGCACTTCTTCAGTAATTCATTTCCACTGCTCTCACTCTTGGTCTGAGTCTCTCAACCAACGTCCATGCTTCGCTTCCGTAAGTCAGTGTCGAGATTACCACACTGTCATTCAAGGACTTCTTCACTTCCATACTGACCACCCTATTTCTTGTTACTGCTTTCAGCGTTCCTACAACCCTCTTCCCCTGTTGTACCCTCACCCGCACTTCTTCATCCATAGTCCCATCTTTACTCAACACACTGCCGAGATACTTAAAAGAGTTGACGATCTCCATAGCCTGACCGTTCAGCTTCACCTCACACTCTGTGACTTCACCCATTTCGAAGACCATAACCTTGCTCTTCCTCGCATTTACCTGCAAATTCCGTTTTTCGCACACTGTTCCAAACTCATTTACCAGACCCTGCAACTCCCATTCATTATCACTCATCAGAACTGTATCATTCGCATACAGCAGTATAGGTAACTTCCACTCAATTCCCTCCCTTTTCAGAGATACACCAACATCCACTGCTCTTGATAGTATTTCTTTCATGACTCCATCCATATATGCAGTAAACAACCATGGGGACATCACACACCCCTGTTTCAAACCAACATTCAGGTAAAAAAACTCGCTCTGCTCACTCTCCACACGTACTGCCGCCTTTGCACCCTCATACATGCTCTTCACTGCTTTCAGCAACTTGCCATCTACTCCGTATATTATTCTAAGTACTTTCCACAAACCTTCTCTATCCACTCTGTCATAAGCCTTCTCCCAGTCCATAAAGGCAACATACACCTTTTGTTTCTTCTCCAGATATTTCTCCACAACACAATTCAGGGTAAACATCTGATCTACACATCCTCTTCCCTTCCTAAAACCTCCCTGCTCGTCGCCTATCCATTTCTCCGTTCTCACTCTCACTCTCTCAATCACTACCCTACTGTATACCTTCCCTACAACGCTTAGAAGACATATTCCTCGGTGGTTACCACACACTCCTCTTTCCCATTTGCCCTTATATAGGGGGACTATTATGCCAGTCTTCCAGTCATCGGGTGCACTCCCCTTCTCCCATGCTAGTTTGCACATTTTCCATACCCATTCGATCACTATCTCACCACCATACCTCAACATTTCCCCACACACTCCACCTGTTCCTGGTGCTTTCCCCAACTTCACTCTTTTCATGGCTTCCCACACTTCTGACCTCCTGATCCCCACCTCCTCCTCCACTACTTCTCTTCTTCTCCCTCCCATACCATATCCAGCTATGTTTGCTGGCTCTTCATTCCTTACATTTAGCAACTCATTAAAGTACTCCCTCCATCTTTCGACTCTCTCTTGCTTCTCGGCTAGCATTCTCCCATTCTTTTCTTTCACACCCTTACTGTTTCCCTTGCTACCTTCCCTAACTTTCTTGACTTCTTTCCAGAACAGTTTCTTACTCTCCCTCCATTTTACACTCAGATTCCTTCCAAATTCCTCATCTACTCTTCTCTTACTTTCCTTCACTACTCTCTTCACCACCCTCTTACTCTCAACTTACCTCGCTCGTTTCTGTCTCTCGAAATCTTCATTCCCTCTACTACCCAACCACTCTCTATATGCTTTCTTCTTTTCTTCCACAGCTATTCTTACCTTTTCTGTCCACCATGCTGTACCTTTCACTCCCCTCCCTCTTCTCCTCACTCCACACACCTCCTCACATGCTGCACAGATCTCATCCTTAAACACCTTGCTCATCTCCTCCACTTCCTCCATAACTTTCAGGTCGAACCCACCTAGTCGTCTTTCCACTGCTCTCCTGTACTCCTCCCTGACTTCCTCCTCCTGCAACCTCTCCACCCTCATCACCATTCCACCCTCCTCTCACCTCCCTCCAGCTCTCCTCACCCACTGCTTTTGTATCCTAACCTTAGCTACAACTACATAATGATCAGACAGACCCCTCCAATACCCTATACACCCTAGCATCCATCACAGTCTTCATTCGTTCATCCACACATACATAATCAATCAATGACTTTCGTTCCACCACTGTCTCATCCTCCATCGTCCACACCCGTTTCCACGTGTACCTGTGGATCATTCTGTGTCGGAAGAAGGTGTTGGCTATCCACAGTCTCCTCCCCACACATACGTCCACAAGTGCACTACCATTCCCATTTACCTCTGATGGTACCCCCCACCCTCCCACCACTCCCTCAACTTTCCTATCACCCACCTTACCATTCATATCCCCAATCAGAAATATTCTTTCGTTCTTGTCAAACTTCTCCAGGCACGCCTCCACATTCATCCAGAACTCCTCTTTCTTTCTTTCAAGTTTATCCTCTGTCGGGGCATACACACACACAATCACCCACGTTTGTATTCCTACTTTCATTCTCACCCACACAATCCTTGAACCCACAGACCCATGCTCTCTTACACATTCCTTCCATTTGTTACTTACAAACAAACATGCACCTTCTCTCGCTGTTACTTCACTCACTCCAGCACACACACCCATTCCACACTCCCACTCTCTCACATCTGAATCTTTCCATTCAAAATATCAGCTGAGATATAAATAACTTGAAAGTTAGTGCAACATATAGAATATATAAATCTATTAACCTATATGGTCACAATCATGAATATTAGTTCTGGGAACTGAGGATAAATAATATTAGCCCGTGTGAGAGGCTGAAATCTCGACGTATAAATATTAAAGCGAGAAGGTATGAATAGAATTAAATAAAGAATTTAAATAATGCTTAATCTGAGTTTGAAGTCAGGAAGCATGGATATATATCGGTCTGACTAAGAGACAAAATAAATTAACAGTCTCTGTGGACACTTATACGCATTTATGTACCCAGCTAATAATACTTAAACATAAAAGAAGATTGCTAGGCGTTCACTGGTAATTTACGTGTAAGATGCTTGATATTATTTCCGAACAAATATATCTATAAATCTTAAATGTAATATAGAAATCTATATTACACAGCATCTACTGTAGATACATCAATCCCAAGACAGAGTTTGTATGTACTCTCAATACGAGCAACGATTGCTAGAAGACGAGAATAGAAAATCTCGGCGGTTTACTTTAAAGTAGAACACATAACATATCCTATTGTCACTTTGCAATAATCAACACACTCACAAGATCGAACAAGAAGCACTTAATTTGAGTTGGAGTATAGAAGGAAACAGCCGTGAGGTCACACGTGGTGACTAGGCAACGTGTCCGTCTTCCTGTTTACACCAGGGGGACACGTACTACACTCGCAGTAACTAGAAAGGGCATTTCTAGCTTGTCTGCTACACTCCTCTTGGCAAACACACAACCATCACACTCAGCTTGAAGATACTTTTCAAGGGGACTTAGGCTACCCCTACGGAAGTATTCTCCGAGTTGACTGGGTCACGTACAATCCAGGTACAGACGGATCCGTACCAGACAGTGAATCAACTTTGCCTAACTTTCTCTTGTTTTCGGTTAGGTAGTATTGCACATTCCAGATAGTGACAAGGCTGATGGATTTCGGAACAGTAGAGGCATGAGAATTACAGTCTTTGAATTATTTCTCGGTTATACAAAGTCTTAAAAATATAATACATACATGGTTATATGGGGAATAGTATCCTATATTTATTCATTTCAAAAGCAGATTTTAGGAGGCATGTATAAGTACATGATACATTATTTACAGTTTTCACATGTTCTTGGTCTGGGGCGGTTTCTATGTAATGCTTCAGTTATCAACTGTAATCTTCTGTTTACAGATGTTGCCCTTCTTCGTCACATTAATGGTAGTTATTTCCGTTTGAGTAACTAGACGAAAATGGAGCCGGTTGATGAGTTTATTTCATAAAATAGGCCTCATCGTAATTTAAATAAAGTTCTAGATGTGTCCTCTGAACCTTTGAGGAGGGCGGCCCTTTTTTATCACTCCCCTGGGGATCCTTAATTAGGGGGGCCGGGCCACGGTATGATACATATTTTAAGGATTCCTGTGACTCTCGTTTTCTTTCTGCTTGTAGTCGGGGTGACGGTTGTAGGTGATTTCTCAATTCCAGGGGAGACCGAAGTTTTGGTCTTTTCCTGTTGAAAATGGAGTCATTCCTATAGGTTGATGCTGGGGGCTCTTCTGCAGATATGGAGTGGTTATTGATGGTGTTGACTTCCTCTCCTTTTCGCCCTGTCATCTCATGTGCTGTGGAGGTAGATGTGCTGGAAAGTGTGAAAAGGAACACC
Organism: Paralithodes platypus; assembly: GCA_032716605.1. Classification (NCBI taxonomy): domain Eukaryota; kingdom Metazoa; phylum Arthropoda; class Malacostraca; order Decapoda; family Lithodidae; genus Paralithodes; species Paralithodes platypus. The sequence goes on from CM064535.1 coordinate 4,246,324, forward strand.
TTGATATGGTTCGGCCATATGGAATGTATGGGAAGCGAGAGAATGACTAAGAGGGTGTACGAGAGCGAGGTGGAAGGACAGAGAGGGAGAGGTAAACCAAGAGATAGGTGGAAGGATGGAGTGAAGAAGTATATGAGTGAAGGCAGTGCTGGTTGGGAGGAGGGGCGTCAACTGACTGGGACAGAGGAGTGTGGGGGCATTTCGTTCGTGGCCACCTCTTTTGGGATCACGGGGTCAGGCAATAGATAGATAGATAGTTAATATACAGGCAATAAATACCTTGTAATTAATAGCATATCAATGTGATTGTCTTTAATACAAAGCACAACCATTTTAACACCTCAGTAATATCTTCAAACCAAGTCAAATAATGGCACAACTTTAACAACAATAACCATGCATTCATTACATAACATATTATTATTGTTAATATTATGAGCTATATTTATGACATTAACCAATTCCGTACCGGTGACGTCCTTTTGGTTTTATTCTGGCTACTATTAGATGATGTTATTCAGTTTAAAAAGGGCATCTAGCAATTATCAGGCTTCGAACTAGCTCACAAGTTACCGGTAATCCTTTCTACTACCACAGATCCTTCTTAACCCTTGTCTATCAGCGCCCGACTTAAGGCGGTCAAGAGAACCAAGGACTAAAGAGCGGGGCCCGACTTAAGTCCAGTGCGATGTTGAGCACATAATCGGCTCTGAGAGAGAGTCCGAGCAGTGGGAGGAGCGTAGGTGTGCTCTGACCGTTCGGCACGGCTCCCGTACCGAGACTGGTCCCACCACCACACTCATCCACATCCACTCTTCCCTAGACAAGGAAATGTGTAAGGAAATTACCGTATTTTACGGATTTTTCCTTCGTGTTACACGATCGTTGCAAGACAACCCGTGGTCGTAGAAGGATGGTTCAGGTGTCATTGGAATGCTCAATTAACGCCCTTTCACGGATACATAATTGTATTACGCTCTGGCTCTTCTTTATGCATGAAAAAGATCATGGAATTAACTTAAGCTCGTTTAGGGTAAATCGGCCCGCTTGGCAGGTAGTAGAAGTTACAAACTTAGCCACTCGTTGAGTGTTAAACTGCACAAAACTGTCTAAATATAGCAATAAATACAATGAAAAAGACGGCGCCGGTAGAGAAGAAGCTAAACACTTTTTACTTCAATCGACATATTTTATGTAAATTATTACCAACAACAGTTGTGTGGCCTTCTTATTCGACCATTAGCACCCATAAGAAGGCAGAACTCCCCGGGTCGAGCACCCTCCCCCCCTCCCCCCCCTAGAGTTGAAAGAGTTAAGGGTACTTCACACAGTCAGGAATGCGAGCTAGAATCACTAGGAGTAATGACTCCTGTTGATTCCTGGGAATATGACCGCAAGTGCCCGAAATTCAACGTTCCCTCACGACAGAGTAGGAGTCAGCAGGAGTGTCCCTGTGAGTTACAAGGAATCACTGGGAGTCACTGGGAGTTACCAGGAGTCACCGGGATAAAACCGGGAATGAAGTGCAAGTTATTGAAAATTTGAAAATAAACGGTTGTTTTCGGATTAGTGCAATATATGAGTCCATACGAGTAATACAGGAGTCACTGGGAGTTAGATAGGAGTCACTGGGAGTCACCGAGCATCACTGGGAGTTGTTAGGAATGAGATGAGAGTGTGCCAGGCATGGCCCCCATTGTGCACAGCCCCTATATAAGGGGCCTTCAAGCTCTCCCACAGACTGAAGCACTGGGACACACGTGCATTCACTGTGAGCCTCCAGGCATGTGTGTGACCCTATAATTTAAAGTTGCCATCCCTCAAGTATGTCTCTTGTAGGCTATAACTACAGTCCTCTAATATCATCATTAAGTATTATGACTGTATTCATACATCATTAAAGACATAAATAGAATACGATAAGTCTGTAGTATTATGTAGCATACGGTCATTATATCAATGCTTACTCTAATTTAAGAAACAAATATATGTAAAGTATTGTCTAAAGAGTGCCTAGTTAATCCTTCACACATTTTCGTTTTCCTTCGTTAGCGAGTTCTGTAATATTTCATAATATTACCTAAAATGGGTAACAATTATATGTTATGTTAGCTTGGTTAGGTTAGGTCAGGGGAGTTGGAGAACTTGTAAACTAGAAGTAGGCTAGTGTAACATTGACCATATATTGTTCCAATTATTTAATTACCTCAGTAACCTCACCTACAGTAATGTCCTTCTCTACACACAATCACTGTGTTAAATAGAACGTCTTCTGGGCAATTATACTTACACAGGTTAATACTAGGCCTATTTATAATGTTTGACCAAGAAAACTAAAGTACCTGAATATATTATACTTTCAGGTGAGGAGTATCACAGTTTTATATGAATAATATTTGTTTTAATCCACCTTCATTTCACTTTGAGATACCTTTCGAATGCACCTACAATTAATAAATATTGCACAATTGTTATTTTTTTTTGGGGGGGGATCCCCAGGTGAGTAAGCTCGCTTTGCTCACCACCCACACCCATGAATAGTGGGCCCTTTATTACATGTGCGCCCACTACAGTATCTCTGTGGGCGTCCCTGCCGCTTGGACAGCATGCTCGGTGACCTCCCGTGGCTCCTGGTGGTTCCTGGTGACTCCCGTTGTTTCCCAGTGACCCTCAGTGACTCTCATGGATTACCTATCTTTATCCCAGTGACTCCCGGTGAAACTGAGACCTGAAACTGAAACCGAAACCTGTACACAAATCAGATACGAATAACCGCGAGTCACTGGGAGTCACCAGGACTCACTGGGAATGACTGGGGAGTCACTGGGAGTCACCAGGACTCACTGGGAGTCACTGGGAGTGTTCCGACTCGCAGGAGTCACTGGGAGTCTAATAGGAGTCACTCGGACATCGCTAGAGTCACTAGGAGTCATCGATTATCGACTCCTATCTAAATCGCGGAGTGTTCTGTTTCAGTTGTGAGTTTCACCTGGAGTCACTGGGAATCAACGGGAGTCACCAGGAACCACCAGGAGCCATTGGAATCACCGAGCATGCTCTCCAAGCGGCAGGGGTGCCCACAGAGATATCTGTAGTGGGCGCACATGTAATAAAGGGCCCACTATTCATGGGTGTGGGCGGTGAGCAAAGCGAGCCTACCTAGCTGGGGATTCCCCCCCTCCCCAGACAATTTCGCAGTATTTGTTAATTGTAGGTGCATTCTCAAGCTATATCAAAGCGAAATGAAGGTGGATTACAAAAAATACTATTCATATAAAACTGTGATACTCCTCACGTGATAGGATAATGTATACGGGTACTTTAGTTTTCTTGGTCAAACATTATAAATAGGCCTAGTATGAACCTGTATAAGTACAATTGCCCACAAGACGTTGTATTTAACACAGTGATTGTGTGTAGAGAAGGAAATTACTGTAGGTGAGATATTTAATAATGTGAACAATGTATGGTCAATGTTACACTAGCCTACTTCTAGTTTACAAGTTATCCAAATTCCCTGACCTAACCTAACCAAGCTAACATAACATATAATAGTTACCCATTTTAGGTAATATGAAATATTACAGAACTCGCTAACGAAGGAAAACGAAAATGTGTGAAGGATTAACTAGGCACTCTTTAGACAATACTTTACATATATTAGTTTCTTAAATTATAGTAAGCATTGATATAATGGCCGTACGATACATAATAATACAGATTTGTCGTATTCTATTTATGTCTTTAATGATGTATGAATACAGTCATAATACTTAATGATGATATTAGAGGACAGTAGTTATAGCCTACAAGAGACATACTTGAGGGATGGCAACTTTAAATTATAGGGTCACACACATTCCTGGAGGCTCACAATGGATGCACATGTGTCCAGTGCTTCCATCTGTGGGAGCCCCTGCGCAAGCGGCAAGTCTACTGGGAGTTGGTGGCAACACCGCACCACAAGTTGGCAGCCGTGCAACACAGGTAATTCCTAACAACTCCCAGTGATGCTCGGTGACTACCAGTGACTCCTATCTAACTCCCAGTGACTCCTGTATTACTCATATCGACTCGTATATTGCACTAATCTGAAAACGACCGTTAATTTTCAAATTTTCAATAACTCACATTTCATCCCCGGTTTTATCCCGGTGACTCCTGGTAACTCCCAGTGACTCCTTGTGACTCGCAGGGACACCCCCGCTGACTCCTACTCTGTCGTGAGGGCACGTGGAGTTTCGGACACTCGCGGTCATATTCCCAGGAATCAACAGGAGTCATTACTCCTAGTGATTCTATCTCGCACTCCTGACTGTGTGAAGGGCCCTTAACAGGGCCAAAATCAAGGGACGCCCGAACCAAAATGCCTGGACACACGGAGCTTGAACCAATTTGAGTCATAGGAAGAGGGACAGACTGATTCGGGGAGAGAGTTCCAGAGCTCAGCTGTTGAATAGAAGAAAGATTGAGAATATTGTTTCACTTGTGGGTTGGAGAGTTGCACAGTGTAGGGGTGGGATTGTATTGCAAGACGGGTGCTACGTGCTCTATGAAGAGCGGGTGGTATACACTGAGAGAGCTCTGAGGAACTATGATTATTGTAATAGGGGTAGAATAGTGAGCGAGATGCAACATTGCGGCGAAGAGAGAGACTGCAGAGAATTTGTGAGTTAATGAGGTGGAAGGCTTTCTTTTTCTACTTTGTCTAGAAGTGTGAGAGGATCCTCCCCACTTGTGTGAAAATTTGTCAATACATGGACGCACTGTGCCCCTGTACAGAGCAAGAATCTGCGCAGGGGTAAAGAACCCTTGGAGGTGGTTGAGCACACCTAGCTTCTGGGAAGCTGCTTGAGCAAGAGTGGAAATATGATCTTTCCAAGAGAGATCAGAAGAAAATGAGACACCAAGAATATTAAGTGAAGATGACTGGTTAATTTGTATATTGTTGAAAAGTAGGTCATAGTTTTCTGGAAATTGGCGACGTGTAGACAGATGGAAAAATTGAGTTTTGGCAGCATTGCAAGGAACAATGTTTTCTCTGCCCAAATTAGAGATAGTAGAGAGATCATATAATAGGTGTTTTATGGCCTCCTTACGTGAGTTTTGGAGTTCCGGCTGTAAATGGTGTTGTGGAAGGTTAGTTGAATAGTGTAATGTAGAGTCATCAGCATAACTATGAGTGAATGGGGCTGGAGGTGCAGTTGAGAAGGTCGTTAATGAATAATAGGAAGATCATTGCCAAAATTCTCCAAAAAATTTGGAGATAGGAAAAAACCCTGAGGAACACCGGAGTTGATTGGTTGAGGAAGTAAACGATGGCCGTCCACAACCGCAGCAATAGAACAGCCGTAAAGGAAATTAGAGACAAAAGCACAGATGGAGGGATGGAAACCGTAGGAGGGAAGTTTGGAGATCAGGGATTTAGGTCAGACTCTATGTCTAGCGCAGCAGAAAAAGTCTCATCGTAGTCCCGAATGGAGGATGACCAAGAGTTAGTAAAATAAGAAAGATCACCAGCAGAGAGGCCCTTAAGGAAGCCATACTGGCGGTCTGAGAATAGGTTATGGGAAGATAAATGCTTAAGAAATGTTGAGGAATAGTTTCAAAAACTTTAGAGATGTAAGATATTAGACCAATTGGACAATAGTTGGAGGGTTGAGAGCGGTCACCCTTCTTTGGGAGAGGTTGAATGAGAGCAAACTTCCAGCAAGAAGGGAAGACATTAGAGGAGAGACATAGATGGAAGAGCTTGCCTTAGCAGGGAGTCAGCAAGGAAGCACAGTTTGTGAGTACAATAGGAGGAACACCGTCCAGTCCATACGCCTTCTTAGTATTTAGCCCAGAGAGGGAGGAAAGAACTTCCTTGGAAGAGATTATGATGTTAGGCATTAGTAGAAGAGAGGGGGGTGGAGAGGGAGGAATAGCACCGGAATCATCCAAAGTTAAGAGTTTTTCGAAAGTGTTAGCAAAGAGTTCAGGTATGTCAAAGGAAGAAGCGACGGTAGTGCTGTCAGAGTGGAAAAGAGGAGGGAAAAACGGGGAAGAAAAATTGTTGGAGAGGTTTTTGGCTAGAAGCCAGAAGGCTTGGGAAGAGCTAGAGTTAGATATTACAGTGCATCTATTATTGATGAAAGGATGTTTGGTGAGGCAAAGAACAAATTTGGCTTGATTTCGGGCAGCAACATAGTAAGTATGATATTCTTGAGTTTGAAGGCAACAGTGCTGTTTGAATTCTTCCTCCTTGTTACGGACAGCAGTAGAGCAAGCATGAGTAAACCAAGATGTTTTTGCATTAGGCTGAGAGAAAGAAAATGGAGTGTATGCCTCCATGCCCGAGAGGATAACCTCTCTAATGCGTTCAGCACTCTACAAGGGTCCACGGCCACGGAAGCAAAAGTAATTCCATGGGAAATAAAAGGAGTACTGCCAAAGAGCCTCCCAGTCAGCAGTGCCAAAGTGCCGCCAGCTGGGAGGATTGGGTGGTCGTACTGGAGAGATAGGAGAGGTGACAGAGATATGTTTATGGTCGGAGGAGCCCAAAGGAGAGAAAAGAGTTACAGTATAAGCAGAGGGGTCAGAAATTATAAATGTCAAGATTGTTGGGCCGATCTTCGAAGCAATCCGGGATACGGGGGTTGCTGGACTAACTGCTCTAGGTCGTTTAAGATAGAAAAGATGTAGGCTTGTTCACCAGGTTGGTCAGTGGAAACAGAGGAGAGCCATTGATGGTGGTGAACATTGAAATCTCCTAGGATGGAGATTTCTGCGAAAGGAGAGATGGATAGAATGTGTTCCACTTTAGAAGTTAAATTGTCAAAGAATTTTGGATAGTCAGTAGAATTAGGGGAGCGATAGACAGCGCAGAAATGTTTAGTTTGAGAGTGACAAGAAAGTTTTAGCCAGAGAGTTGAGAATTCAGAAGAGTCAAAGTTGGGAACATGAGATAAAGTGAGATTGTTGCGCACATATACGCAACATCCACCTTTGGCTTGAAACTGAGGATAGATATAGGAGGATACAGAGAAGGGTATGCAGTCAGTGGTCCCAGACACCTGAGTTTCGGTGAGAAAGAGAAGATCAGGGTGGGCAGAGGCAGGTTAGAGGAAAGGCCACGCATGTTGCAGAAATTAATAGTAAGAGTATAAGGTAGTGGTCTAGAGCATTTAGGGGAGTCGTTGCCAGGGGACAAACCAATTGACACTTCTTTCCCCCCCCCCCATGGGGACTCCGAGGCGGGTCGTAATCTTGTCATTATTTTTGGAAAATAGATAGTGTAGTATGTTGGTGTTTGTAGTAAAATGTATTGATAGGAGGAGAAGGTGTTTTGGAGGCAGGCTGGGGTTACCCTCAATATTGATGAGGCACAGAAAGGATCAGGCCAGGTGGTGAAACAGGAGTTCCAGCTGTCCATATCAGCCACCTAGCACTCCCTGGGAGTACCGCCCTGTTCGGCTGGTGCCTACAGCCTCCTCCTAACAATTCTGGAAGTAGGATTCCCAGTTCCAACCTCCAGGGGCTATCTGTGCCACAGTGATGGGCGGTGGGGTCGCCACATCCCTATCCACTTGAGATAATATCAAATACTATCTGCATAGATATATTCATATTGGTTTTACTGTCTTACATGTATTTTTGTTATAAAACGTTGATACTTCAATTAGTAGGCCAAACTATGCCTTTTCATTTCCTTATCTTTCTAAAAAAAAATAGTGGGTCTTCATTATATACCTTGATTCACTCTCTCTCCATAATTATATATACCTTCACGTCAGTTTTTTCTTAATTTCGCCATTATTTTCCCTTGCACAAACAGTGCCACACTTAGCACAACAAGAACACACTTTGAACACAATGCCTGTGCCTTACCGTGGCACGTAAAATGTATGCTATTACAATGTTTGTCAAATTATAATCCAGTTTATCAACAAATATTCAAGTTATCCTAATTATATACATGCATACTGCACATACATAAGCCTACATCTATATTGGTAAACCATAAGTCCGTTTGGTAGCTCGAATATCTTAAGTTTAGCGAAGAGGAAAGTCACTTTGGTAGGAAGGCGGGAGCCATGAGTACTCCTAACATGCCAGACTATTTTTGTGTTTGTGATAGAAAAACATTATTTAGCATGCAAAGGGAAGAAGAATGCATAGTTACATTCATACAGGAAAGAAAGACATACCATCAAAAATGCCCTAGCTCGAATTTCAAGTGTTCAGAGTTCCAGCGAGTATACCTCAGAGCGAGATGTTAAAATATCGATGCCACATCGGGATTGATACACAAAATATAAATAAGTTTAAAATGCATGCTGTTAATACTCATGACATTACCTCACATAAATTTGCTAAAGGTATTGTAACAAATGTAGTCAGCAGTATCTGTTTAGCCGTTAACACCTACTATAATAACAATTAACTCACAATGAAGCTTGGCATCGGTCATCATGCCTAAAATAGAGATGTTCACGCTGCCCAAATATATAAAAAAAATTATATATATATAAAAATATAATATTATTTTTATTAATCTCACCACCACACCCCCAATGAAATTAATTAAAGTATATATGATCCACCGGGATTCGAACCCGGGTTATCACACACATATTTTTGCCACCTTAACCATTACACCACCAGGACGGTTTAGTACTATTCAATCAATCTGTATACACACACACATTAAATCACATAACTATGCACATTGAATTAAAGTACTACATCTACAGCCAGTTTAACAAATGTAGTCGACTTCTTCGTCTTAGATTTTAATGTGTAGTATATACGACCTTGCGGTTCTGCATAGATTTTCGTAGGCTAAAGGGCTTGACCACTACCATCCCTTACCCTTTGCCTCGAGTTGACGACAGCGTGGACAAGATAGGGAATGCAAAGTACCTTACTAAAATTGATCTTGTAAAAGGCTACTGGCAAGTACCCCTGTTGGACCGAGCTAAGCAAGTTTGTGGTTTTGTGGTAGATGGCAAGACCTACCAATGCAACGTAATGCCTTATGGGCTTAAGAACGCACCTGCCACGTTTCAGAACCTGATGAACGATATTTGTGACGAAATCCCTAACTGCACGGTCTACCTTGATGACGTGATAGTGTATGATGACGATTTTGAAAATCACCTAAGGCACTTAGAGACCCTGTTTGGGAAGTTGCACGATGCTGGGCTGGTGGTGAACCTGAGGAAGTGCGAGTTTGTAAAGGCTACTGTGCAGTATCTTGGCTTTGTGGTCGGGTTAGGCCGGGTGTGCCCCCCCCTGAGCAAGATACAGGCTATCAATATGTTTCCCAGGCCCACCACTAAGCGCCAGGTCATGCGGTTCCTAGGTATGATAGGCTATTATAGGCGCTTCATCCGGGGATACTCTACTGTCTTAGCACCGTTAACTGATCTACTGTCGAAGTCAGTGAAGTTCTGTTGGGCTGCGGAGTGTCAGAGGGCTTTCGACCTAGTCAAGCACCTGCTGTGTACACATCCGATTTTGAGGGCGCCAGACTTCTCCAGGAGTTTTCAGCTGGCGACTGATGCCAGCGGTGTGGGTGCCGGGGCAGTGTTACTGCAGACTGATTCCGAGGGCTTGGAACACCCAGTGAGCTTCTTTTCTCGCAAGTTTAATTCGGCACAAAGGAATTACTCGACTATAGAGAAGGAGCTTCTGGCTATCGTTTTGTCGCTCAAACATTTCGAAGTTTATGTTCCAGCCTACGGCCCGGTAGTGACGATTTATACGGACCATCATCCCTTGAAATTCCTAAATCAGTTTCACAATCGGAATATGCGGTTGACCAGGTGGTCCCTAATGCTCCAAGAGTATAATCTCAACATTCAGCATATTGCCGGGAGTGAGAACGTGATAGCAGATTGTCTATCAAGGGTTGATGATCCAAGATAGTCGTGCACGGTGTGTGGGTTGAGCAGGAGTATAATTAGGCTATCATAACGCCGTCCAAAAAGATTATAAAACAATAAAATAAACGAGAAAACTCTTTCTTTTTTTTAGTTTTGTAAGTCTTTATTGTTGTAGCATGATGCATGCGATATTGTGTTTTATGTATAATTCACACTTCAGTTGTTGTGCACCTTTTGCAATTAGTGGCAGCTAAGGGTAGCAGGTCGGTTGGTTGCCTGTCAGATTTTGATAATGCTTCTAAGGGCAATTATCTAAAATCTTGGGGGGGCTGTGACGCACCCCAGTGCTTTGCAACGCAACCTGATTGTACTCCTTGGTACTCGACTGTACCGCCCGTGATCTGGCTACCGTCAGCCGCAATGTATATTGAGTGTGACAACTTATAACTATGTTCTTTGTATCTCTGCAAAGGTCTCGTCATGTGCTAACCAGTGGTGGGTTTTGTTTTAAGCCATGTCGAGAACTTCCATTTAATATGTAGTATCAATAGAGAAGTTGATAGATAAGACAATGGGAGTTCAGAGAGAGAGAGTGAGTTAGGCTTCAGAGCAAGAGGGTAGCAACGCGCCACGCTGCCGGCCGGGTGGTTGCCAGACGTATGGACTGGTTGGCAGCCCTGCGCTTATAGCTAGGCGCGACAGGGTTGGTAGTCCATTGTTGCCTGCCTACGCTGCCTGGGCTGGGCCCATGTTGTCGTACAGCACACTGCCTGGAGGCTGGCTGCGTGTTCCATGACCAGGTTGCCTAGAACCTTTGAGATTCTAACATCCCTTGCCCTCTCTCCCAACTTCTCACTGTTGCACTCTTTCTCTCTGACGACATTACTCTCATTTCATTCTTCTCTCTATTTAAATGCATAACCTTCCCTTGAGGTCCTAAAGGAGTTTCAGCACTCACCTCTCGTATTACTCTTAGGACAAGCATATATTTACATGTATTAGATTTAAGGGGTTAATGTGAACAGCGATCTTCTTGATGAGGATAGTTGGTGAACGTTCTACATGTTCACGAGTTATATGCCCCGCTCATCATCCCATTTGTGACTAGACTGGTGCCATGTGTAAGAGCCCGACCATGCCCAGGAGTTGTCTGTAGAGGAACGAGGACTTAGCCTTGATTTGCATACCGAGCCAGGAGCGAGTGTAGTACCCGAGACTACAGCTCGCTCGTAGTGCCGGTATAGTAGAGTAACGTAATTTATCTGTCCTTGTGTTCTCTACAGTCTTCTCCTGGGTTCTCGCTTTCGGTGCTGGGACTCGTTGTTCCTGTGACTTGGCCTGCTAGCTAGAACACATGGGGATGATGAGTGGGATATATCTTTATTTTACAATGCATTGCAGCTCTCTTTAAGTATATGTATGTAACCCTTTACAATACACATTACTCACACACAAGACAACACTATTAATACTTTCATGTATCAATTAACTGCACTGTCGTTTTGCTGCTGTGTCCGGAGTTCTGTTGCGTAGGGCGCATACGGACTCGGAGGGGAGACAGAGTGAGAGAAGCGAAGGAGCCTATGCGGTAGTAGGCTACCGGCGCAGTACTGTTGCCTGCAACCTTTTAGTTATTCCAAGTATAGATTCATTATTATAATAAGTGACTACTATTTATGTTCCTCCCATGTGTATTATTAGGTATCTACTGGATCATGAACATCTTGTATGCTACATGCTAGTGCATGTTAGTAGGGGACAGTTATTGTAGTGCACGCGCTTTCAAGTAGGCGTGTACATTTGTCATTTAGCATTTCACTGTCATACCTTTAGCCTGCTTCTATTCTACATTATTAGAGGCTTAATATTAACGTAGTTTCTTGAGTATTGCATTTCTTTAGTAATAACGTAACCTATAAATGTCTGAGGGAGTTTAGCCTCATAGCCTACCCCTGTTGTACACTTTCGCCGAGTTAAGGTACCTCGTTACCGTAGACGATAACTCTGTAGGGCGTTGGTGCTTTTGTTGTCTGGAGCATATAGTATTTGGGACTGGAATCGAGCGTGTCGTTGTCACTTAAGCCATTTCTGTCCTACGATCAAGAATCCCGAATATGTATTGCCAATCCAGCCGTAACAATATCTATCGTCAAACTTTCCGGTGATCGTCACTGAATAACATACTGTACCATAGAAAACATCCAATCTTGCTAATTAACTATCTCCTATTCTCTTTCTAATTTTTATAAATTATCTCCTCAACTGTACCTCAATTCCCATCCATTCATACGCAGACGACTCAACCTTACACTACTCCATTAGTTTTTCAGAACGCCCCAGCCAGCAATCCCTCAACGACAAACGTAATGAAGCCATAGAACTCTTAAATTATGATCTAAATACTATCTCCAATTGGGGCAGAGGAAACCTTGTTACCTCTAATGCTTCCAAAACCCAATTTCTCCATCTACAGTATCTACCCGTAAGGAACTCCCAGCGGACTATCCCTTATTCTTCAACAATACAAAAATCAATCCTTCATCTTCTCTCAATATTCTTGATGTCTCTTTTTCTTCTGCTCTCAGTTGGAAGGACCATATTACCAGTCTTGCTAAGGCAGCCTCCCAGAAGCTGGGTGTGCTCAACCGCCTTAGGGGGTTCATTTCCCCTGCACAGCTTCTTGCTCTGTACAGGGGCATAGTGTGTCCTTGTATTGAGTATTGTTCACATGTGTGGCGAGGTTCCTCTTACACCGCTCTCCTAGACAAAGTTGAAATGAAGGCCTTTCGTATCATTAACTCCCGTCCACTCACCAACTCTCTGCAATCTCTCTCTCTCCACCGCTATGTTGCATCTCTCTCGCTAGTCTATTACTACTATAATAATCAGTGTTCCTCAGAGCTTGCCCAGTGTATACCACCTCCTTTACGTAGGGCATCTGGTACCCGTCTTGCAACTCAATCCCACCCATACTCTGTGCAACTCTCCAACCCGAGAGTGAAACGTTACTCTCAAACTTTCTTCTACTCAACAGCTGAGCTCTGGAACTCTCTCCCAGAATCAGTCTTTCCCTCTTCCTATGACTTAAATTGCTTCAAACTCCGTGTGTCCAGGCATTTTGGCTCGAACATCCCTTTATTTTGGCCCTGTCACTCTTTCAACTATGGGGGAGGCACTCGCTATAGGCAGTTCTGCCTTTTGCCTCCCTCAATCACATAGAAAAAAAACAAAAAAATAGGAGAACCAAAAATGTGTCTTTCATCATTTTCCAGAGTAAACAAATATCCACACACTCACATTTTGCACTGACATACCATACCTGCAAACAAAGGTATGCACGCACTCACACGTGCATATACTTAATCTTGCATACCATACACATATCCACAGGCCACACATATTCATTTTTACCGATTCTCAAACAAAACTCCCGAAAAACAACATATCCGTTTTGTAGTTTGAATCCCCTACAAAATGCTGTCTCGATGGACTTGAGGGTGTTTTTTCTCTGTTGGTGTTCCTGCTCTTGCCCGGCTACACAGTCACACACGTAATATTTAACTAGGATCACCAGCCTGGTGGTGGGACAGGGACGAGGGAGAGTGGCAGGCTGAGAGGTGGTGGAGAGACATGTTGCATTGTGAGGGATCAGTTCTGTGTAACTACATAATTATGCATCAACACTTTCATTACATGTACTGAATATAAACAGAAACATATATGTCCCACCAAAGTTAATGAAAAGAGGAACCCACATTAGCAGAGGATCATCTCAAAATCCAGAAGAAAAATCTACTTGTTTATATTGGATTAACAAATATATACCTAAGTGGCAGAGAAGCATGCACATGGGACCCTTTGTCACCCGCAGGTTGCACTATTGATAGTAATAACAGAGAGAGTTATCCTCAACTACAACACAATACATAGGCTATGTGGGAGTCCCTGGTTCCAGTTCCTCATTACCACCTCCAAGAACCATGTGAGAATGTTGCAAGCAGTGTACTTACCCAACTTCAGGCCGGATAATCTTACTGGCATCTGTTAACCAATAACCAACGTGAAGTACACCTGGTGAACAGACCTGATACACTAGCCTGCAAAGGTGCAGTATAGTGTAGTTAAAATATTAGCCAAGGGATTTGGATGATATGTTCTGCACGCTGATTCGCCGATTCGCCACCACCAGACCACCAACAAGATCATGCTCCCAGCAACTTCCAACACCATTGCTGGCCATGTAAAGTGGTTAAATGTGAAAGTGGGATTTAGCTTCATCTCCCAACAAGATGGACACGTTATATATGTCCACAGGAGGAACATCTCCCGCCCCAATCCCCTTCATGCAGTACCCTCTCTTGGTGATGGAGGGAGGGTTATGTTCACCATCAAGAAGCTGAAGAAGGGTGTGGAAGCTCAACACATCACTGGACCTAATGGTGCTTGGGTCAAAGGATCAAGGCATGCCCGGAAGAGGAAGGAGAAAGCAGGCTTTAGCCAGACATCTTGTGACAATTCCACCATCATCATAATTGTTGTCACAACTGCCACTGCTCTTGCTTGCGGGGACTTAAAGCTCCTAAGGGAGTAACTCCCCGCCCTCCTGGAAGTGAACAACTTACCCTCAGTCATTCTACCAGACTTGAAAAAGGCTAAAACTCCTCCAGCAAAGGCCGCCAAGAAAAACCCAAGAGCACGCTTAGATCTGTGTGAAGCCCCTTAATAGAAAGAATACTACAGCAAAAGCCCCAGAAGAGGACAACATTGCTGAAGCTCCAAAAGACACAGCCATTCAACAAGAAGTATCCTCTCCAGCTTTATTGGAATATTCAGTATCCAACATAGGGGAAATTGTAGACATGGAGGAGGTCGAGAACGATGACAGGGAGTCTACTACTCTACCAGCCAGGGAGTCTATTACGACACCAGTTCGTGAAGAAGTTCCCGACCCTGAGACTCCTCATCCTCATTATCCTTCACCGATACATATTCCCAAATCTCCTCTTGCAAATGACGCTGTCAGAAAATATATCTACTATAATAGAAAAGCTAAAAAGGAAATGAAGCAGATTCTAGATACACCTAACACTGTCAGTGATCTACTAGATTGCCTCTACAGGAAAGTAGATTTGAAGATTCAAAACCTTTGCTAACTTGAATAACATCAGCTTCCATCATCTCCAACCTTGCCAAGACCAGCGGCCTCTCCACCACAGCTCGCATTAGGGATGCTCCAACCAGACACATCTTGAGGCAACTAAAAACTTAACAACAGCAAGGAGGACAACCCTCCACCTTTTACTCTTCGACTTTGTTCTTCATTTCCATCTTTACTTTTCTATAATCCTTAGAGACTTCTCATCTCCCCCAACTCGCCAAATCGGATGATATTTAATGAAGATACAGCTTCAATATATCCAATCATGCTATAATACAACATAGTGCGCTTTAGTATTCAGTGGTTAGCATACTTGTACATTCCACCTGTCAGTAATTATATAAACAATAACAAAGCGGGCAACCCTCCATCTTTTAATCTACTACTTTGCTCCTATTGTCCTTCTCTCAAATTCTTAAACGACTTCTCACCTTGTTGGGGGTGCGGCTTCTGGATCCCGTTCTCCCTCATGTTTTGCTCCATTAATGTAGCAATTTTAAAAATCAAGCCCCATTAGTTGGATTATTTTAATACCTTTCGTTTCATTTTGGTGTCAAATATTTCCTGGCGAGCGACAACGAGCCTACATTTTAGGAGGGAAAGCATTTTGTCTGGGGTATCTCGAAGGTAGGCCTTGGGGGATATTTGTTTAGCTTGAAAGAAAACACAATTATAGATAAACATGCAAATAGATAAATATCTCCCATTAATTTTAAATATGATCATGGCGGCCGACTGTACAGACAGTCATATGGGAGATATAATAAGTATGGTTGATAAATTCATTCTCCCCTCCATTCATATTACACTGCTATCAGTAACCTTCATATTATCAATATAATTATGTCAAAAAGCAAAGTTACACATTGACTTTGACCTCCGGCATGGGTACTTTACCTACATCGTGATAATAGGCATAAACACAATAATATGACAGAAGAACAAATACCTACATTATTGACAAATGACTGGTTCACTAGTACTCACACCCACACCCTCACCCATGCCCAAACCCACACCCACACCCACACCCATATCAAAGCACATAACCATCCACATAACGATATACACATCTGGTAATTTACGTGCATGTAGAATACGCGCCAGTCATTTTGTAAACTCTCGTCCTGTGCTTACTGAAATATAGTCAGATGTAAAGATTGATATATTCAAAGTTATTTACATTGTATTGAATTTTAATTATATCAATTCAATAAAATATTAAATGTATTCAGTATAACAAAAACTCCATCCCTTCCAATATCCTGAAAGTCACAAAGTGCTGGTTTACCTGCTTTAAGGTTTAACACAGCCCTCCCGACACTCTCAGACAGCCAGGAGACCGGCAGTTCTGTGCAGTCTGGTAAAGAGTCCTGCATTGTCAGGCAGCAATCCTGAGTGTCTAGACACAGTCCCGAGTTGTCATGAAACTTCCTGATATTTGTGAACATATTGACAAATTTTGGGAAGTTCGCTCCGACACTGTCTATCGTAATCGTGCGGGAGGCAGCTAGAAGGCAGTTTCCTCCTCCTGCAACCTCTCCACCCTCCTCGCCATTCCACCTTCCTCTCGCCTCCATCCAACTCCTCTCACCCACTTCTTTTGTATCATAATTTTAGATACTACTACGTAATGGTCAGACAGACCCCCTCCAATACCCCTATACACCCTAGCATCCAGCACAGATTTCTTCATTCGTTCATCCACACAAACTTTATATAATCAATCAGTGCCTTTCGTTCCACCAGTGTCTTATCCGTTATGTATTTTGTTAGTTTTTTAATGCCATGTTTGTTTGAATCAGTGATTTAGTTTCAATTTTGTTAAGTATGTACGTACGTACATTTACACATACAGCTTATAATTCTGGGCTATGTGCTGCGAATAGCTGTTCATTTATTTATAACAACAAAACATAAAAATAAAATAAAACTAGACCCACTTCCAAATAAATGTAAGATTTTGTTTTCAGTGGAAAAATATCCGGGCCGGCTGCTGCTAAATTATTGACTAGCTATCGGTCGCCATGAAAAATATGGACACCTACTGTAAATGGCACGAAAGGTCTAAATATTTGCAAAGACATGGGATATAAAGGTCTTTAACTCGCCAAAACAATGGGGCGAACATATTCAAATCTCAAAACTAATAGGGTTAATCATGAGGCAGAAGGGGGTCCAGAAAATTCCTACCCTTAATCCCCATAACAGGTACACACACAACAATAATAGTTGTTGTTGTTGTTGTTGTTCCCCAAGCTGCCTGGCCGAACAGCCCCAAGGCCCTGAGCAAGGCCAAGGCCATAACCGAGCGCCCCCACAGAACCCTCCCCGCCGACCACAATAAAGCCTGGGTGACCGAAGCCACTCCATGGCGGGGAGCTGAGGAGGGTGCGGAAATGCCCGGGAAACCAAAGCCCCACCCAGGGCCCTGTGTCCCTCAGCAATTATGAAGAGAAAGTTGAGGGGCAAGGGAAAAATGTGACGCTTTGGCTTCCAATCTTGGTAGATTGGGAGGTCAATCCACGTTAGAGACGCCGTCACTTGAGATCTAGAAAATATATAAGTAAAAGGAACAGTCAGAGTAAGCTATGGGTATGACAGAGATTGCTCAGTTCTCACTCTAATAGACCAGCCCATCACCACTTGACTAGAACCCAATCCTCTCAGCATCAGCTAGGAAAGGCCCAAGAAAGCCACCTTTGGCGGGGGGATAGCTCCCCTATTTCAACCCTTTTCGGGGTTGGGCACCCGCCCATAATAATAAATGTAATAGTTATAATAGTAAATGGCCTTACCTTTACCACTTCAAAAATAAGTATTATGTAAAGGTAACTTCATAATGTTCCCTATAAATTATGTACAGTTGAACAACATTCCAGGCGGCCCAGAACTTCTTTTATTTGTAGTACTTTAACTATTTACAATTATGAAAATTAAAATGCAAACGACTGAAATTAACAAACTTATGCGTAGGTTAATACTGTATATTTTGTTTGTCATCATTCTACATTAATATTAAATAATAGCATAAACAAAAGCCCTCGAGCCAGCTGAAATGTTGGCCGACTCTATGGTAACCAGTGAGAGCATTACCGTATATGTCACTCATTCACGGCACTTGTCTCAGGTTAACAGTTGACAACAGAACGGTTATTTGTATTTATTTGCGAACGCGGAATCGTGGGGGCACTTGGGTGTTGAATGTGTCAGTGTCGTGATGCCTAAGAAAACACACAAGGTAGTTTGGTATGATAATGAGGATGGATGCAGAAAGCTGGGTAATGATGAAATTAGTGAATATATGATGGGTTAGAGAAAATTGTACAGCAAATGTAGAGCAAGAAAACGTGATCCGAGGTTTTAAGAAAGAATGGCGATAACACGAAAAATCTGACACACAGACTAAATTGAAATTATGGAACAAATATTCATGCTAATTACTATATCAACACAAACATACAGAGACACACTCACAACAACATCTCAAATACTACTGCTACAGTCACGGCCAAACATGTAGTCTCCTCTATCTGCTTAGGCGTTCACAAATGTTATACAGTAGATTCATAATCAAGCTTGACATCGGCCATCATACACAATCATAATTATGTAAGTATATTCCATCCAGCCACTTCACTCGGCAAAGCACTCATTTCCTTTTTGCAAATTTACTGGAGAATGAGTAAATGCAGAATGTAGTGTATACACACAGACTCACATTATAGTTTTAAACATGTACGCATACCCACAGTCACCGCAAATTAGTTTATTGCAGTTTACCCACAAAAAACTTCTAAAATAATCTACATCTGGTTTGCAACTTGAAGCACCTGTAACAGGGTGTGGTTCAAGGGAGTGGAGGGTGTTTCTCTCTCCTGGTGTTCTCAGCTCCTGCGGCTACACAGTCACACTCCTAATATTTAACAAGGATTATCAGCCTGTTGGTGTGCCGTGTGAGGGAGAGTGGCTGGCTGAGAGGTTTTGGTGAAGCATTATATTGTCAGGGATCGGTCCTGACCAAATAGTTTGGAAATAACCACCTCAATAACTGCCCAATTTAACTAGTAAATGTGTATTATAAAATCATAATGTGGATCATAAACAAAGAGTGTGAAAACTAAGTGTTAAAATTAAGACACATATTAAATTTAGTTCTTTAGTGTAAATACTTTCAACAAATAGTCATGAATAATTCTGGTTAACAGAATGGAGGATGCCTAGAATATATTCACACATATAATAATAATGAATTACTAAATGTATTCTACTTTCAAATTTGTGTTAGTAATTTATAAACTTGGTCGCATTATCGGTAACTTTTCATAGTCCAAAAATATCACACTTAACCCGGGAAAGGCACCGAGACTCTTAAGAGGTTTCGGTGCTGAAAGGCGACGGGACTTTTAAGATCCAAGGCCTAAATTTTTTGTTAAAAGACTCCAGTAGCACTCATAACAAAGGAATATGTGATTAAGTGAGCTAATTCACCTCCATAACTACTATCAGTCCTCCAGATGTGTCAAAACCCCCTCCTTCTCCCCTCTACCCCCCCTTCAATTATCACCTATGTTTCCTCTTATTCCCTTGTTTATCGGTTTATATATCGGACCAATATCACCAACCCGGTTCCAAGGTTGCCTACTGCGCATATAGAGAGCGTGGGAAAAGAAAGAAAGCGAGAGAGAGACTTCAGTCTGCTTTCAGACCTCGAAGAGAGAGGATATACGTCTTGTTCGCCTCTCACCTCATGAATGGAGGGTCAGCAATAATTTTTTTTTCACCCCCCAAATACTATTCCCACTTGTTTTATAGTTGTTACATGTTATTATCTTCATAATAAACATAAAATAGGCGCATATGATTAAGTAATAATTATATTTATGGTAAAATTAGAATTTTAGGCGGGAATGAACCAAAATGTCCTCGCTTGGCGGGAGGGTTTGAACTACCAATAGCGCGCATTTCTCGGGTTAAGGAATAACAATCATGAATGGTCTATGAACACCAGTGCCATTATTGTAATTAACTGCACATAGACAAACCAAAGTACCAACTACTGTTGGGGTTTGTTAACACATTGGTAGATTCCCGAGAACAAACAGGCCGTTTTCTATTCCCTCCTATAGTGATATCCGAGACCAGACATTAACAGTTGACCACACACTTCGCTTAGATTCCTTTACAGTCATGGCCTGCACTTCGCAGGAGGTAATCTCACAATCCTGGAGTGGCTAGTGTCGGCCCAACTCAATCCTGATTTAACTACCCAAGAGAATCAACAGATTTCTTGTGCTCCCAAACCTTCATGACCAACGAGAGTGTACTTTATGTTCTAAAATTTTTGTCAACTCGCAAACTTAACTGTAATAGGTTTAACTTAAGTGTTTACATTGTATCTTTATGTTGCATACTACGCCAGTTTAATTATCAGGCTTGAATTATGTTACTAATGTATTAAACGTACCAGTTTCCTACAATGGGGTGCACCGTTTGTTTTAGATTGCCCGACAAAGGATTACAAAGGAATACAAGCAACAACAGGTACATTATATTGATCCTTACGGAACTGTTTTCAATTATTATACCTAGCCTGTAGGGTAAAACATAAGATAGCACAGTATGGACAAAGCTCTTCATTTATGAACGCAAGTTAATCAGGGGTTATGAGCGAGATATCTATCTAGCCGTCTTTTGAAATATTGGACGGTGTAACACTCGATGACATTAGTAGGTTATATATAGTGTATATATATTGTGACGATATTCCATCATCGTAAGCTTTATATAGTTTATAAATAGTCTATTATAGCCTATAAATTACAGGTAATTTCAATAGTGCGTGAAGCAGTGATCAACCCTGCTTCATAATAGAGATCGATCATTATCCGTTTATTATCGTCTGTCCCAGTATATTATCGCCTGCTTCATATTCTTATTATTTCGTTCAATGACGTGGTCACTTTGAGTTTCCATTCTCTGGCTGTCGTCTGCAGATGTTGTAATTGTTTATTAGTTTATTGGGGACTATTAATAATACATTAACACAATGCATATATATATATATGTTATGCATTGCATACATTTTGTATTTAGTTATTTAATCCTATGTGGTCCTCCTTACATTGTACATTACGTTACATTGGTTACATTGTACAAAAAGGAACCATCTTCCAAGCTGGTTCAGGTAGAGCCATCTGGTGGTGTCAGTGAATACCAGCTGAACACCAGTGAGTCGGCATTTAACATTCGATGGAACAAGACCTCCCTCTCGCAATTCTCTCATATTGGCATTTGTTTATTCTTCTTTATTTTATTCAGTGGCAATTAGTCTTCATTTTGTTTGCATAACGGACTTGTGTGTGGCTTGTGTTTGTGTTCATATCTTTTTGTTTTATTGTTTGTTTGTGCCGCAACCTTGGCCTAGTTAAGGTATCTGTTTGTGTTTATTTCTATGTGCATTGTTTTAGCTAGGGGTCCAGGCTATTGGGGGTTGCTTTGTCCGAAGTAGCGGGTGGTGGACTTCTATAGTCTGTTAAGTTACAGGGTGGATTACTTCGGCCAAGCACACCGATATTCTGGACAAATCTATTGTGGCGTTTTATAGTTGTGTTGCAGCGCGCGCAGGTGGCGGCATTGCCTACCTGGATAGTTCTCTACTCGCACTGGCACAACTATAAAAACCCGTTGAGTTGAAGTCGGCTTAGGACGCCTCAACGATTATTAGGACAAGCTTAGGTGTGTGGTGGTTGATCGGTGTTTGTTTCATTTGTGATTAATTCATTTATGCTTTATATGTCATTCCTTAAATTGCATTAATTTGCATTTATTAACCGTAATAATATTAACTTAGATTAAATCAGAGCTTTCTCTTTTTGTGCAGCTTAGAAAGGATCCTTCTCAGTATTGCCATTCGGTACTGGGTGTTTGAGAATAGTTGTGGCTCAAGATATCTCCACCACAACTAGGGGTTCCAGTTTCTGCATTGTTTGTATAACTGAACCAGTTGGGGGGATTGTCTGCACCTTTGGTCCCCAGAGAGCCTGGAAGTTGTGAATGAGCTCTGTTCTGTTGCGATAGGCTGTGTTACGAGTTCAGGCTACGGAGTATTTACTGGTCTGTGTTAGTCCATGGACTAGAAGCCTCTACTGTCAGTCGTAACTATATATATAATTATATATATATATATATATATATATATATATATATATTTTGTCATCCAACTTGTACAGTCTACGACATAACTGTTGTCAAGGCCTGGGGCAATGTTGTTAGTTCACCTGTCTTTTAAAAGATGGCGCTTTAATCGCTTCTAATATAAGGGGGTGGGGTTGACATGGGGTTTGAAAGAGGAAGAGTCAAATGTGTGTGTGCGAGACCAGCACGCCGTACATATTTGTATAACATTATTTTTTACACAAGACACAGGCTATATTATAAGCCTAGCTCACTCTGGAAGCAAATAACTAATGCACATCAGGTGTTATGTTATTTAACCCTTGTCTATCGGGGCCCGACTTAAGTCCGTATCTAAAAAGCTGGACAATGTGACGGGGCCCGACTTAAGTCTGTGTGCAATTTTGGCGCAATATTGGCTTCGAGAGAGAGCCGAGCGGTGGGAGGAGCATAGGTTACCTCATGACTGCTCGCCACGACCGTCGTGGGCCCACTGACATTTACTCCACTCTACTCCACCCTCTCTCACTCGCTACACACATAATTATGTAACAAAATGACCGTATTTTAGCGATTTTGCCCTTCGGTTGCACGATCGTTGCAAGACAACCAGTGATCGTAGAAGGATGGTTCGGGTGTCATTGGAGAGTTCAATTTATGCCCTTTCAGGGATATATACTTGTATTACGCTCTGGCTCTTGTTTATGCATGAAAAAGAGCACGGAAACAACCCCATTTATGGTAAAAAAAAAACGCTGGGGGGCACGGTCAAATATACTCCACCACCCGCTCTTAAGGTGTTAAGGAGTTAAAATACCGACGATTAAGTGTCTTTCCTTCTCGCTTCTCATTCCCCCCTCCCCCTTTCACCGCCTCTCTCCTCCACTCCTCCACGCAGTTACTCTCATAACTCTCCCCCTCCTTACCCCTTCTCTCTCTCTCTCTCTCTCTCTCATTCCCCCCTCTCCCTTCAGTCACCCCCATTCCGCCCTCCTCACTTTCTCTCTTTGGTTTTTTTCCCCTCCCTCTTTCTCTCTCGTGACCGTAACCGAGTATAATATTATAATAATTCATGTTCAATTTTATCAATAAAAATTACTATGGGGTTTTACTTATGCTGTTCATTTGAGGAGGTCCGTACCAGAGGGGCCAACTCGCCACGAGTATAGTTTTGAATGATTGATGTTTAAAGTAGCGGAGGTAGTCACTCGTGTGTTGACTCTAACTCGGTTTGAGCGTGACTACTGAAGCACGTCTCATACAGCGCCTGTGAGTGGTCGGGCGGGCGGCCATTTAATTCCCCACGTCGTAGCCGCGCTCTCATTGGCTGAGCGCGTTGGCGAGTTGGCCCCTCTGTCTACCCAGATTCACACCCATAAACGGTCTGCCAAACGGCAAAAACAAGGGATGCTCAACCCTATGTGCAGTTGCTATAAGGACGAAAGTCGGATGTTTTTTTTGCCAGATGATTCCCAAGAATTTCACGGAGCGGGAACCAGATAGAGCGCTGTTTTTGAAAATGTGGCGAGTTGGCCCCTCTGGCACGGACCTCCTCGTTTAGTATGCTGTTCATTTCCTTTACTAATTCTCAAATTTTATTCATATTATGTTCATTACCTCATACAACTTGTTAGATAATATAAATAGGTGAGCTCCGTTACAACACCACTAAAAGTCGCCGAATATTGTCGTCCTGCTTAGTTTGAACAATCTTTTAAAATTATAAGTAATTGTGACAATTTGGATAGCATTATAATATAGCTTGGAGGAAAATATAACCACGTGGCGAAAAATGTGCATAATATAATGACATGACAATTTCGGCTTAAGTCTGAAAAAACTAAGATTTAGCTGAGCCGAAGTTGGCGTCTGTTTACAATAATACAACATTTCGTTATCAGGGTATAATTTATATGCATTCAAGTATTCATGGTTCCGTGATTGTCCAATACATAATTTACCTTAATATGACTTGCAATAATTATTACATTATCTCTTTTGCGGCAAATTCTTACCCACTGTATTACTGTGGCTTCCCACAAGATTAGTAAATATTCGGCGCTAACCATTGTAACAATATATTAATAAGTATGCCATTATAATGAGCAATTAACGATAATTCAAACAATCTGGTTGTAATGTTCTTAAGTTCATATGTATTGTTCAAGTTTTTCTGCTTCAAATACGAAACATTCACATTTGTATCCAACCATAATTAAAGTTAATTAAGTAAAGTGTATGTTACCTTGAATGTTATTGACTATTTTAATATGTCACCATTATTATGTTTGCGGTGAACATTGGAAGCACACACGCACACAGTATATATATATATATATATATATATACAGTATATACAGTATATATATATGCATTTTTTTTTAAAGGTAACCACATCATATGCAGCTTATATATAATAAATCTATAAGAATACCATCCACCAGCTGCATCAACTACCTCCTGTATTCTCGTTGGAATAGAGAACTAATTCCAATATTACACTCACTCCGTCCTCTCCACCTATGCAATGCTCGTCACATGGTCCACATTTCAGTTCATAGACATGGTGGCCCACAAAATTTGATCTATTAAGGTTGATGTCACACCTCCTTGTGAGCCACTAAAACACATGGATGTGTGGGTTGTCCTTTAACCACTTCTGCACTACTCGGTTGGAGTGGATGGGCAAGTCGTTGTGATCAAGCCTGATGAAGTAAGGCTCAGGAACTGCCATAGCACAGACTGTGGCCAGCAGGACTTATTCCACAATGCTATTATGCATTTGGCTCCTGACCTTTGACCAGTGAGGACGTACCCAGTGACCGCTCGTAACATACCTGTTTATCCCCTAGTGAGGTGAACATTCTTAGTGATGGATTGTGCTGATGAAATTGTCACCTCTTCCCATGTTCTCCAGCTTTGTCTTGCTTTGCAAGAAAGCCTGGAGAATGTTGAGCTCGAGGTCCAATCTCTCAAGGACGAGAACTTAGCATTGAAGATGGCATTAGAGGAAAAGAAAAATGCCACTGGTGTAGGAAAACCGGACTCTTCCTGGAAGGTGGCATCTTCAAGAGGAATGAAATTAACCTTCCATAAGCAGTATGTAACGGTTAAAAAGAAGTATAGCGGCCTGGATGACGAGTGTGATGGCAGTGAAGGGGGAAAGGAGGAAGGAGATGACCAGTCTTACAGCGGGGCAGTGAGAGGAGGAAATCTGCAGCTACTTCTGCTACAGGCCGGCAACAGAAAATAGCTAAGTCTATTTAAATTGTAGGGGATTCAATGGCTAAATACCTTGGCAGGGCTACTAACACACATGTTGGTAAAGTTGCCTGTCTGCCTGGTGCCGGAGTCGAGAGGGTGGCAGAAAAGCTAGATGGTGTCATAGAAGCGAGTGGGGAGGACCCCATCATCTTCCTCAACTCAGGGAGCAACGACATTTGGAAATTCAGGACTGAAGAGATGCTCCCCACGTACCAGGAAATGTTGGAGAGGATCAAGGAGAAGGGTGGAGTTCCTGTGGTTCACAGTATCTTGCCAAGAAGAGGGGTAAGGAAGGAATGGTCCTCCAGGGCTATTGGTGTAAATAGCCGGCTGGAGAAGTATTGCAAGGCAAATACTATTCCATTCTTGGATAACTGGACCTTCTATGGTAAGGATGAACTGTATGCCCAGGATGGAGTAAATCTCTCTCGACTAGGAGTTTCGACCTTAGCCAGCTCACTAGACAAGTTTGTTGCGGGGTTTTGTTAATAAACCATAGGTGTGTAAGTAAAATAGAATCCCAGCCACATGAAATTGATAGTAATAACGAACAGTCTGATAGCGTAGAATTTCCGTCTAGGTCTAGTAGTTCAACAGGTAAACATAAATTAGTTAAAAACAATAGGAAAATAGTTGCAAATACAAGTAATAGTTTTGAGGGTTTATTATACAAATTGTAGGAGTTTATGTAACAAAATGAACGAACTTAGAGCACTGGTTAGCAAAGAAAATATAGA
The DNA here is from genome assembly GCA_032716605.1 of Paralithodes platypus. NCBI lineage: Eukaryota > Metazoa > Arthropoda > Malacostraca > Decapoda > Lithodidae > Paralithodes > Paralithodes platypus. The sequence goes on from CM064535.1 coordinate 4,272,528, forward strand.
CATAATAGCGCTAACTGAAACTTGGATTAATACAGAAACCAGGCATTTTTTTTAGAAGAGTTTGATATACCCGGATAGTTTGTTTAAATATGACCGAACAAGTAGGAGGGGCGGCGGTATAGCAGTGTTTGTCAGGAGTTCATTAAAAAGCTGTATTAAATCAGGTATTAGAGTAAATAATGAAAATTAAAGTGTTTGGGTAGAGGTTAACGAAGGTAGTGAGACCTTAGTTATTGGAGTTATGTATAGACCGCCAAATATGAGTAGAAATGACGGAACATCATTATGGGAGGAAATTAAAATAGCATCAAGGTTTTGCAACGTATGCATTATGGGGGATTTTAATTTCCCTAATATAGATTGGCAGCAACAAATAGGCGACTCTGATTCAAAGGAGTTTATGAGGTAGTACAAGATAGTTTTTTATCTCAATTCATAGATAAGCCGACTAGAGGTGATAATATTCTCGATTTAGTTTTCAGTAACTATGAACATATGATAAATAGTGTAGACATCGGGGACCACCTTGGAAATAATTATCACAATTCTGTGTATTTTAATATACAATGGAAAGGAAATACCAGAGAGAATACAACATTAATACCTGACTTCAGAAAAGCCAATTATGGTGGGTTAAGAAGAGCCCTATTAGAGGACCCTATGGTAAAAAAATTAAGTCGATCCAGGTGTCCAAATGAGTGTATCCCTTCTCAGGCACCTGTCATCTTAAGTCAGGAAGAGACGTCAAACTTGGTAGATACATACGATAATTTTATCAAGTCCGTATTCAATGTGCAAAATAAATATATCTCCAAAACAAAATTTAGAAAAACACAGAACCAACCCAAATGGATGAATAATAGACTATTAGATCTTCTAGTAAATAAGAGAGGAATATAGAGGGGGGGTTGGAGCTTATTTGGGCATATTCAGGCCCTCCTGAATGATAAATCAAGTATCTGCATGAAAAGAAATGTATTCAGCAAAAAACTAGGCGCTAAAAGCTTCAAAATGAGACCAGAACGAGCTACGTAGCACACATGGTTCTCATACAATGATACCAGTAACATGGGAGTTTAGCGTATAGCGGCATATTTTTCCCAGCTATGCTCACTACTGGCTACACTGCCGGCCTCTCGAGAACACAGGGAACATGAGTTAATGGGCGGCGGTAAGCCCTGGGAGTCGGCTGTCTGGCCCGCTGCACTCCCGGCCATTTGCACTCTATTTTAACCCTTTAAAAGCCTTAATAATGCTCCTAACTTGCTGCAAATTGGAGGCGGACTTAAGTCCGCCCCTGATCTTTAAGGGTTAAATAGTAAATTTCTTTCCGTTTTCACTAATGAAAATTTGGCACAATTTCCAGAAGTCCGTAAGGTATATAGCGATAGTATAGAAAATAGGTTAAGTACGGTTACAATAAGTAGAAATTATGTGCTTAAGGAAATTGACAGACTGAAACCTCATAAATAGCCTGGTCCTGATGAGGTATATGCTAGAGTATTAAAAGAATGCAGAGATGAGTTAAGTTACCCATTAACATTTCTATTTAACAAGTCATTAGAAACTGGTATAGTTCCAGAAGCTTGGAAGCTTGCAAATGTAGTTCCGATCTTCAAAAAAGGTGATAAATCAATAGCATCCAATTCCCGTTCCATTACTCTCACTTCAATCATAGGAAAGCTACTAGAGCCAATTATTGCTAGGAAAATGAGAAACCACTTAGAAACATTTAACTTAATCAATTCTTCTCAGCATGGATTCACTCAGGGACGGTCTTGCCTTACTAACTTGTTTAGTTTTTTCTCAGAGGTATAAGAAGCTGTAGATAATGACAAGTCATTTGATATTATATATTTAGATTTCAGTAAAGCTTTCGACAGTCCCTCATGAGAGATTGATGAGAAAGGTTGAGGCACATGGAATAGGTGGGGCGTTGTTTGGATGGATTAGGTCATGGCTAATTGGTAGGAAGCAGAGAGTCAGCATAAATGGTACCAAGTCAGAATGGGGAGCAGTCAAAAGTGGTGTCTCCCAGGGATCTGTATTAGGTCCTCTGTTGTTTATTATATACATAAATTACCTTGATTTAGGTATAACTAGTAGGATAAGTAAATTTGCAGACGATACCAAAATGGGGAGAAAAATTGATTCAGATAGAGATATAGTGTGTCTGCAAAGGTATCTAGATACCTTACACGAATGGTCAGTAAATTGGCAGATGAAGTTTAACATTGACAAATGCAAGGTATTAAAGATAGAGAAGATGCATACAAATGTTAAATATAAACTAGCTAATATGGAATTAGAAAACTCAGACTGTGAGAAAGATCTAGGTGTGTTTGTTAGCAATTATTTGAAGCCTAGAAAACAATGTGTAAGCGTTCGTAACAAGGCAAACAGGATTCTCGGGTTCATATCTAGGAGTGTGAGGAACAGAACTGCTAATGTTATCTTAAAACTTTACTTGTCATTAGTGAGACCCCATATGGATTATGCTGTTCAATTTTGGTGTCCTTATTACAGAATGGGCATAGATTCATTGGAGAGAGTACAACGTAGAATGACAAAAACGATCCATAATATTAGAAATCTTCCGTATAAAGAAAGGTTGAAGAAAATAGGCTTAGATTCGTTAGAGAGACGCAGAGTTAGAGGGGATATGATAGAGGTGTTCAAGTGGGTTAGTGGGATTAACAAAGGGGACATGACAAATGTACTAAAGCTCAGTGATAGAGAAAGAACTCTTACCAATGGTTTCAAATTAGATAAATTTTGTTTCAGAAAAGATATAGGCAAATATTGGTTTGGTAACAGAGTTGTAGATGGGTGGAATGGACTACCAAGTGCTATAGTGGGATTAAAAATGGTAGGGAGCTTTAAGATAAAATTGGATACGCATATGGACGAGAAGGGTTGGATGTGAAGGGGGATCAGCCGGGTTGGGCCAATCAGCGCTCTGCAGACCCCGTAATCCTGTGTTAATCTCTAACCGTTTTGGTAAGATGATCCTCAGGGAATTAGTGTGTTGAGCCTATAATTGGGCTTTGTAATTGGGGTTGTGTGGGACAGGGATCTGCCTTGCTTCCAATCGGCTTTCTGTGGACTCCCATTTTCTTATATTCTTATTGTGACGTAAACCACTCCGTTAGAACCGCATGGCTTGTCCTACAGTGACTCGCTAGGATCGTCAGGGCAGTGGATGTGGCTACAGTTGATGTATTATTTTGTGTTTTATTTCGTATGAAAGCTCGTGTCATGGGCAGTCCAGAAAGGCTCTTTGTTTTCGCCCATGTCAAGGCTTTATATATTTAATTGCAAAGTATATGTTTTATCATTAAGTAGTAATGATAGGATTTGAGAGAGAGAGAGAGAGTAGAACAGAGTGAGAGGAGGCGCACAGTGTTTTTTGCCATGCTCGATGACGTCACGGCTGGCTGGCCTCTTGGGGATTGGTTGGAGGAGTTTTTTACCATGCTTGGTGATGTCATGGTTGGTTGGCCTCTTTGAGATTGGCTGGAGGACTTGTTACCGCTTTGCTTACGCGGTGCGAGCTAGTGCTAGTATATATACAGCTCTCTTGCCACTCTCTCCCTCAGATCTGGTTTCTAGAACGCATCCCTCTTATCCCTTTGATATCTGGTCCCCTCTCTGCACCTGAGAACCTTTTCCTCTCTTATCTCTCTCATTTTCCATATTTTTCACCACCTTTTATTAATATTATACCCCCTCTGGTTAACTCTGCATAATCAGCTTTATGCTGGCCAGTTGTATTGTGCGTTAAGGTCTTATATAACCCATGTATGTTTAGTTGTTAAGATAAGTTGATCACGAAGTATTGGTTGGCATTCATATTGTTCAGTACCGCTTCCTATAATTATTAGTGCTCTGCTGGATTAGATAATGCTAGACTAGGGGTCTGATATTATAAGGTATTGTTTCCGATGGGTGCTGGCTTTAGTTAAAAGTTGCACGACATACCTGAGAACTGGAGTTGATTGGGTAAATTCTAGTCTGTGTGCCATTGAGAGTAGAGCATGCACGAATGAGAGCTTTTTGCCTATACCATTCTGCACTGTTCTAAGCTCGGTTGTTTGTCTTTGAGGTACGCCAGGAGAACGCTTAATACTTCGGTATTAAGGTTTCTCAAGAGAGCTACCCTTCACTATAACGTAATACTTGACGCACAGACTTGAGATTTGCACTAGGATATTCGGCATGCCATGCGCACCAGTATCTCATATCATTGACTCTAGCTAGACTTTATCAGTCATAGTAGACATTAAGTATATTCAACCAATTACTCTTTTTATGCATACCCGTTTATGATTACACAAGCATTTCGCAGCCTAGTTTGATGTATTGAGACACAAACGACTTAGGCTCTTTTTGTTGATAGGAATACTGCTTTGTCGTGGCGAATATTATTGTTGTTGTAGCGTTTAGGATATTCTTATCTCCGACTGCATTATATATCCTGCCTTTTGTGAGCATAGCCTGCTCGAGCATTGTTCAGCTGCCTGCCTTTTTGGGTTCCATTTCCGATTTGAGCATCTTGATAGCATCTAACATTTAAAGAAGATTCCTTGTTGGTGTTGAAGGACGTTAGTGCACTTTCTTTCATGCAGGAGTGCCTGACATATATTGATTAAAGTAACGTAAGCTGTAACTTCTCTTACCACCTTACTTTGCATACCATAACCAAGCACCTTCGGTTATAGGTAGTAATAGGCTGTTTTCACATAACATTAAGCCTAGAGTAGACGCACATTTATTGAGAGTTTGATAACCTATTATTGCATATAGAACTCTGGAGAGTATTTGTGTTTTTTGTTCACTGGGAATATACATCAGAGGTTTGATCTAGCGCTTTCCGTTGTAGCATTTATGCCATTACTAGTCCAATGAATAAGAGCCCTGATATATTTAAACTTCAGTCGTAACAAATGGCGACCTTACCTAGGATTTGGTGAACCTACATTTATTAGCAGGGAACATTTGTTGTTTTGGGGAATATTTTGCGGGGATCAGCAAGAATAATGTTTTTTTTACAATATAGTATAGCCCTTGAGTATTTCCGAGAATTTTTGTGTGTATATTGAGGTATAAGAGTTTGGGGTGCTTCTTTTCTGAATATTGAGGTGGGAAATTTTTGTGAGCATCATGTCTTATACCGGATCAGAGAAGAATGGAGACACAGTACGTAATGTCGAAATTGAGGAACAGCAGTATGATGAAATGGTTAATCAGGTGAACTGTGAAGAGGATGCTAGGATATTTTTGCAATGGCCTGTTACTGCCCAACGGTTGGAGGGTATGGATCGGTACGGTCTTCAATGCCTGGCCACAGCTATCGGTCATGCGGGTACTAGCAGCATGACCAGGGATAACTTTATAACGTGTGTACTGGGCAGGATGACTGGTGAGCGAGATGGGTTGAGTGCTCAGAGCCCTTCGGCCATGCTTCCCCTACACTCGACTCCCAGCCATCCCAGTGGTTTGCCGACCCCGAGTACGCTTCCACAGTTGGGTGGTGACTGGCAGGGTGGGTTGCCCCTGGGGGGACCACCGGTAATTTCAAACATTGTAGCACCTTCACCTCCTCAAGGGTTAACTCCAGAATTATTGTTTCAGCTCGAATTAGCTAAGATCGAAGAGAGAAAGGCTATCAGGGTATCTGAGCTTCAACAGCAACAAAGGGCATGTGAGCTAAAGCAGCAACAAAGGGCATGTGAGCTTCAGCAGCAAATAGAATTTGCCAAGATAGAAGAGAGCGCCAAGATAAAAGAGAGAAAAAGTCACCAGCATATAGAGCTAGCAAAAATCCAAGCTGATTTAGAGTCGACTAGGTACTGTGCCGACATGGACGTAGAGAAGTGTTCATGATCAATCTCTCTCGCACTTATTGAAACTGGTTCCGGTGTTTGATGAGAGTGGTGTAACAGAATTTTTCGCACGCTTTGAGAAGAAGTGCCAGGAAGTTCAGGAACACCAGTGGCCAGAGAATAAATGGGCAGCACTTGTATCCTCTAGATTAATAGGCAAGGGTCTTAAAGCCTACGATGCGTTACCTTTGGAGTCATGTATTGTGTATGAGGATCTCAAGGAGGCTGTCCTGAGGGCATACGAACTGCAACCAGAAACGTACCGTTTGAAGTTCCGGGGTGTAACCAAGGGAAGAGATAGCACCTTTTTGGAACACGCCCGGGACTTATCCGATGCTATGGGGAACTGGCTCCGATCTGAGAAGGTAACAACATTTGATGGAATTAAGCAGTTAATAAATGTTGGAGCAGTTCTTTAAGAGCACGGGCGGTGATCTAACTTTGAACTTAAAGGAGAAAAACCCAAGAACTCTAGTAGAAGCAGCAGAAATGGCTGATCTACGGATGTCGTTGATTCGGGGTTGCGGGTCCTCACAGAAGTACGATGCAAGTGCTAAGGACCGTTATCCTCCCTTTCCCCGTAGCAATGACACATTTAAACAAAAGAGCAATGAAACTAAAACTGAATCCAAACCTAACACCACGCCTTATAAGAAAAGTCAGGGGACTTTTACATCACAGTATAAGCCGAAACCGAAATTTATGTGTTTTAAGTGCCACAAGGAGGGTCATAAAGCAAATGAGTGCCCTAGTCGACCTCCTCCAGCAGCCGTGTCTTTTGCTCACGGCATTGGAGTGTTCAAGAGGACATCGGAGTTTGTTAGAGGCAATTCTTCCGAGGTAAATACACTGCCAGTGCAGAAGGATTCAGAAGGCTTATTCCCTGTCCGTGATGCCTTTAGTGACCACAGGGAACTCGGTTGTGTGGAGTGGGGGGGTAGAAGACATGAGGTGAGAATTTTGCGTGACACTGGGGCATCGCAAACACTGAGAAATTTCACTGGTAAACCTGTAAATACGGCGCGGGTGGTTGTGGTTCAGGGAGTTAATGCAACAAGGTCATACCCGCTTGTAAGAATGAAGATGGAAGTTGATGGTGTGACTCGTGACCTGGATGTAGGAATTGTGGAGAAGTTACCTGTTGGGGGCGTCGACCTCCTTCTCGGTAACAACTTTGCGGGGCCTACTTCTGAGGCTCCACCCTTAGTCGTTGCCGAGAAGCCGGCCGACGTGAGTGGGGAGGAGCAGGAGGGGGTTGAGAGGTGTCAGGTGCAACCTATGGCGTGTGTTGTCACCAGATCTCTTGCATCCAGGGAGTCACATTCTGGTCAACAGTCTTTAGACAAGCGGAGGAAAGGTACCGAGAAGGGGTTGAAAGTTGATGCGGTTGAGAGTTTAGTATCAACGGACATAATCGGGGACTCGTTATTAGGACCAATTTTCGAGTCTGGAAAAAGACCGATTAACTGTTACTAAGAAGGCAGAGGATGGGCTTAAAAAGACGAAGAGACAGCAACGATACACAGAGAGAGAGCAACGGGAGGTTAAATTCAATGTAGGAGGGGGGCATGAGTTGTTTCGCAAACACTTAGATAAGCTTGCTCCTTCGGACATTCGTAAATTGCAATTAGAAGACCCGGAGGTTCTTGAATGTGGTACCGGTGCTGTCGAGTTGGAGGAGGACAGTGATGCACAGTCGGGAGATTTTTTTTTCATAGATGGCATATAGTACCGGCGATTCCAAGATCCGCAGAGGAATTGGGAGGGGGGGTCAGGAGAGGTAGACCAGCTGGTCGTGCCGAGGGTTTGCAGGGAAAGCTTACTTAGGTTGGCTCATGATGTACCACTGCCGGGACATCTGGGTGTCCGTAAGACGGTTGCAGCCTTAGGAAAATTATTTTGGTGGCCTGGTCTGAGAGCACAAGTTGTGTCATGGGTGGCAATGTGTGATGTGTGTCAGAAGGTTGGCAAACCAAATCAGAGCATTCCTAAGGCGCCGTTACACCCAATTCCTGTCAGTGGGCCTCCCTTTAGTAAGGTTATAGTTGATATGGTTGGCCCCCTTCCCCCTACAAGTGCCGGAAACAAGATTCTCCTGACCATCATGGATGTGGCAACAAGGTACCCTGATGCGTACCCTATGAGAAATGGGTCAGCGAAGACGGTGGTCCGAAACTTGCTAGTGTATTTTTCCCGGTATGGTTACCCGCAGGAGATTCAGTCAGACCAAGGATCCAACTTCACTTCTAACCTCTTTGTTCAAACAATGCAGCAGCATGGGATTGTTACGGTTGTGTTATCTGCGTATCATCCGGAGAGCCAGGGTGTGTTAGAGCGATGGCACTCAACCTTAAAATCTATGCTTCGTTGTTATTGCTTTGAGAATGGGAAAGATTGGGATCTTGGCCTGCCATATGTTTTATTTGCTGCACGGGAGGCACCTGGAGAAAGTTTGGGATTCAGCCCTAATGAGCTCGTCTTTCGACACCGTGTCAGAGGGCCTCTCCATATGGTTAAAGAAATATGGGAGGGTGCAGAAAAAACCTTGTTCTATGCTCAAGTATGTCCTCGACAGTTGAGAACGGATGTTGCGCAGTCTGGAGTTGGCTGGCAGTAATTTGACTAGCTCTCAGGCCCTCATGAAGGACAGGTACGACCTCAAGGTTAAACTCGGGGCGTTTCACGTGGGTCAGGAGGTGTTGATTCTACTGCCCCTTGTAGGTCACCCCTTATCCGCGAAGTACACTGGTCCTTATAGGGTGGTGGAGAAGCTATCGGACCTGGATTACTTGGTAGCCACTCCAGACAGACGTAAGCGCAATCAGTTATATCACGTTAATCTCCTGAAGGAGTATGTGAGGCACCCCCCTGAGCCTCTCACTGTGCCTGTGATGACGTTTAGCAGTCAAGGTGGAGAAGGAGAACGGGACAGTCAAGCTCAGGTGGAGGATAACTGGGATCATCATGTCTCTGCGAACCAGTGGGCGGGGAATACGAACCAGGCGGCTCAGGAAGCGTTGCAACACTTACCTGAGCATCACCGTGTGGCTGTGGAGCGCCTGTTCGGTTGATACCCCTCTGTTTTCGCGGAGCGCCCAGGCCTCACTACCCTAGAGGTGCACGACGTGGATGTAGGAGACCACCCCCCTTTCAAGTCCGTTCCCTATAGGGTGCCCCCTATTAAACTGCCGGCCCTCCGGGCAGAGTTGGAGTATATGTTAACAAGGGGGCTGATTGAGAAAGGGGTGGTGAAGTGGACATCTCCCGTCACGCTGCAACCAAAACCGGATGGTAAGGTGCGATTCTGCGTAGACTACAGACGGTTAAACGGTTTGACGCCCACCAACCCATACCCTCTTCCTCGGGTCGACGACTGTGTGGATAAGATAGGCAATGCAAAGTACCTAACCAAGGTGGACTTGGTTAAGGGATACTGGCAGGTGCCCTTATCCGAACGAGCGAAAGAGGTCTGTGGCTTTATGGTGGATGGTGCTACCTACCGCTGTAATGTGATGCCTTATGGCCTATAGAACGCACCCGCTACCTTTAAGAGTTTGATGAATGATATAACGGCAGACATTCCTAATTGCACAGTATACCTCGACGATGTTATTATCTATGACAACAGCTTTAAGAGTCATTGTGAGCACGTAGAACTCCTGTTCAAGAGGCTTAGTGAGGATGGCTTGGTGGTCAACCTGGCAAAGTGTGATTTCGTGCGGGCGTCCGTGCAGTATCTTGGGTTCATGGTGGGGTTGGGTCAGGTGTGCCCCCCACAGAACAAGATAGCTGCGATTGATCACTTTCCCCGGCCGGCCACAAAGAAGCAGATCATGAGGTTCTTAGGTATGATCGGATACTACAGACGCTTCATTAAGAGGTACTCTACCGTGCTAGCACTTCTGACAGATCTTTTAGCGAAGGATAAGAAATTCAAATGGGCGCCTGAGTGTGAGAAGGCGTTTCGAGTAGTAAAACACCTGTTGTGCACTCACCCGATCCTCAGGGCCCCTGACTTTAGCCTACCTTACCAACTAGCAACGGATGCTAGTGGTGTGGGGGCTGGTGCCGTCCTTATGCAAAGGGACGATGATGGGCTGGAACATCCTGTTAGTTTCTACTCAAAGAAGTTCAATTCAGCCCAAAAGAACTACTCTGTTGTCGAGAAGGAGCTGCTGGCAATTATACTTGCACCGAGGCATTTCTAGGTCTATGTTCCAGCCTATGGTCCAGTCATTGTAATTTACACAGATCATCACCCTCTCAAGTTCTTGAACCAGTTTCACAATCGGAATATGAGGCTGACCAGGTGGTCGCTAATGTTACAGGAATATAACCTGGACATACACCATATTGCCGGTTGTGACAACGTGATTGCAGATTGTCTTTCGAGGGTAGATGATCCTGGGTAGATTGACACACGGGTATCCTCCTGCATTAGTTTGAATAGTATTTTGCGCTTGGTGCTTGTTGGCTCGCGGTTGTAGCCCAGCGTATTGGTTCGTAAAGCAGGAGTTGAGCGTTTGGTATAGAAAAAAAAAAAAAAAAAAGGCTTGCCCCTATAGTGCAGCCGAAATAAACAAATTAAAAACATGAAAATCAAATAAAAACTCTTTTCTTTGATAGTTGAATTTTTTCAGTATGTTATAGCAGTAATTCTGAGTTGCACTCCTCTCAAAATGCTGGGCTAGAGAAGCTCGCTCTTGAGGAGCATAACTACATATGATTTAACCTATTGTGTTGGGGAGGGCTATAATTTTGTAAAATGTTTTGTTGGGAACTGTACCAGATATTTTACTGCCGCTGGGTGATGGGAAGTAGAGTTATAGCATGGGTTCTAACCAGCAGATTTTTTTGAGCTTTGGGCCTCTGAGAAAAACCTTGGGGGGGGTGTGACGTTAACCACTCCGTTAGAACTGCATGGCTTGTCCTACAGTGACTCGCTAGGATCGCCAGGGCAGTGGATGTGGCTACAGTTGATGTATTATTGTGTGCTTTATTTCATATGAAAGCTCGTGTCATGGGCAGTCCAGAAAGGCTCTTTGTTTTCGCCCATGGCAAGGCTTTATATATTTAATTGCAAAGTATATGTTTTATCATTAAGTAGTAATGATAGGATTTGAGAGAGAGAGAGAGAGAGAGAGAGAGAGAGAGAGAGAGAGTAGAACAGAGACAGAGGAGGCGCGCAGTGTATTTTGTCATGCTCGATGATGTCACGGCTGGCTGGCCTCTTGGGGATTGGTTGGAGGAGTTTTTTACCATGCTTGGTGACTTCATGGTTGCTTGGCCTCTTTGGGATTGGCTGGAGGACTTGTTACCACTTTGCTTACGCAGTGCGAGCTAGTGCTAGTATATATACAGCTCTCTTGCCACTCTCTCCCTCAGATCTGGTTTCTAGAACGCATCCCTCTTTCGAGCCAAAATGCCTGGACACACGGAGTTTGAAGCAATTTAAGTCATAGGAAGAGGGAAAGACTGATTCTGGGAGAGAGTTCCAGAGCTCAGATGTTGAGTAGAAGAAAGTTTGAGAGTAACGTTTCACTCTTGGGTTGGAGAGTTGCACAGAGTAGGGGTGGGATTGAGTTGCAAGACGGGTACCACGTGCCCTACGTAAAGGAGGTGGTATGCACTGGGATAGCTTTGAGGAACACTGATTATTATAGTAGCGATAGAATAGCGAGAGAGATGCAACATTGCGGCGGAGAGAGAGAGATTGCAGAGAGTTGGTGAGTGGGCGGGAGTTAATGATACGAAAGGCCTTCCTTTCAACTTTGTCTAGGAGAGCGGTGTGAGAGGAACCTCTCCACACATGTGAACAATACTCAATACAAGGGCGCACTATGCCCCTGTACAGAGCAAGAAGCTGTGCAGGGGAAAAGAACCCCCTAAGGCGGTTGAGCACACCCAGCTTCTGGGAGGCTGCCTTAGCAAGACTGGTAATATGGTCCTTCCAAATGAGAGCAGAAGAAAAAGAGACACCAAGAATATTGAGAGAAGATGAAGGGTTGATTTTTGTATTGTTGAAGAATAAGGGATAGTCCGCTGGGAGATCCTGACGGGTAGATAGATGGAGAAATTGGGTTTTGGAAGCATTAAACCCTTAATTAGCGGCGAGCAACATAAGTCGAGTTAAAAAAAGCTGGACTATGTGGCGGCGCTCGACATAGGTCGAGTGGCAATTTCAGCACGTAATGTGGCTGAGAGAGAGAGAGACAAGTGGTGGCAGGAGACTAGCGAGCGTATGACTGCTCCAGACCACCGCGGCGAACCTACTGACACAAATCTCAGCTCCCTCCTCCCTCTCTCACTCGCTACATACTCAATTATGTACCGAAAGTACCGAATTACCTGCTTTTTGCACTCGCGTTGCACGGTTATTGCAAGAAAACTATCCATCATACAAGGATCGTTATGGTGTCATTCGAAAGCTCTGTTTATGCCCTTTCAGGGATAGGTACTTGTTTTACGTTCTGGGTCTTATTTAGGCATGAAAATGATCACGTAAACAGCCCTATTTTGGCTAAAAACACCCCGCTGTGCGGTACATATAATAAACCGCATAGGCCGCTCGTAAGGTGTTAAAGTTAACAAGGTTTTCTCTGCCCCAATTGGAAATAGTATTTAGATCAGAATTTAAGAGTTCTATGGCTTCATTACGTTTGTCGTTGAGGGACTGCTGGCTGGGGCGTTCTGAAAAACTAAAGGAGTAGTGCAAGGTTGAGTCGTCTGCGTATGAATGGATGGGAATTAAGGTACAGTTAAGGAGATTATTTATAAAAATTAGAAAGAGAATAGGAGATAGGACAGAGCCCTGAGGAACACCGGAGTTTATAGGGTGAGGAAGTGAACAATGGCCGTCCACAACCGCAGCTATGGAACGGCCGGAAAGGAAATTAGAGACAAAGGCACAGATGGAGGGATAGAAACCGAAGGAGGGTAGTTTAGAAATTAAAGATTTATGCCAGACTCTATCGAAGGCTTTCGAAATGTCTAGTGCAATAGAAAAAGTCTCACCGAAGTCCCGAAAGGAATTTGATATCTGTTCCCCTCTCTGCACCTGAGAACCTTTTCCTCTGCCTATCTCTCTCATTTATCATATCTTTCACCACCTTTTATTAATATTATACCCCCTCTGGTTAACTCTGCATAATCACTTCATGCTGGCCAGTTGTATTGTGCGTTAAGGTCTTATATAACCCATGTATGTTTAGTTGTTAAGATAAATTGATCACGAAGCATTGGTTGGCATTCATATTGTTCAGTACCGCTTCCTATAATTATTAGTGTTGTGCTGGATTACATAATGCTAGACTAGGAGTCTGATATTATAAGGTATGGTTTCCGATGGGTGCTGGCTTTAGTTAAATGCTGCACGACATACCTGAAAACTGGAGTTGATTGGGTAAATTCTAGTCTGTGTGCCATTGAGAGTAGAGCATGCACGAATGAGGGCTATTTTGCCTATACCATTCTGCACTGTTCTAAGCTCGGTTGGTTGTCTTTGAGGTACGCAAGGAGAACGCTTAATACTTCGGTATTAAGGTTTCTCAAGAGAGCTACCCTTCACTATAACGTAATACTTGACGCACAGACTTGAGATGTGCACTAGGCTATGCGGCATGCCATGCGCACCAGTATCTCGTATCATTGACTCTAGCTAGACTTTATCAGTCATAGTAGACATTAAGTATATTAAACCAATTACTCTTTTTATGCATACCCGTTTATGATTACACAAGCATTTCGCAGCCTAGTTTGATGTATTGAGACACAAACGACTTAGGCTCTTTTTGTTGATAGGAATACTGCATTGTCGTGGCGATTATTATTATTGTTGTAGCGTTTAGGATATTCTTGGCTCCGACTGTATTATATATCCTGCCTTTTGTGAGCCTAGCCTGCTCGAGCATTGTTCCGCTGCCTGCATTTTTGGGATCCATTTCCGATTCGAGCATCTTGATAGCATCTTAACATTTAACCCTTAATTAGCGGCTCACCACATAAGTCGTATTTAATAAAGCTGGACTATGTGGCGGCGCTCGACATAGGTCGAGTGGCAATTTCAGCACGTAATGTTGCTGAGAGAGAGAGACAAGTGGTGGCAGGAGACTAGCGAGCATATGACTGTTCCAGACCACCGCGGCGAACCTACTGACACGAATCTCAGCTCCCTCCTCCCTCTCTCACTCGCTACATACTGAATTATATGGGGAAAGTACCGAATTACATGCTTTTTGCACTCGCGTTGCACGGTTATTGCAAGAAAACTAGCCATCATAAAAGGATCGTTATGGTGTCATTCGAAAGCTCTGTCTATGCCCTTTCAGGGATAGGTACTTGTTTTACGTTCTGGGTCTTATTTAGGCATGAAAATGATCACGTAAACAGCCCTATTTTGGCTAAAAACACCCCGCTGGGCGGTACATATAAATAAACCGCATAGGCCACTCTTAAGGTGTTAAAGAAGATTCCTTGTTGGTGTTGAAGCACTTTAGTGCACTTTCTTTCATGCAGGAGTGCCTGACATTTAGTGATTAAAGTAACGTAAGCTGTAACTTCTCTTACCACCTTACTTTGCATACCATAACCAAGCACCTTCGGTTATAGGTAGTAATAGGCTGTTTTCACATAACATTAAGCCTAGAGTAGACGCACATTTATTGAGAGTTTGATAACTTATTATTGCATATAGAACTCTGGAGAGTATTTGTGTTCTTTGTTCACTGGGAATATACATCAGAGGTTGGATCTAGCGCTTTCCGTTGTAGCATTTATGCCATTACTAGTCCAATGAATAAGAGCCCTGATATATTTAAACTTCGGTCGTAACATTATCTTAAAACTTAACTTGTCATTAGTGAGACCCCATATGGATTATGCTGTTCAATGTTGGTGTCCTTCTTACAGAATGGACATTGATTCATTGGAGAGAGTACAACGTAGAATGACAAAAATTATCCATAATATTAGAAATATTCCGTATGAAGAAAGGTTGAAGAAATTAGGCTTACATTCGTTACAGAGACGCAGAGTTAGAGGGGATATGATAGAGGTATTCAAGTGGGTTAGTGGGATTAATAAAGGGGACATGAAAAATTTACTAAAGCTCAGTGATAGCGAAAGAACTCGTACAAATGGTTTCAAATTAGATAAATTTCCTTTTAGAAAAGATATAGGCAAATATTGGTTTGGTAACAGAGTTGTAGATGGGTGGAATAGGCTACCAAGTGATATAGTGGGATCAAGAACGATAGGGAGCTTTAAGATAATGTTAGATAGGCATATGGACGAGATGGGTTGGATGTGAGGGGGGATCTACCAGGTGTGGGCCAATCGGCGCTCAGCAGACCCCGTAATCTTGTGTTAATCCCTGACCATTTTGGTGGGGGCAGTAATCAAGGTATTACTGAGTTGGGCCTATAATTGGGCCTTGTAATTGGGGTTGGGTGTGACAGGGATCTGCCTTGTATGGGCCGATCGGCTTTTTGCAGACTCCCATTTTCTTATGTTCTAATTATATTGGTCACTGGATATCTGGTCCTCCACCTTCACTAGTTCGTCGTCCTCCCTGGCTATTGTCCGAGATCTCCCACTTCTTGGCCACCTCTTTACTTCTTTTGCCTTTATCATATGAACCCCCGTCACACCATCCTCTCACACCTCCCTCTTTCCTCCGTAATCCTAGATTTAGATGTTCCCACTTGCCACATCCCTCCCATACTAGCTTGTTCAGTGATGACATTTGAAACATTGTCTCTCGTGGCAGACATATCATATGTAGAGGATAATATAAATTGCTTTAACGTTTATAGTGAAAGTCCTATTTAAGATGTAATAACAATACTATAATTCGCTTTGTGTGTGTGTGTGTGTGTGTGTATGCGAGAGTATATTTCAGTGTGCATATTTTATGATATTTTATATTTTCCGGTAATGTTTGAGTTTGCGCTTGTGTTCTCTCTGGATTGTGCATTACAGGTATATGTGATATTGTGTGCATGCGTTTGTTATTTGATATTTTGTATGAATGTGTGTGTGTGTGGCTTGTGAGTTGTGCGCTTTCTGTGATGTTGTGTGTGTGTGTTTTGTCTGTGATAATGAGTATGCATTTGTGTGTTTTAATGTATGTGCAGGTGGATTAGTGATTGTTTGCATGCTATGGGCAGAGGAGAGAGGTTGAAGCGTCGTCTCATTTAACATTAACAAATATAGAGTTAATTTTTGCATTTCCCAACTTATTCTTAAAACAAACATAATTAACCTAAATCATTGGTGAATTGTGCATAACCCAAAACCAAAGCCTTAAAATATATAGTTCACACTAAATAATGTTACGATTAATATATATTATCAGATATAGGTGATATTGGTTGAGGGCTGTTCCTATCCAAAGTGAGGTTTGGCATCCTCTACCCAACTTGGCGTTTTTGTCTGTCTCTTTTACTTTCCTAATTTTACTTCTGGGGGCAGAGGGCTAGGCATCCTCGCCTTGCAAAATTCACCTACTAGACGAAGCAGAGTAAAAAGTGGGCTCTGTCTCGAGTCGGCCACCCCCATCAATGGGGTATGTGCCTGAGTATACACTTACATAGATATACTGTAGGTGTGTTCTTCGGAAAACATAGCTTAAGTAGGAATAAGATAACCAGTGAGGCTGCGAACTACATCCGAGTATCCTAGGTTCAAGTCCTTAGTGCTACATGTATTTGTTGATATAATAAGATAACCAGTGAGGCTGCGAACTACATCCGAGTATCCTAGGTTCAAGTCCTTAGTGCTACATGTATGTGTTGATATACTTAACTCCCCCAGACATATATGACGCGATCGCGTCATATGGAACTTATAACCAAAACTCATATGACGCGATCGCGTCATATGGACTTATAAACTTATTGGAGAGGCATAGTGATGACGCGATTTTGTGTCATATGAGCTCAGTAAGTCCGATAAGTTAGCTTACGATAAAACCGTTGGTGGCAACCTCAGCCTCCTCCGATAATTCTAACGGCCGCAGTGTTGTTGTGAGTGTAGTGCGAGGCAGTGGCAATGATCCTGGGGCTCCCGCCTCCTCGGAATTATTGGAACATAATATGTCTGAAAGAGTTAATTGAGTTTGTAGGTGAAGTTGGTTGGTGTAAAAAACATAATAAATACAATTATATTAATTTGTTCACCACTAACATTGATGTATAAGTAAAATTACAGCAATCGCATAATATTTATCTACTTAATTTTAGAAAGTTTAATTTAAGGCCATGATTGTCTACCCCCAAAGCCGTATATTTCACCATTCCTGAGTCATACTGTGATACCCTGGGCTCATAGCAATTACAACTGAAGCATCGAAAAACAAAGAAAGTATTGTATTTATAAATTTGCGATTTCCCAAACCATGACCCGTCCTCAAACCTTACAATATTCCTGAATAATTATGTTGATGCCAAGGTTTCGTTATTAAATAATGTGATGGATATACTGAAAAATAGTTACTGAAGAAATATCGCTATAAGCTGTCTGGTCTACTTGACTAATGATCGCAGCACTGGATAGGCCTACATTGAAGGAAACGGCATCTGCACAAATAAGGCCTCCTTGATCAGGATTCGAGAAGAGATATGAGGTGCTGCGGCAACGACCTATGTAATCCATTGGTTTGTATTTGTCTTTTTTTTTTATCTTAATACCAAGTTTTCTTGTGGTCATAACCAGAATACTATGTGGTGTGATAAGAAATATAATATAGGGTATGACGTGTTTTGGTTAAGGGGAGATCTCCACTTAGGGATTTTGTTCTTGACCCCTTTCTCCCTCACGTTTAGCCCCATTGCTTTTGATATTATAAAACGTTTGCCCCATTAGTTTAACGATTTTAAGAACTTTCACCCCATATTAAGACCTTTCGTGCCATTCAGGTGTCGATTTTATCCTGGCGAGCGATAGCGAGCCTGTAATTTAGTAGGAACCGGCCTTCGGCCGGGACATTTTTCTACCGAAAAATGTACAAATTTATCTTGAAAGGGACTCAAGGGGGTGTAATTTTAAGCTTGCTGGAGGTCTAGTGAACAAACTAAATACCTCTCCTTAATACCTGCAGTAACTCGTATTGACAGCTTCGAACATCATGGTGAGATAGAAGGTGATGAAGAGAGGAATGGAGGAAGGTTGAGGAATATAAATATAAATGCTTATACACACACACACACACACACACACACACACACACAGACACACACTTAAATATGTGTGTGTGTGTGTAGAGAGAGAGCGAGATTTTATTTTATTTTATTTGATTGTTTATTGAGATAGTACACATACAACAAATTACAAATACATTGTCTCAAAAGGTGAAAGGTGATTATACATTCCTTTACCCTACTCATATTATACTTATATGTATACACACGAAAAACAAAACATTAAATATAAATCTGTGAATAACAGACCAAAGCCAAGCTGAGGCTGGTTCCTACGGCTTATTATATTTTTGTAAATACCCCAATATAAAAGAGAAAAGGTTCAGGGTAATACCCTAAATCCCAAAAAGGGTTGTTAGCTACCCTAATTTCAATCAAAGCTTCCTCCCGCCCAAGATAATCCCCTGTTTCCGGGGAAAATCCCTCCCACTCTTTGGCTCCACTGTTCTAAGTGGGCTTATATGTATTTGTACACACACGTACATATATACATACCGGTATACATATACATACACATATATACATATATATATATACATACATACACACACACACATACATACATGTGCACACACCTAAAAATATACATACACATATACAGTACATACATATATGTACGCATATACACAACAAATTACATACATACACACACACACAAGCATCTACATATATATACACACAAGTACATACCTATACATAATAATAATAACTACTATAACAATAACAATTGCTAGCGTTGATGCAATTCTATACTTTTTTTTGTATGTGTTCTTATCTTATAATATGCTTTATATTTTTACATTTGGTTATGATTTGACCAATTTTATTTTGGTTGAACATCCATATTATTTGTTCCTCTACACTATCTATCATATTGTTTCTATAGTTCTCTTGATGTTGGCACTGCAAGATATAATGCCGCAGTGTGTGTGACATCTTCGTTGTTTACATAACTGGCAGCAAGTTTCATGATCTCCTTTAGGTACACCTAACTCCCACATATATTTATATCCTAGGCTGAGACCCGTACAAAAGGAATCCTTCCAAGCACTTCTATAGGATCCATAACTAAAGCTAGTTCTCCGTGCAATATTTTTAAAATTATGAAATGTCGAGCTGTTTGAGTGTTTTTCTTCAACCATGAATAGTTCCTTATCCTTTTGTTTTTTTCTAATTATAGGTTTAATTTGTTTGAGCGATAGAGTGCACTCTATGTCAATTACATCTTTATATATTCCCACGTGTGATGGTATCCACGTGAATTATACTATTCTCCCATTTTTCGTAATTCATCTATAATAATTTTGCACTGAGAAACTAGCATTTTATACACTGGTTTTCTGCTATTTAAAGACTCCAAAGCACCCCTACTGTCTACAAAGAAGCACACATCACCTTCCCCTCCCCTCACTTGTCTTAACCCGAATAACATGGCATATAATTCTGCTTGGGTGGAAGAGACATTGTCACTTATTCTATATGTATACTCACTTTGTACGTTATCATTATTTATGTTATCACTCACTAATATCCCACACCCAGCTCTTCCATTATCCCTGACTCAACCATCACAATATACATGTGCTACACCATTATTTATGTTATCACTCACTAATATCCCACACCCAGCTCTTCCATTATCTCTGACTCAACCATCGCAATATACATGTGCTACACCATTATTTATGTTATCACTCACTAATATCCCACACCCAGCTCTTCCATTATCCCTGACTCAACCATCACAATATACATGTGCTACACCATTATTTATGTTATCACTCACTAATATCCCACACCCAGCTCTTCCATTATCTCTGACTCAACCATCGCAATATACATGTGCTACACCATTATTTATGTTATCACTCACTAATATCCTACACCCAGCTCTTCCATTATCTCTGACTCAACCATCACAATATACATGTGCTACACCATTATTTATGTTATCACTCACTAATATCCCACACCCAGCTCTTCCATTATCCCTGACTCAACCATCACAATATACATGTGCTACACCATTATTTATGTTATCACTCACTAATATCCCACACCCAGCTCTTCCATTATCTCTGACTCAACCATCACAATATACATGTGCTACACCATTATTTATGTTATCACTCACTAATATCCCACACCCAGCTCTTCCATTATCCCTGACTCAACCATCGCAATATACATGTGCTACACCATTATTTTTTAGTTCACTTATTTTCTCCTCAACCATTAGTTTCATTTCTTCAGTCTTGAACATGCTTTTCTTTTTCTAAAGCTTGATCATGTTAATATTAACGCCCTTTTCCTCCCAAGGTGGAATTTGTTGTACTCTCTCGCCAACCATAAAATAGTTTGTTAGGTTGAATTGTTCTACTTTACCTATCAGCTCCTTCAGGTATCCTCTCTTGCCTTGCCTCCGGAAGGTTCGAATTTTGCGAATGCCGTCATTTACATAATTTGCCAATTTATTTCCGCTCCCTGATCTTAAGTGCCTCAATGGCGATATGATATTTACTTCCTCTATTTTATGGCGCAATGTTGATAAATTTAACTCTAGCCTCATGGCAGCTACCATCGCATTTTGGGGGCAGTTTAATACAATACGCATAGCTTCATTTTGGATGTTTTCGATTTTATCCAACCTTCCTTCGCCAAGGCAAGGGAGAACGGGGCTGGCATACTCGATAACCGGCCTAATAGTGGCGAGGTACATCATCCGCAGTACCTGCACACCTACACCTTGTACCACTCCAAGCTAGTGACCTCAAGGGTGCCATACGTGACTTACATTGTGTTTGTATATGGTTCAGCTCGGCATCTTTACTGTCTGACGTATATCCTATATAAATTCCCAAGTATTTGTAGCTCCTAACCCTATCTATATTTTTCCCATTTACCGTTAAATACTTATTACCCATGGCACGACACTGATTTTTTTTTTTTCATTAATAACTAACCCTAGTGTCTGCACTAACTGCCCAAATTTATTGAGGGCCAATTGCATGTTTTCCACACTACTACTTTGAAACATTATGTCGTCAGCGTATATGTTTGATTTAACTCCCGGACCTAACCTTTCTTGTGCTATTCTGTTAATTAAAACTTTAAAGAGGGTAGGACTTAATAGACCCCCTTAATAAACCCCTTAATACCCCGCCTTGTGGTGTACCCATATCGAGATTCTTTACCTGCGAAAGAGATCCTTGGTAACACACCTGTACTTTCCTTCCAAATAAATAATCGCCTATCTAGTTTTAAAAATGTCCCTTTACACCCATATTGGCTAATTCAAATAAGATTACCTTCCCATTTGCTTTATCGAACGCCCCGTTGAGGTCCACAAAAACCCTACAGTAGTCACCGTCGTGTGCTAGACACTTAATGACTGCATCAGATGTACCTCTCCCTTTTCTAAACCCATATACATTTTTGCTTAGCTTATTATCAATAACCTACAGTAGCCTCTCTAACACGATTCTCTCCATCATTTTAGACATACATGATGTGAGAGAAACAGGTCTGCTTTCTCCATTCGGCTTTGGGATGGGAATGATAATGGCTTTCTTCCACGCTCTTGGAAGCTTACCCTCCTTAACCCTTGTTTAGCGGGGCCGGACTTAAGTCTGTATACAAAAATCTGGACTATGTGGCGGGGCCTGACTTAAGTCTGTGTGCAATTTTGGCGCAATATTGGCTCTGAGAGAGAGACGAGCGACGGGAGGAGCGTAAGTTGCCTCATGACCACTCGCCATGGCTGCCGTGGGCCTACTGACATCTACTCCACACACATCCACCCTCACTCCCACGCTACACACGTAATTATGTAACTAAATTACCGTATTTTAGCGATTTTGCCCTTCGGTTGCACGATCGTTGCAAGACAACCAGTGATCGTAGAAGGATGGTTCAGGTGTCATTGGAAAGCTCAATTAACGCCCTTTCAGGGATACATAATTGTATTACGCTCTGGCTCTTGTTTATGCATGAAAAAGAGCACGGAAACAAGGCCATTTATGGTAAAAAAAAAAACGCTGGGCGGCACGGTGAAATATACTCCACCACCCGCTCTTATTGTGTTAAGGCTCATATTAAATAAACGAAGCAGGGGGCTAAAGAGAGAGAGAGAGAGAGGGTAAGGAGGGGGAGAGTAACTGCGTGGAGGAGAGTGGCGGTGAAAGGGGGAGGGATAGATACTTAATCGTCGGTATTTTAACTCTTTAAATAACATTACACCTGATGTGTGTAATTAGTTATTTGCTTCCCGAGTGAGCTAGGCTTATAATATAGCCCGTGTCTTGTGTAAAAATAAATGTATACAAATATTTACGGCATGCTAGTCTCGCACACACACACATACATACACACATACATACACACACAAATTTGACTCCTCCTTCTTCAAACCACATATCAACCCCGCCCCCTTTTATTTGAAGCGATTAAAGCGCCATCTTTTAACACTTAAAGAGCGGGGCCCAACTTAAGTCTGTATCCAAAAAACAGCAAGTTAGGAGCATTATTAAGGCTTTTAAAGGGTGCAAATGGCCGGGAGCACAGCAGGCCACACATCCGACACCCAGGGCTTACCGCCGCCCACTAACTCACCCTCCCTGTGTTCTCGAGAGGCCGGCAGTGTAGCCAGTAGTGAGCGTAGCTGGGAAAAATATACTGCTATACGCAAAACTCCCATGTTACTGGTACCACTGTATGAGAACCACGAGTGCTATGTAGCTCGTTCTGGTCTCATTTTGAAACTTTTAGCGCCTAGTCGTTTGCTGAATACATTTCTTTTCATGCAGATACTTGATTTATCATTCAGGAGGGCCTGAATATGCCCAAATAAGCCCAAAACCCCCCGCTAGACAAGGGTTAAAAGACAGGTGCACTAACAAAATTGCCTCATGGCCTTGACAACAGTTCTGTCGTAGACTGTACCTCCGGACATAATCATGAAGCCTATAATTTCAACGGTTGAGTACAGTAAAACCAGAAGGCCTTATTCCAGACTGAGCAAGACATCCAGTTTGAGTGTTACTCAGCCGTTCATGGTCTTACATTCGTCCACCTAAGATGCTTGGTTGTCTCCAAGTGGCTTGGTGTCAGCTCTGACCACTCGAAGCTGCATCGCCACTGTCTCGAGGTCCCATCTCGCAGTCTTGGAACCTCTCTCTCTCTCTCTCTTTCAAATGATACCGATTGAGAAGGAAATGTTTTGTTTCATGTAAGTGACATGCTTTCCAATGATTTAACAATCATGTCCTCTAGAGTAAGCTTCTCCGATACATGTTAAATTCCAATAACAAGAATATATAACAAAATGACCCTTTTCTATCAAGCCCTGAACCATGGAGTTAATTGACCTTAATACACAATGTGAGAATAATGCTTTGCAATAAACATTTCACTACACCAGTGGTTATCGGTTTTCCTTGTCATTAGTCATACTACAAGTTTAAGTAGCACTAACTGCAACATAATATATTATTAATATCAATATGAAAAAAAGGAAGAGAGCCAGACATGTTATCATTTTGACAGTGTTAATGATATGTCAGACTTCTTTAACCCACTGACTTGACTGGACCCCAAGGGATATAATAATAACTGACACCCCAGACACATTTAAATTTTTGTATTTGTTCTGAAAACACATGGGATGGGTTAGTAATGAGGGAAAAACAACATAACACCCCTCACCTAGGTTATATGTGGAGGGGGCGGGGTGGGGGGGGGGGGGGGCGGGCGGGAACATCACTTGGTTCGATGCGCTTCTTCAAAACTCCCGCGCCTGCAGACGACAGCCAAGTGAGACAGTGTGGCTGATGTACGATGCGTCCAGCTTTCAAGTGACTCTTATTTACACCACCCGAGCATCATGCGTGCC
Organism: Paralithodes platypus; assembly: GCA_032716605.1. Lineage (NCBI taxonomy): Eukaryota > Metazoa > Arthropoda > Malacostraca > Decapoda > Lithodidae > Paralithodes > Paralithodes platypus. The sequence continues at coordinate 4,296,500 of CM064535.1, forward strand.
TCCATAGTTCATCAAATGGCAATACGTATCGCAGAATGTCATTGTAAGTGAAGTTACAGTGTGATAAGTGCATAAAGTCAAGTGTTATAAGTGCAAATGAGTGGCAAGCCTAGTGCGCATCATGGTTGCCATGGTGACCATCGGCCATCTTGCTCCCAGACAATAACAACACACACGAACACACGTACACACAGATTGCCTCCACCACATGACTCTCACACTCTATGTAGCTCTGAGTGCCTCCACAATGCGAGAAATAACAAGAACTATCACTGAAAGTCATTGAGAGTGTTGGTAAAGTGATATAAAGTGTATTTAGTCTAGTAATTACAATACAAAGCCCCGAGCATCCTGGCTGTCATGATGACGGCCGGCCATCATAAAACACATACGAACACACGCTATCACCACTAAACACAACTCTTGGCAAAGTTCCGTAGATAGTATATTTTGACTTTGCCTGTTCCACTGTTACTGCATAATATTTCGGTTACGATTATTGTATTGTGAGTGTGACTGTCACTTTCTGTATATTATGCGATAATTTATAAGCAGCTTGTAAGTGTTCAAGGGTGTGATAGTCCCTGAAACACTGTGTCAAACACAGGGCTACATCATGCCTGGGGAGGGGGAGGTTGAGATACGAGTCTACGAGAACTATTTAAATATTTTTCCAACTTCCGAATGTACACATAATTCAATTAAAACAGGATAGAGAGAGTGCGAAAGATGTATCATATTAACTTCTACTGTACCAACCCGGGGTATTTTACAATATATGTACCCCTCAATACTAACCCTTTTTGAAGTGTTGCCAGTACCTAGCAGCAAGGTATTCCAGTCTTGGTAGCGAATCCCGCTCACTATTAGCAGAGACCTAAGTAAATAATCAATACATATATAAAATATAAAAAATAAAAAAACTTAACTACGACAATCATGATATCGGTGAGCAACAAAAGCGGCATGTGCAGCACTGTGCTATGCATACTACTCCTTATTGGCTGGTGTATGATCTACCTTTATGATATCCACACTTATTGTCGAGGCTGTCAAATACTTCAGGTTTGTTTTTTAGATCACTTTCATAAACGGCAAGCCGAACACAAACTAACAATGAGTAAAGACATTTAGTGCCGTGTATGCTTGAATGGAGAAGTAAACTCACATCACAGGAAACGTTTGGATTGTTATAAAGACACAAATTACGACACCCTCTGGAACCCTCACCTGAAGAGGAATCCAGAGAGAGTAGAAACATGTTTTGTTGTTTTAGCAATAAATACGTTTCCTGTGAGGTGGGTTTGATTCTCCACAAGCAAATCAGAAAATATTATGCATAGTTAGATCTGCGGTCTGCCAATCAAACTGAACTCAGGTGTCTCAAGAAACTGCCAGCAGCCCCTTCTCTGTATCCTCCTACTTTCAAAGCCAAAGGCGGAAGATGTGCATACATGCACAACGAACTCACTTGCTCTTGTGTTCCCGATTTCGACTCCTGAATTCTCCACTTGATGGCTCAAGTTATCCTGTCACTATATACTAAATACTTCTGTGATTTCTATCTTTGCCCTAACTCTACTGACTTTCCCAAATTCTTCGACTTTTTAAACTCTAAAGTGGATCCATCTCTCCTTTCGCAGAAATCTTCATCTTAGGAAAAGTTAACGTTCACCACCGCCAATGGCTCTCCTCTCATTCTACTGACCAACCTGGTAAATGACCTAGAGCAATTGGTTTAGCAACCCACCCATATCCCGGAACGCTTAGGAGATCGGCCCAACATTCTTGGCTTGTTTCTAACTTCTACTGGTAAATGACCTAGAGCAATTGGTTTAGCTACCCACCCATATCCCGGAACGCTTAGGAGATCGGCCCAACATTCTTGGCTTGTTTCTAACTTCTAACCCTGCCTCTTATACTGTAGATCTTTTCTCTCCTTTGGGATCCTTCGACCATAATCTTATCTGTCACTTGTCCTATCTCTCCAGTATGGCTACCCGATCCTCTCAGCCGCCAGCGCTTTTGGCACTTTGGCGCTGCCGACTGGGAGGCTCTCCGGCAGTACTTCTTTGATTTCCCATTGATTGATTTTTGCTTCCATGGCCGGGAACCCTCGGAGAGTGCTTAACACATTACCGAGACAATCCTCTCGGGCATGGAAGCATACATTCCATTGTCTTGCTCTCACACTAATGCCAAAAAATATTAGTTAACTCACACTTATTCTACAATAAGGAGGAAGCATTCAAAGGGTACCGATGCCTTCAAATTCAAAAATCTCATTCTTCCCATGTTTTTGCCCAGAATCAAGCCAAATCTGTTTTTCTACTCGCCAATCACTCTTTCATCAATAATAAATTAACTGAACTATCCAACTCTAGCTCTTCCCAAGCTTTCTTGCATCTAGCCAAAATCCTATCCAACTATTGTTCTTCTTCATCTTTCCCTCCTTTTCTCCACTCTGATGGCACTGCCGTCAATTCTTCCTCTGACAAAGCTGAACACTTTGCCCAAACTTTTCTAGCTCCGGTGCTATTCCTCCCTCTCCATCTTTTGCCTAATATCTTAATATCTTCTACAGATGTACTTTCTACCCTCTCTGGGCTAAATACTAAGAAAGCGTATGATCCGGATGGTGTTCCTCCTGTTCTAAAAATTGTGCTTCCGTGCTGACTCCCTGCCAAGGCAAACTCTTCCATCTCTGCCTCTCCTCTAACTTCATCCTTTTTTGCTGGAAGTTTGCTCTCATTCAACCTATCCCAAAGAAGGGTAACCGCTCTCAACCCTCCAACTATCATCCAATTGCTCTCAGTTTTTGAAACTATTCATACTTTAAACATTCTTAAGCATCTCTTTTCCCATAATCTACTCTCAGATCGACCGTATTGATTCCTTAATGGTCGTTCTACTGGTTATTTTCTTTCATATATTACTAAATCCTGGTCATCCTCCTTTCGGGACTTTGGTGAAGCCTTTTCTATTGTGCTAGACATATCGAATGCCTTTGATAAAGTTTGGCACAAATATCAAGATTCTAAACTACCCTCTTTCGGTTTGCATCCCTCTATCTGTGCCTTTATTGCCAATTTCCTTTCTGGCCATTCCATAGCTGAGGTTGTGGATGGCCATCGTTGAATTCCTCAACCTATCAACTCCGGTGTTATTCAGGGTACTGTTCTATCTCCAATTATCTTTCTAATATTCATTATTGATCTTCTCAACTGTACCTCCAGTCTTATCCATTCATATGCTGATGACTCTACCTTACAATACTTAACTAGTTTTTCAGAACTCCCCAGCAAGGAATCACTCAAAAAGTCACATGATGATGCCATAAAGCCCCCTTCTTCTGACCTATCGACCATTTCCATTCGGGGCAGAGAGAATCTTGTTGTTTTCAATGCTTCCAAAACCCAGCGTCTCCCTTTATCCACCCATCAAAAACTCCCAAAAGACTTTCTCTTGTACTTCAACAATACACAAATCAACCCTTCATCTTTTCTCAGTATTCTCGGTCTCTCATTTTCTTCTGACCTCACTTGGAAAGACCATATTACTACCCTTGCTAAAACAGCTTCCCAGAAGCTGGGTTTGCTCAACCGCCTCCAGGTGTTCTTTACCCCTGCACAGCTTCTTGCTCTGTACTGAGAAGCAGTGTATCCATGTATTGAGTATTGTTCACATGTGTGGGGAGGATCCTCACACAGCACTTCTTGACAATGTAGAAAAGAAAGCCTTTCGTCTCATTAACTCACGTCCTCTCACTGTGTAGTCTCTCTCTCTCTTCACCACAATATTGCATCTTCTCTCGCTATTCTACCGATATTACAATAATCAGTGTTTCTCAGAACTATTCTATGTAACCAATGTAACACCCGTCTTGCAACATAATCCCACCCCTACTGGGTGCAACTCTCCAACCTATGAGTGAAACAATATTCCCAATCTTTCTTCGATTCAACAGCTGAGCTCTGGAACTCTCTCCCTGAATCCATCTTGCCCTCCTCCTATGACTTAAATTGCTTCAAACTCAGTGTGTCTAGGCAGTTTGACTCGAACATTCCTTGGTTTTGTCCATGTCACTCTTTCAACTCTTGGGAAGGGACTCGTCACTGGCAGTTGTGGCTTTTGTCTCCCACATTCACATATGAAATATATATATATATATATATATATATATATATATATATATATACTGTATATATACTGTATATATAATGTATATTTGCATCTAGAGACACAACATATTCCACTGCCATAACCCCTTGAATATTATGACGCATTTTGACAGCTTATTGTTTTTGTTATTAGGTAAATTGTTGAGCTTTGGAAGGATGAATGGGAGTCAATAGAGGAATCAAGTTAGTCTTGGCGCCTTAGATTCCTAGAAGTTCTTCCTAAACTGCATAAAATCGTCTAATGCTAGCCAGAACAGACTGTCAAGTTGTGTCAGCTCCGAATATTATATAAATAATATCTGAAGGTGAATGTACTATATCAAATATAAATAACACCACATAATTTAGGCGGAAAACTATCTGCAGCATAAATTGCGTGGACATTTTTTGAAAGCATCAAAAAGATATAGCCTTTTACATAAATATGCTTGTTCCATTTCACAAATAATTTCGCCAAAGGAAATACAAGTTCAACAATATTACATATTCATGGAAGAAAGGTTGCATTTTCCACATAAGCAAAATGATGTTGAACTTAATTTATAAACCCAATGTAATTACTATTAACTGCATAATTAAGGTAGAACAGTATGTACAGTACATATTATATATATATATATATATATATATATAAATATAGGAATGTATTGTGTACTTACTTACTCTAGTTGTATTGCGGGAGTGAGCATGCTCGTTATTTCCCGCCTCCTATATGTGTAGGTGTTATATGTATCGTTGGAATGGCTGTGGATGTGTGTGTAGTCTGTATTTTTAGCCAATTGGCGACATCGGAAACTAAGGCTTAGGGTGGATCTGTATGGTACCATTCTCACTATAGACGGTACCGTCTCGCCCGAAGGCTTAGGTAGCCATCAGCTTAGGTAGCCATCAGCTTAGGTGAACCATATGATACCCATCTCGCCTTGAACCATTTTTGTGTGTGTGCGTGTGTGCGTGTGTGTGTGTGTGTGTGTGTGTTACCTGGATAACTATAAGCGTTTAGTGTTAACACTTTCAAACTAATAAGGTCTGGTTTTGATTATGCTAACTACCAGCAAGCGTTTTAGTAATTCTTGACCATTATCTGTTAGTCAAGGAATTAATTAAGATAATACTTGCACACTCTGTTTTCTTTTAATTCAAACGTTTTGCGTTATCTAGCGATGAAGATACAAGATGTAAGCTGATTGAAAGGAAATGAGTATTTCTTCTATGGTATGACTGAGACAAAAGGCAAAACTGCCTTTAACGAGTAACTTCCTCAAAGTTGATAGTGTGATAGAGAACCAACTTAGGTTAGAGTCAATATATCTAGACGCAAGGAGCTTGAAGTAGAGTAAGTAATAGGATGAGGGAAAGATAGATTGAGGGAGAGACTTCCACAGTTTACATGTTGGGTTTGAAGGCTAGCTAGTGAAGTAATACCTCAGTGTTTTTCTTATTGTGTACAGTCATAATCAACAGTATCCGCCTTCACGATATAACTGAGTGATGGCATTCTTTAGTTGAATATATTATAATTGGGTGTGGCCGTTTTGTATTTCTGAACAGTTCTTAAACATTTGTATTGTCATTTGTCAACCATAACCAATATCATGTTATCCATATCACTGTGATGACAATGGAGGATTACTTTAGTAGACCACGTTTACTTTTTTCAAGTTAGTATCTAGTTTATCTAGCACAGTGGATAGCGTCGTGGACTGCAGGCCAAAAGGACCTCAGATTGAATCCACGCCTACCGTCAGGGGCTTTTTAGAGGTGATCTGATCGTACCCGTTCTACAAATACCCTGGCTACACCGCCACGTTAAGAAAACACCCCCTATATCGTCACCAATGCATAGCATAGAAGATATCCAACCATATTGAAACATTCTGTGAACGACTATATAGCTGTTCTCTCCTAATCAAGTGACAATCAAGTATAAATAAGGTGTCGTCTAGTGAGGCAAAAAGGAAGCAGCCAACACCTCGAAGTTTCAATTGATAATCTCGGAGCCTAGTACGAGTATATAGGCTACTACAAAGCCTACAGTCCCGAGGTTGAGATATAGAACAAAAACATGTAGGCCAGAAATATCAATTCTAAACTCTTGTAACTCAGGAAAAGGTGGATCAAACGGGCTGTATTTTCCACACCTATTTATTGGTCAACTTTTCCCAAAGGGTAGACACACCAGCTCAATTAATGTAACCCTGTTAGAATTATTAAATGTTGAGGTTAGGATCTCTGGCCTACTTCTAATAATCAGGGTAGGTAAAACTTGTAAAATTGAACGTCGTCCGGTCTACGACTAAAGGAAATAGCTTTATCCTCATAATGTTGGGGCGTATTATATTAACGCCTAAAAACTCTTCTTTATAGCTTCATATTTTATTATATTTGTTTTTCTGACAACAAATATTCTGATGTATCAAGGTATCCATCTCATTCTAACTGTTGTAACAATATGATTTATACATTATTGCATACATGCACAAGAGGCTAGGTGTTTATGATTATAATTGTGTTTGAATTGTGGGTATATGTTTTGATGTGTATAATTTAGTCCGTATTATTATATGTACAATTTGAAATGTGTATTTTTGTATACTATTGCAAATAAGTGTTTCGCTTATTATGAATTTTCATTCCAACTATGGTCTATTCGCCATAATTAAACCGTGCTAATAACATTCACATATATACTTATTGTTAACTATCCGTTTATTTGCCTCAAAACAGGAAAAGGAACTTCTATCTCTGCCTCCCAGGTTTCTGTTATCTTTGCCGCTCACTGGGCTAAAAATAGTTACTACGGCTCTGACAGTCAAACTTTCCCAGCTGATAAGACACACCTAACTTCTGCCTCATGCTCTATTTACTATTCTCTCTCTCTCTCTCTCTCTCTGTTTCGTGTAATACTTAAATAAGTTTTATTGTAGAAATACGAAAAATCGGTACCGAACCAAGAAATTACAAGATGGATTGCATGACTTCTCACACCGTGAAGGCACTGCAATAAACCCACTACATACATACAAAATACGCGCAAACGAAATGCTACATAATATTTCTAGCAGCTTAATGGACATAGTGAATCATACATATGTACACCGATTTTTTTATGTATTAATTTATTCATTTTTTTTTTACTATTATTATTATTATTATTATTAGTTATTTTTATTTTTTTGCCAGACGCCGTAATTCCCATGACCATTAGGCGTGTGTCACTAATCTCCAGGTCAAGTTGCTTGGGCTTGACATCTACCAATAACATTTTGCCAGTGAGGCCTTGATCCGCCGACGTTGTGTGTCTTCATTACAACCCAAACTAATACAGAATAATCCGGAAGAACCAATTCGAAAACCATTGTCTATAGACTTCTCAAACGTTCGCAAAGAAGGTATACATAAATGTACAGTAGTAGCCACCATAAACGTCACCACTATGACCTTGTTCACGGATGTTATTCAGAGGAACTCCGTGTAGAATAATACTACTTCAGCTTTGGTTCACGTTGAGGAGGGAATGTCACAGGTCATCCTGGCGGTTATCAAAATATGTCTTCACTATATATAATATAAATGTTGAAATCGGAAAATGTTATGCTATAAAATTCACAATTGAACTACATTACTAGCTTGATGTATAGTATATACTATACGTACGACCGACATTTTGAATATCTGGACCTGTGGCAAGGGTCACTTTACCACTATAAACGAGACCTGAACCCCCATCCAACAACTTCCTCCCAATACGACCACAAATATAAGATTCAGGTGTACGGTTTGGGAAGTGGACTCGTGGTGGTATTTCTTTTAATACGGGGAGGGGGGGTATTTGCTCCCTAGATCTCTATCAAGCTTAATCCATCCTGCCCTGGTGTCATTTTAAAAGGACACACCTTGCAAAGGCCTGGAGCCCGGGTGTCCTTTTAAACTCTGAAAGCTTACCTAAGCGTGCTTTGAAAGCCGCGTGGCAAAACGTTTGTAAACAAACCCGATCGGAGTGCCGCCCAGCGGCAACAACAAGAAGGCGAAGTCCGACCTTGTCCGCCATTACCAGTTAGTGAAAATTAGTCTCCCAAAGTGTCCGATATTGCTAAATTTGCAGCAAAACAGCCAAAACTCTCTCCACGGAAATCATCATCACACCTGAACCAGTTGACCTAGAGAACTCTACTTAACGCCAGTCTACAGATACAAGTAAGGGCTACATTTTGATATTCATTTGAAATCTCTAGCAGTTAAAATAAATAAAATAGGCCTATGTTTACATACAACGTTTTTTGGCCAGATCGCCCGGATTGGAGTGCCGTCATTTATAAAGGCTAGCCCAGGGAGAAACGGTTAAAAAAAAAAAAAAAACACACACGCACAAAGACTCTTCTTTGTGTTAAATGTGTTTAATTTTTTTCACTAGAAAAATATCCTGGCCGAAGGCCAGTTTCTCCTAAATGACCGTGCTTGCAGACGCTCACCAGGAATATATATTCTAAATCTTACTAACTCTTGGTCATCCTCCTTTCGGGACTTCGGTGAGACTTTTTCTATTGCACTAGACATATCGAAAGCCTTCGATAGAGTCTGGCATAAATCTTTAATTTCTAAACTACCCTGCTTCGGTTTCTATCCCTCCATCTGTGCCTTTGTCTCTAATTTCCTTTCCGGCTGTTCCATAGCCGCGGTTGTGGACGGCCATTGTTCACTTCCTCACCCTATAAACTCCGGTGTTCCTCAGGGCTCTGTCCTATCTCCTATTCTCTTTCTAATTTTTATAAATGATCTCCTTAACTGTACCTTAATTCCCATCCATTCATACGCAGACGACTCAACCTTACACTACTCCATTAGTTTTTCAGAACGCCCCAGCCAGCAATTCCTCAACGACAAATGTAATGAAGCCATAGAACTCTTAAATTCTGATCTTAATACTATTTCCAATTGGGGCAGAGAAAACCTTGTTAACTTTAATGCTTCCAAAACCCAATTTCTCCATCTATCTACCCGTCAGGATCTCCCAGCGGACTATCCCTTATTCTTCAACAATACAAAAATCAACCCTTCATCTTCTCTCAATATTCTTGGTGTCTCTTATTCTTCTGCTCTCATTTGGAAGGACCATATTACCAGTCTTGCTAAGGCAGCCTCCCAGAAGCTGGGTGTGCTCAATCGCCTTAGGGGGTTCTTTTCCCCAGCACAGCTTCTTGCTCTGTACAGGGGCATAGTGCGCCCTTGTATTGAGTATTGTTCACATGTGTGGGGAGGTTCCTCTCACACCGATCTCCTAGACAAAGTTGAAAGGAAGGCCTTTCGTATCATTAACTCCCGTCCACTCACCAACTCTCTGCAATCTCTCTCTCTCCGCCGCAATGTTGCATCTCTCTCGCTATTCTATCGCTACTATAATAATCAGTGTTCCTCAGAGCTATCCCAGTGCATACCACCTCCTTTACGTAGGGCACGTGGTACCCGTCTTGCAACTCAATCCCACCCCTACTCTGTGCAACTCTCCAACCCAAGAGTGAAACGTTACTCTCAAACTTTCTTCTACTCATCAGCTGAGCTCTAGAACTCTCTCCCAGAATCAGTCTTTCCCTCTTCCTATGACTTAAATTGCTTCAAACTCCGTGTGTCCAGGCATTTTGGCTCGAACGTCCCTGGATTTTGGCCCTGTCACTCTTTCAACTATGGGGGAGGCACTCGCTATAGGCAGTAATGCCTTTTGCCTCCCTCAATCACATAGAAAAAAAAAAAAAAAAAAAAAAATATCGACACCTAAATGACACAAAAGGTCTTGATATTAGCAAAGAAATGGGACAAAAGGTCCCTAAATCACAAAACTGATGGGGCAAACATATAAAATATCAAACATTAGAGTGTTAAAAATGAGGAAGAAGGGGATCCAGAAAATATACTCCCATTATCTTCATGATTAACGCTACTCTCCACATATCTAACACGTGGCTTAGCCATAATATACTCCCATTATCTTCATGATGAACGCTACTCTCCACATATCATGTGGCTTAGCCATAATATACTCCCATTATCTTCATGATGAACGCTACTCTCCACATATCTAACACGTGGCTTAGCCATAATATACTGCCATTATCTTCATGATGAACGCTACTCTCCACATATCTAACACGTGGCTTAGCCATAATATACTCCCATTATCTTCATGATGAACGCTACTCTCCACATATCTAACACGTGGCTTAGCCATAATATAACAATTGATAATGTTAAACACGTGGAAATCAAATCTGGTTAGGCTTTTAGATAGTTTATATGGCAGCATCTCTTCCATTGGCCAGTAACATTAATTATGAAACGTGGCATGCTGAAATTGATATAACCATTCCACGCATCAGAGAGAGAGAGAGAGAGAGAGAGAAAGACCGAGGGCGAGAGAGAGGTGGGGGGGGGGGGGGGGGTGTAAGAAAGCTATTAACTTTAAGATGATAAAACTAGTATGACTTAAATCATGTGCTTAAGTTCACAAACGACCCAATAAATTAGTCTCCCCGAAGTTGGGTGTCACTTGACGGCTCTGTGGTATCACTTGGTAAATAATGACGAGCTTCCTTTTGGAACAGACTATTACACCACCAGAAAACATTATATTACCATTAATCATATCTTTGTATTATATACAGTATCCAATTTCAATATAATTATCGCAGAAGAAAAAAAGAGTTTTTGCTTTTTATCGAATATAGAAAGATATTTAGTTATGACGACATGTTTAGTCTAGGATGAAACTTTTCAAAAAACAAATACAGCTTATATATTATAGTGGTAAATTTTGTATTCAGGTCAAAGATGGTACAGCCTCATGTTTTCCTTGTAATATTGTGGTGAGGTAGGGACAATATTTATCGGCTTTACATTCCGTTATATATTTAAATTGTTTCAAAAACTACATTAGCGAATTTGTTCAGGGTTATCTTATATATTTGAACAAGTGAGACTTGTTATAAGCGCTGATGCTACTGAAAATATGTACTTCAGCTTATTTTAACACATTTAAAAACTTAATTTGACAAGTATTTCGCCAATGGATGGATCCAATTATATAAGCAAACAATATATTTATTATTAGGCTAGTGCAAATCTGGTATTTGATGAGTCCTAACGAGGCAAATTAATATATATATATATATATATATATATATATATATATATATATATATATTATACTGTATATATATACTGTATATAACCCCGACCGACTACGGGCAAGCTTATGGACATTCTGAGAATTGGTACATGGTACGTGAGTGGCATGAATGATGGCACAAAAGAGAGAGAGGTCATGATAGTGTTAGTGAATGCCAGGCTGGATGTATGTGGAATGACGGAGACCAAATGGAAGGGTACAGGTGTGAGAGAGTGGGAGTGTGGAATGGGTGTGTGTGCTGGAGTGAGTGAGGGAGCAGGGAGAGAAGGTGCGTGTTTGTTTGTAAGTACCAAATGGAAGGAGCGTGTAAGAGAATATGGGTCTGTGGGTTTAAGGATTCTATGGGTGAGAATGAAAGTCGGAATATAAACGTGGGTGATTGTGTGTGTGTATGCTCCGACAGAGGATACACTTGTAAGAGAGAAAGAGGAGTTCTGCGTGAAAGTGGAGGCGTGCCTGGATAAGTTTGACAAGAACGAAAGAATATATCTGATTGGGGTTATGAATGGTAAGGTGGGTGACAGGAAAGTTGATGGAGTGGTGGGAGGGTGGGGGGTACCGTCAGAGGTGAATGGGAATGGTAGTGCACTTGTGGACGTATGTGTGAGAAGGAGGTTGTGGATAGCTAACACCTTCTTCCGGCACAGTATGATACACAGGTACACAGGTACTCATGGAAAGTGGTGTAGACGATGAAGGATAAGGAGAAAACAGTGGTGGAACGAAAGACACTAATTGATTATATCATTGTGTGGATGAACGAATGAAGAAATCTGTACTGGATGCTAGGGTGTATAGGGGTATTGGAGGGGGTCTGTCGGATCATTATGTAGTAGTAGCTAAAATTAGGATACAAAAGAAGGGGGTGAGGAGAGCTGGAGGGAGGCGAGAGGAAGGAGGAATGGTGAGGAGGGTTGAGAGGCTAAAGGAGGAGGAAATCAGGGAAGAGTACAGGAGAGCAGTAGAAAGACGACTAGGTGGGTTCGACCTGGAAAATATGGAGGAAGTGGAGGAGATGAGCAATGTGTTTAAGGAAGAGATTTGTGCAGTATGTGAGGAGGTGTGTGGAGTGAGGAGAAGAGGGAGAGGAGTGAAAGGTACAGCATGGTGGATAGAGGAGGTAAAAATAGCTGTGGAAGACAAGAAGAAAGCGTATAGAGAGTGGTTGGGTAGTAGAGGGAATGAAGATTTGGAGAGGCAGACACACGCGAGGTACGTGGAGAGAAAGAGAGTGGTGAAGAGAGTAGTGAAGGAAAGTAAGAGAAGAGTAGATCAGGAATTTGGAAGTAATCTGAGCGTAAAATGGAGGGAGTGTAAGAAACTGTTCTGGAAAGAAGTAAAGAAAGTTAGGGAAGGTAGCAAGGGAAACAGTAAGGGTTTGAAAGATAAGTCGAAAGATGGAGGGAGTACTTCAACGAGTTGCTAAATGTAAGGAATGAAGAGCCAGCAAACATAGTTGGATATGGTATGGGAGGGAGAAGAAGAGAAGTAGTGGAGGAGGAGGTGGGGATCAGGAGGTCAGAAGTGTGGGAAGCCATGAAAAGAGTGAAGTTGGGGAAAGCACCAGGAACAGATGGAGTGTGTGGAGAAATGTTGAGGTATGGTGGTGAGATAGTGATCGAATGAGTATGGACAATGTGCAAACTACCATGGGAGAAGGGGAGTGCACCTGATGACTTGAAGACTGGCATAATAGTTCCCCTATATGAGGGAAAAGAGGAATGTGTGGTAACCTCCGACGAATATGTCTTATAAGCGTAGTAGGGAAGATGTATAGTAGGGTAGTGATTGAGAGAGTGAGAGTGAGAATGGAGAAATGGATAGGCGACGAGCAGGGAGATTATAGGAAGGGAAGAGGATGTGTAGATCAGATTTTTACCCTAAATTGTGTTGTGGAGAAATATCTGGAGAATCAACAAGAGCTGTCTGTTGCCTTTATGGACTTGGAGAAGGCCTATGACAGAGTGGATAGAGAAGGTATGTGGAAAGTACTTAGAATATACAGAGTAGATGGCATGTTTCTGAAAGCAGTGAAAAGCATGTATGAGGGTGCAAAGGCGGTAGTACGTGTGGTGAATGAGCAGAGCGAGTTCTTTGACCTGAATGTTGGGTTGGAACAGGGGTGTGTGATGTCCCTGTGGTTGTTTACTGTATATATGGATGGAGTCATGAAAGAAATACTAGGAAGAGCAGTGGATGTTGGTGTATCGCTGAAAAGGGAGGGAAATGAGTGGAAGCTGCCAATACTGCTGTTTGCGGATGATACAGTTCTGATGAGCGATAATGAATGGGAGTTGCAGGGTCTGGTAAATGAGTTTGGAACAGTGTGCAAAAAACGGAATTTGAAGGTAAATGCAGGGAAGAGCAAGGTTATGGTCTTCGAAAGGGGTGAAGTCACAGAGTGTGAGGTGAAGTTGAACGGTCAGGCTATTGAGATCGTCTACTCTTTTAAGTGTCTGGGCAGTATGTTGAGTAAAGATGGGACTATGGATGAAGAAGTGCGGGAGAGGGTACAACAGGGGAAGAGGGTTGTAGGAACGCTGAAAGCAGTAACAAGAAATAGGGTGGTCAGTATGGAAGTGAAGAAGTCCTTGCATGACCGTGTGGTAATCCCAACACTGACTTACGGAAGCGAAGCATGGACGTTGGTTGAGAGACTCAGACCAAGAGTGAGAGCGGTGGAAATGAGTTATTTAAGAAGTGCGTGCGGAATTACATGGAGGGATAGACATACGACTGAGGAAGTAAGAAGGAGGTGTGGTGTGGAGGTAAATGTGCTGGAAAGTGTGAAAAGGAACAACTTGAGATGGTTCGGCCATATGGAACGTATGGAAAGCGAGAGAATGACTTAAGATGGTGTACGAGAGCGAGGTGGAAGGACAGAGAGGGAGAGGTAGACCGAAGGAGAGGTGGAAGGATAGAGTGAGGAAGTATATGGATGAAGACGGTGCTGGTTGCGAGGAAGGGCGTCGACTGACTGGGGACAAAGGTGAATGGGGACGGTTTATTCGTGGCCACCCCTTCGGGGATCACGGCGTCGGGCAATAGATATATATATATATATATATATATATATATATATATATATAATATATATAGTTATAATCAAATACAAAGGCAAGTTATACAATAGGTACATAACAACAATATGATTTATACATACATGTATATTGGTTCACACACAATGATTAGAAACATACAACGAAACATACACAATTCACAAGAGAAGTAGAGAATCATAGTTGTAATTAAGTTAGTGATGAAATAACTCGTGTCCTTTAAACGCATGCTCTAAATATTTAATTAACACATGCAAAATATATTTATGCAATTATCTCTAAGATCAAACAAAGCTTCGGTTTTATTCAAGTTGGAGTACATAGGATAATTTTATTCACATGGAAATGGTTTACAATGTGTTTTCTGTGTTTAAGTTATACGAATTGAGTTAGCATAGTCAGTCTTTCTTATTGTCGCTAGGTCACGTTTTCTCTATTCATTCGACTATAGTTTTAATCGCTGTACATATTATATGCATAATTAACAAAATGGGAATCACTAAGATCGGTTGTGGAGGTGTCTTCGAAATTGAATGTCTACTATTTAATATCCCATATTATGTTGATGCGGGAGTGCTGAATGTTAAGCTTACGATTAAAATAACAAGAACAGAATATGTGTTTTGTTTTTTTAACCTTTTCACGCATTTATGACGCAGAGGTTGCCAGATTAGCAATAAGAAATAGTTCTCTCACTCTTATAATTACCTCTCCAAAATTAGTTTTCTGCCCACAGCTTACTCAAAGACAACTGCAGAGGTTGAAGTAACTAAACTCAAGGTTTCTAAATACCCCTGATGGTAACAAAGGCTTTAAAGTATCCCCAATAGGCTCAAAATCGCGTCATATGTCGGAGAGGGTTAAAAGGTTGTAACATTGTTTATCAAGAAGGGACTCTAACAGTTACAAATGCAATACTACTATTTAATTTAGTTCTTTCCCTGGTGTCGAAGAGGGACTTGGTGAGCTTTCGTGAACTTGGCGAGCTGGGCTTTTGTTACAGCACTCATCTATCATGGGCGTCTGGTTAGGTCAGGACTTCTTCTGGGTGCAACTTGCAGATTCTCTCTTCTCTCCTTCACAGATGCTAGGTCTCAAACTGCTAGCTGTGCGAGGGTCTTAATCACATGCAAGTGAAAGGTTAAAAGTTATTCTCTGCTTACACAGCTCTAATCGATGACTTAGAGAATGAGCACTGAGCTTCAGTATTATGTTAGGTTGCACTTTTAGTGGTGTCGTACAAGAGTCAGTCTTAGGACCTGATGTGCTAGTCTCGGACCTAGCAGATTGACCAGAGCATTTGATGTATTCAGTCTTTAGACCTGAAGAGCTAGTTTCGTACTTGCCAGGTTCACCATAACATTTGATAATATCAGTCTTAGGACCTGATTTGTTATGATATAACCTAGCATTCCTAGTCACGTACCTGAGAATGGATCAGTCTTTAGACCTGGACTGGTTAGTATCGAACCTAGGGGAATTAATTCTACAGGTTGAGTGACATAGTCTGTCTTATTTCGGAGTATTCTAGTTTCTGCTAAGTGCGGGCTAGAATGACACAATCTGGTGTTGTTGCTGTCTCGGTGGCTTCCGACGGCATGGTGTTTGATGTTGGTACGCGTGGGAACATCTGCGCACATAAAGGCCATGCAGGTAATCTCTCCTGGTACTCTTTATGTTATTTTGCCCTGGTATTTGGGGTGTCCTGTATGGCTGCGGTGTAGTGGAGAATAGCTTGGACATTCGTCCTGACTGTCGGAGGCTTACACCAGAGAAGCTCAGATAGTACAAAGTGTGACGCCTCCCGGCGCTGGCAGAATGGTTGCGTGGGGCATTGCAGCTCGCTGGCGCTCGCCAGGATGGGGGGATAGGCTACAGTTGTCCTAGAATAATCTGCTTTATTTCATTAGGGTTGTGTTGCCACAGACAGTCTAGAAATGGTCTTTGTTTTGGTCTGTGACCGCGCCTTATATTTTATATTCACTATAATATAAATGTTGCTTGTGTGGGAAGCGAGCGAGAGAGGGTGAGGGAGTACACCTGGCAGCGGGGGGGGGAGCTATGCCGCGGATCGCTTGGGCGCTGACGGCGTTGGCGACCGGGTGGTCAACTAGTCCCTGCCCATCGCGGCTGCATGTTCTTTACCAGCTCAGAGCTTGCCTGACACGCGTATCGTCTACATCCTTTGCAATTCTGTCCCCCATACTCGCCACTTTGCATACTATTTCTCTCTCTCGACTTCTCCTTTCTCATTCTCTAATCTTTATTAAACTCAACATCCCTTCTGGTTTCAGCATAGACGTTCACCGTCGGCCAGTCGTATTGTACGCGAAGCTCTCAGATATTTCCATGTATTAGGCTTTAATGAGGTTTGGAGAGACGGACTTTTCCGTATGTGTCCTCTCTCGGGAAGGTTGTAGACCGGTATATGTCTCCCTGGCAAGGTGTTGAGTGATTCTGCTTGGTTATCTAAAGCTAGACTAGGGGTAAGGTTACTGTGTCGTTGTCTCCGATGTGTGCAGTGTTAGCTAAGCCCTGCACGACATCGACAGGTACTGTGGGAGCCTAAGTTGTCTTCAGGTGGGTTTACTTTGCGAGCACAGCGCTGTGGTGTGAGAGGGCCATAGCCTATCCCTCACAACATAGTGCTGCCTCTTTGTGTTGACTTCTGAGGGATCGCCAGGATAGAACTAGGTACTAGAGACCTAGATTTATCAAGAGAGCATCCCCGTCATATAACGTAATCTTCATTATACCACCCTCGGACAACGTTAGGCTACGAGCCGCATGCTCGCCCATTGTTGCCCTGCCTTGATACCCCAGCTAGACTTTATTAACTGAGCAGACACTGGTTAGAGATAAGCCCCCATTATTATATGTATGCAACATTATAATTCACTGCGCTTTTGAGCCGAGGTTGTTGTTGAGTTGCACAACCCTAGTAGGCTGTTGCATTGTGTCACGAAGTATTTCTTTAGTTGTCGAGCATTACTAGCTTTGCGCAGCCTTTATTATTCGCCTGCCTATTATTACTATATGTCCTAGCATTTATTGTGACCCGTATTCTGCATTATAATTGTTCAAGATTCTTTACGAACATCTTCCCAGCATCAGACTTATTTCAGAAGTTTCCAGTTGATGTTGCAGGACTAGCATTGCACTTTCTTTAATACAGGAGTGCCAGTTATTTGAGTATCTACCGTAACGTTAATTAATCCCGTTAACTATCTTTTCTTTGTGTAACCTAATCGAGTAATCTTTTACTGTTTGAGAATAGGCTGTTTCATCGAGCGTCAGCCTAGTGTGTGTGCACCAGTTACCGAGTCATAGGATACCTCGTTGTCCAGGCACGACTCAGGGCGGTAATGGTGTTTTGTTTTCCAGTGTTTAAGGCAGGGGTTGGATCTAGTGTTACCGTTGTTGCATTTTTGCCATTATCTAGTCCAATGTTGAAGAGCCCTGTGTCTTTGAGAACCTGGATCGTAACAAAAGTTATTAATTCTGTTTGGCACTTAACTCTCCAATTATGTCCATTGTCTACCAACATTCTTTAGACCTGGCACAGAGACCATTTGCTTTAGAACTTTCTGAAATTTTCAAGAAGACGCTTCATTTTATTCCTTGTATGTATTCCTATGAACCTGCAATGTGCAAAATCCTTTATTGCTATTTCCGTTACCTACCCAACCTCCTCATTGTAATATATTTTGTCCTTTGTTCCCTCCTCAGGGGTTTGCCATGTCTTGAATTATCCAAACAATATTCGAGAGCTGCTTGCATTGCTTTAACCCACTGAACCCCAGCTAGTTAAGAATAAATGTACATCGAGAGACCAGCTGATTTGGATTTTTTTAGTTTTTTTTAAATAGCTTAAATAGGTGAGAAATTAGGAATAACACACACACAAAAAAACACTCACCTCGGTCATTTGGGGGTCCTATTGGGGGGGAGTGGGCGCAGCCTCAGTCATCAGCTAATGCCGGGCGGCCTTCAAGCTTTCCGCCCAGCAAGACACAGCTGAGCGCGGCAGCTTGGCAGATGTACGATGCGTCCAAATTTCGAGTGACGGTTATTTACACCACCCGAGCATCGTGTGTGCCTTCATAGTTCAGATATTAGCAACATGTATCACATATTGTCATTGTAAGTGAAGTTTCAGCGTGATAAGTGCATAGATTCAAGTTTTATAAATGTCGAGGGTGTGGCAAGACTCGTGCGCGTCGTGGTTACCATGACGACTGGCGGGCTGGCGGCCACCTTGTTCATGCACTCACGCACGTACACACTACCAGCTGAATGACACCAGACTTCCCCTTCACTCACTCTCACTTTTTTTATGCCTCTCTCACGTACTCTGTTTATTGATTTTATACTTTACCGTATATTTTATAGTTAGAATATGAGTGTTACACATTGTTTTAGGCACCATTGACTTAGAATTATGGGTTTTGACGTATTCTTAGAGGGGAGACAAGGGAGGTGGTGGTGAAGGCTGGGGGAGGACCAGTGTACACATAAACTTGCTGTGTACGTAGCATCATGACACACTATCTCGTCTCTTCTTACCCCTACCATGACCTGGCGGAATTGTGAGGAATGCCGTGGGGTCTGGATTATCTTCCTCCTTCTCTTCCCCACTTGGTGTGGAGTCAATTATGTTATGGGAAGCGTTAGGGGAGCGATAAACTTAACGAGGCGACGAGGTACACAAGGTAACTGGGCCGGGAGGGAGGTGGGAGGCAGCCCAATCCTTCCACTCCCGCGCTCTCTCTCCCCACTCCCCACCGGGACTTGGGTATTGCCAATTGATAAGTATTGCCACTGTTGGGCAACATCATAAGGTATATCCCATATGAATTTGACCCCTCTAGCTACCATAGGATAAGAATAAATAAGCACAAAAGTGGCGGTGAGATAAGTGGGTAAGCTGGCTTTCCCCATCCACCATTACTCACCCGCGCGGATGGGCTAGGGGGTTGCGCGTGCCGCCACTGTTCGGCAACATAATAAGGTAGTTTCCCATACCATCCTCAACCCTCTAGTTACCATAGGACAAGAGTAAATCATCTTGAAGTAGCGCACGCAACGTATGCGGCGCTGGGGTTTAGCGTTAGATACATTGCCGATGCATACACTGTGGTGCTGGGGTCCCGTGGGTTAATACCGCTGCCATTGAACATTTAATTATCAAAACTCCAGCTGATGAATATTACCCTATTGACTCATGACATATTGATATATATTTGTAAATTACATTGTGTGAACAACATTTACTGCATTTGCTTACAAATGTATCTACGCTTCACATGCATTTAATATAAACGTGTTCATGTAGATGCGTGTGTATGTTAATTTATACTGTTTATGTTGGCTTGTGCTTGTTTCTGAGCTGTAGATTAATGTTTCCTACAGGATTTTTGCGTTTGTTCCCAATATTTATCGAGTATTTTCGTGGGAGGACGGGTGGGAGAGAGGAAGGAGGATGGAAGAGTGTAACTCCGATTCTCCAAGCCAGTCTGAAAGCTCCCCTGGTCTCTCAGTGCCACGCGAGACACGAGAGAGTCAGATTACGACCACGGGGCTAAAATATACAATTTTCAAAAGCCAATTGCTGTTACCACTTGTTTTATTGCTTTCCCATGTTCATATGGTCATATTAAAAGTAAAATAGGCGCATATGGATAAGTATTAATTATATAAATTATATGGTAAATTAACAATTTTAGTGAGGAATGAATCCGAATAGCTTCGCACCGCGGGCACATTCAAATACCATAGCTATGCAGCTGCCGAGTTAACTAGCTAGATGAGGCAGACAAAAACGGCTAAGGTTGGGTAGAGGATGCCAAACCTCACTCTCGATAGGAACAGCCCTCACCCTCACCCGGGTTTAAGTGATCTCATTTCATTCTCGCCCAGCCAAACACGAGAGTCATTATTATCATGTATATCTCACAAATACATGTGAGCTACTAAATGTGTTTATACTCCCAGCCGGACTTGAACCACCGACAGTCAGGACGAGTGACCATGCTTTAATCCACTACACCACGGCGTGATAAAGAATACTTCTTCTACCTTTTCCTATTTATATTAACACGGCAGGCGCGATAAGCCTTACGAAAGTATCTGTATAGCGTACGTGATAGGCCTCGCAGAAACAAAATCATGAGAAAACCCTTCCAAAATGCCCTTGGGGCACTCAAAACAGAGTAATATGTGATTAGGTGAGATAATTCCCCTCTAGTACCTCCTACCATTCCTCCACATGTGTCCCGTTCCCCTCCTTCCCCACTTTTTTCCCCCCTCCTCAATTTTTGGCTATTTTCCCCACATTTATCGGTTATTCTCAGCGCCAATTATCATCAGGCGGGCTTGAGTCCTCTAGCAGTCTGAGATCTCTCCCTGCTGCTCAGTAGATTGTGAAACGGTGCAGAGGTGAGATGCATGTCTCTTGGCTGGCTGCCTCAGAATACGACTGCCCGCGAAAATATAAGTTTTACACAACCCAATTGCTGTTCCCAATTCTTTAATCGCTCTTCAATGTTCATCATATAAGTAAAATAAATGCACATGAAGAAGAAATAATGCCATATATGGTAAATATAACTAATTTGTAAAAATTGATGGTTATTTTTAGCATACGCGGCACATTTAACTACCTCAAGTACGTGCTCCTCGGGTTAAGGAGAAGGGAAATCCTACTTGGAGAATGTATTTTAATTATTATGTTCCCTCCACCAACCGACTTTACTCCTAAACTCAATTAATGAAATCAACAAATACATGTGGCAGTCCAGGGATTCGAACCTAGGATGCTCACACCGAAATTCAGTGCATTTATACATTGCGCTACGAAGACCGTTAAAGAATGGTGGACAAGCCTACGATTTATTATGCAGTTTCGAATCCTGCATATCAATCTCAGCATGTACACACATTCCAAACTAAGAAAAATATAAATAAAATGGCAAATTTTGGACAATTGGTGTTTGAACACACCATACAAGGTAGAAAAGCATTAATAACATTAGAAAATACAAGCAAGAAAATCAATAACTGTAATTATGCTGTCGTATCCAATTCAATATGTGTTAAAACAAAATCTGCTTCCTAAATTTACAATATATATATATATTTATAATATATATATATATACAGTATATATATATACAGTATATATATATATATATATATATATATATATATATATATAATAATCCTCAATACAAATCTGCAATATCCTGTAATTGAAATTCCTTTATCTATATGTGTTATATAAAAATATAACATCCACTATAATAATTAGCTTCTCATACCATCTAGATCCTCATTACGATTATATTGCAATCATCAAGTTCTCATATTACTCTCAATATGACTTGCCTCCCCATCAAACACTATCCCCTTCCTAAAAAATAGCAAGACCTGATGGTCTGTATTAGAAACAAATATAACTCGAGTAATTTATAGTTGAACCAGCTGTCGAAGAATTGTGAATGGAATATATAAATCAAGCATGCGTGATTTAAATTTAAAATGGGTCGGATAGCTGACATACCGATGAGGAAATTGCATTTCATTTTTCTCATTATAGTTCCATCAAATTCATCATGGAGGAAAGAGCAGACCAAAAATGATCCATGCAATAACTGTGTCCATTTTAAAGATAAGGATCACACATCAAACATGAAACTAATTAGTTACTCGGTAGCCAAACCCGCACTCCACAAAAGGGTAGGGAGGATCAGCAAGAAACACATAAATATATGGGATAAAGACCTTCCAAGCGTTTTCATATAAAAGGGTACAGAGACCTCCACGTGCTCTCCCTAACACACTTCTTTCGTTTATTCCAATCATTTGCTATTTCGTGTGCTTCATCAATACCCGTCCCCCGCTTTGACACACATTGAGACACCATATCATACCATATTCTGCTCGGCCTTTCACGTCTTCTTCTCTATTCCATTTCACTGCCATACATCCTATTCAATACTATTTCTTCAGTCATTTTAGTGATGTGGCCATACCATCTGAAAATACTTTCTTCTACCTTTTGATCTACAGATTTCCTAACTCCACATGCCTCCCTTATGTCCACACCTTTTACTCAGTCTATTCATCATACTCCACAGGCACTGCTTAGCAAATCCATTTCAACTGCCCTCACATTTCAATATTTAATACTAATTACCATACATGACTTTCAGAATTGCGGTAATTTCGAATTATTGAGGAACACAAGCTGTATTATTCATGGTATCACTTTTTTTAAAGCCTGATCTCTCTGATTAGTTACTAAATTTGAAAAGTGTAAATCCTAAATTAATGATCTAATATAATCTAGATGATGTACCGTTAACTTAGGTTAAGGTAGATAGGCTGTTGTTGTTCCCTAAGCTGCCTGGCCGAACAGCCCCGAGTCCCTGAGGAAGGCCATGGCCGCGATCGGGCTTTCCCACAGAGCTCTCATTAAGTGTAGGTTGTGTTGTTGGTGTAAGTGGTTGTGTGAAATGCAGTCTTCTATGATGTGTTTGATGGTATGGGGTGCTGTGTTACATCCTGGGCAGGTGTCGACGACGGAGTCATCCAGTCTCTTCTGGTAGCTCAGAAGAGCTGGATGGTGTCCGCATCTCAGCCTAGCCAGGTGGACTCTGTCCTCGAGAGGAAGGGAGGATTCGGAAGGATGGATTTCGGGAGGTCGTGCTTGCAGCTGCGTGTTGTCTATGAGTGAGTGGATGGATCGGCGAGAGATATGAGTATGGATGTGCTTCTGGAAGTTGGTATGAGGTGGGCAGGGAGGGAGAGAGGACAGTATTTGTGTGTGATACCGTGTGCTGGGTGTTGTTTTGATATTTCTTGGTGTCTGGGTGTGTTGCCATGTAGTGTAGGGGGTGATTTTGGTTCGTAGAGGCTGCTGCCAGAAATTGGGTGCCTGTCATGTCCAGATGGTCTTTGACTTTGAGGATTTTGGTTTCTTGATGTAGGTGATCTGTGGGTGTAGTAGCAGCTGTGCAGCCTGTAATGATTTTTAGGGCTTTGTTTTGAATAGTCTGTAAGGTCTTGTGATGTGTTTCAGCTAGGTTAGAAGCCCAGGCTGGGCTTGCGTATTCCATCACTGATCTTATGTATTGCTTATAAACTGTGGTGGTGGTTTCTTTGTTGTGTCAAAATTGTGTGTGAGCATGTAACCTGAGGGCGTTAAGTCTGGGTGTCAGTTTCTTTTTCGTGTTTGTGATGTGCTGTTTGAATGTCATATGAGTATTATATGATTGTTACTCCTAAGATTTTGGGTGCGTGTGTATGTGTTAGGGGTGTGTTGTTTATGGTGAGTCGAGGGATGTATTTGTGTTCTCCTCCTGTCCAGCTTGTGAGCAGGGTTGCAGTGGATTTGGCTCGGGCTAGATTAAGTCTGTTTGTGGTGCACCAGCCATGTAGTGTGTTGAGATAGGGTTGAAGGAGATCTGTTGCTGTGTTTGGGTCATGGTGTGTGCATGTGAGTGTTATGTCGTCTGCATAGGAGGCTAAGTTTATTTGGGGTGTAATGGGTATATTTATGTTGTGCATGTACAGATTGAAGAGTGCAGGCGATAGGACGGATCCTTGTGGGATTCCGTTTGGAAAGTTTCTGATTCTAGATGACTGACCGGCAAAAGATACGTGTGCACATCTGCCTGCTAGGAAGTTGGCCAGCCACCTTTTGTGTTGTTGTGCATGTTTGTGTTGTAGATTTTGTTTGTTAGGTTGTGGCGGGGGATGGCATCGAAGGCTTTACTAATGTCGAGTGTGGCTAGTAGTTATCTGTGTGGTGGTCTAGCTGAGTTGATGCAGTCAAAAGGTCTTTGAGTAAGGTCTGTGAGAAGAGTGTTTGTGGAGTGCAGTGGCCTGTTGTGTTGGAGCTAGGGGTAGGTCGGGTGTAATTAGTTGTAGTACAAGGCGTTCCATCACTTTGGAGGGGGTGCAAAGGAGTGTGATGGGGCGGTGTGAGGAGGGTAGCGTGGGGTCTTTGTTGGGTTTGGGGAATGTGATGATAATACCATGCTTCCAGATGTCTGGTATTGTGTTGTGTGAGTAACTGTAGTTTGATATGTTAGTGAGTGCTTGTATGCCTTGTGGTCCCAGGTGTCTGAGGTGTATGTTGCTTATGTTGTCTAGGCCACAGGCGGGTGAGTGTGTGAGATTGTTGATGATGTGCTTTGTCTGGTGATTGGTGAAGGGTATATAGTCAGGGTCTGTGGGGAATTGTCTCTTACGTTGGATGACACGTCGGTCGTCTTTGTGGGGTTTTAGGTGGCTGACACGTGAGAAGTGATTGATGAGTGTGTTTGCTTGTTGTTTACATGAAGGAGTAGAGACTGTTGTTGTGATTGCAGCATGTGATTGTGTTGTGTTGGTGTTGGAAAGTTTTATGCTGTTTAGTGTTTTGTAGAGTGTTTTGGGGTTTGTTTTGTGATAAAGTGTTTGTAGGAAGTTATTCCAATTTAGTTGTTGTTGTTCTTGTATTTTGTTGTTAGTCTGGGTGTTGAGTGCTTGGATTTGTGGTGTGATGTCTTGTGTGTGGGGAGTGTTTCAGTATGTCGCGTTGTCTGATGAGGTTTTGAATTTCTGGTGTGAAATTGGGGTTGTCTTTTTCAGTTACCTCTTGGAATGTGTTTCTTGACAGCGTTTTGGATAGTTTTATTGAGTATGTGTACAGCATTGTTGATGTTATTGATGGGTACGCTGTTTAGAGTTGTGAAGTGTTGTTCTGTTTAATTTGTGAATGCTTCCCAGTTAGCTCTTTTATAATTGGTGTAAGTGTGTGTGTGGCTAACTGGGGTGAGTCTGGTTTTGGTGGTGATAATGATGGGAAGGTGGTCAGAGCCTAAGGTTCTAACCACCCTCCAGGATGTTGTGGGGGCGAGTTCTGGGGAGCAAAAGGTGATGTCTGGAGATAATGGGTTATAGAGGGCTTGGTGGAGAATATGGGTATGTTGATGGATGTCGTTAAGGATGATGAGGTTATCTGTTTGGTGTTGAAGTAGATAAGTTGTAATACTGTGCTTTGTTTTAGGTTTGATTAAGGTTTTGCTACATTAATTAAGGCAGAGTTATTTAGTTATGTTGGCATAGGTTAGGTTACTATAGTCTGTGTTCTTCCCACCTGACAGTAAATATAATCTTTCAGCAGATGATTTATCAATAGCCCACCTAATGGAAATATGTTAAACTTTCATATTTTCATAATTAACATCTTTGTTCTTACTTGTTCATATGTTGGGCGACCAAATTGATTTAAATCTAACATTCTAAAAGCCGTGTCAGAAAACCAGTAAGATCATTCATCTAGTTTATTAAACACGTGCCAATGTTTTACTTCGAAGTGTAGCTCAATTAGTGTGGATACAAGCACCCTAGAAGGGATTGATTTATTTGCTCCTTCTTGCTTTCTTCTGTACTCCTTTGTATAACATCCCACACATAATAATTAGTGTGTGCATTAGCTATGAATTATTTCCGACGGAAGTGCGATTGATGAATACTGCTCATCGGTTAGTATATTCCAGTTGTTCACTGCAAGTGTGCTCAAAATATAAGTGTTTTGGATAATATAATGTATATCGAACACATATAAGATAACCTGTTTTTAGTGTTTACTTATGGTATAGTCATAACGTCTAGTATTAGCTAACATTTAATGTAGATATTAAGCAATTCAATTAAATAATTATGTATTACTTAACATAACAAAATTCAAATACGTAATCATATTACAATGGTACAAGTATTTAACTTTTGCTGATGCTATGTTTTATTTTTGTTATTGCAATATGCACTTAAAACTATTGTTTGGGACTTTAATTAATGAGGTGTAATTAAGTCAACATCTGGCAGTGTATGTGTCTGTGTGTGTGTATGTATGCGGGTGTGGGTGGGTGTTGGATGGGGTGCGGTGGTGTGTGGGCGAGGGGGGGGGGGGGGGATTTATAGTCGTGTGATTAATGGTTAGGATTATATTAACTTATCAAACAGACAGTCCCCACCAGGCCGTGATAAATGATGAAGCTGCCCTCATATTACAGATGTACTGCAGATTACTGGTAGTGTTTAGAGCACTTGAATATGGTCAATGAAAATCAAGAGAATTGTGATGGTTACTTACATTATATGTACAGTTAACTCGTTTAATCCGAAGAGTATCATAAATTGTTGTTATGCAATAATATTATTTTAAGATTGCTTTAGGAAACAGTATCCCTTGTAAATGTCTTGATTCATCCACTTTTCATTGCATATATTTCAAAGGAATAGTTGACCGTGACCTTTACCCTTAATCTTGACCTTCATGATGTCTGAAAATTTAACATTTTAATTTTCCCTTAAAGCACAACTGTCTCAACGAATTTTGTGAAGTTTACATGAATAGTAAACAAATTAGCATATTGACCTTATATATGACGTTGACCTGTGTCCTTGACCTATCAAATGGAATTATGTTTATTCATGTATGACCTTGGTCTAGGCATTCCAAATATGCATTATATGCCTAATGAGAAGCTTACATTAAAGAGGAAATACTAGTAAAAATCAGATTTCGACCTTTAACCTTGACCTTCGACCTTAGAATTTCTTATCGAGGAATTAGTTAGCTTAACAGCAATGTTAGTATTAACTAGCATTATGAATATGGTAATGAAAGAAATGCTATCAAGAGAAGTGGATGTTGGTGTATCGCTGAAAAGGGAGGGAATTGAGTGGAAGCTACCTATACTGCTGTTTGCAGATGATACAGTTATGATGAGTGATAATGAATGGGAGTTGCAGGGTCTGGTAAATGAGTTTGGAACAGTGTGAGAAAAACGGAATTTGAAGGTAAATGCGGGGAAGAGCAAGGTTATGGTCTTCGAAAGGGATGAAGTCACAGAGTGTGAGGTGAAGCTGAACGGTCAGGCCATGGAGATCGTCAACTCTTTTAAATATTTGGGCAGTGTGTTGAGTAAAGATGGGACTATGGATGAAGAAGTGTGGGAGAGGGTACAACAGGGGAAGAGGGTTGTAGGAACGCTGAAAGCAGTAACAAGAAATAGGGTGGTCAGTATGGAAGTGAAGACCTTGCATGACAGTGTGGTAATCCCGACACTGACTTACGGAAGCGAAGCATGGACGTTGGTTGAGAGACTCGGACCAAGAGTGAGAGCAGTGGAAATGAATTACTTAAGAAGTGCGTGCAGAGTTACATGGAGGGATAGACAGACTAATGAGGAAGTAAGAAGGAGGTGTGGTGTGGAGGTAGATGTGCTGGAAAGTGTGAAAACGAACAACTTAAGATGGTTCGGCCATATGGAACGTATGGAAAGCGAGAGAATGACTAAGAGGGTGTACGAGAGTGAGGTGGAGGGACAGAGAGGGAGATGTAGACCGAATGAGAGGTGGAAGGATGGAGTGAGGTAGTACATGAACGAAGGCGGTGCTGGTTGGGGGAGGGGCGTCGACTGACTGGGGACAGGTGCATGGGGGCGGTTCGTTCGTGGCTACCCCTTCGTGGATCACGGCGTCAGGCAATAGATAGATAGATGAATATGGTGCAATTCATATACTGTATAAACTTATTGATTACAAATAGTGATCATATACTGTGACTTTGACCTATGACCTTAGACTTAAAATAAAATCAATATATTTGGATTGTCGTCGCATTGACCAACTGAATTAGCCTGTATAATTTGGTGACAATACATTAAACTGTCTAGGAGGAGTTTAGGGAAAATCACAAATACTCTTGATTTGATCTTGACCTCTGACCTTTGCAGTGCCAAGATTTCTATCAATATTGACCTCTGACCTTAACTATTGCAATATATATGTGAAATTTGATATATATGATATTTAAGTAATAAGCCATAACACAGCCAGTTCTCCAAACTTTGAGTAATCTTTTTTAATAAATAAAAGTAGGCCTTTGACCTTGACCTGTGACCTTTATGTAAGAGTACATTTTTTTTTGCATTGACATGGCAATGAAAATCAAATATGCATGCCTAATTTCATTAGAACCCACCAGTTAGTTTCATATATATTGTAGAATAGGTGACCTTGACCTTTACTGTATATGTCTTAACATTTATTATTTTCCTTTTCACTTAAAGTGCAACTATCTCACCAAATTATTTGAAGTTTGCATGCAAACTAAAGAAAATCTCATACTAACCTTTTATTTGACCTGTGACCATTCATATGGAATTGAATAGATTATTGTATGACCTTGGCATAGGTATTCCGAATATACATGGTAAGCCTAGTGAGAATCTTAACAGTTGGTATAATAAATACTAGTAAGAAACCTATTTTGACCTTTGACCTTGAGCTTTGACCTTACCCTTTAGAATAAAATGTGTGCAATACGATGTCAAGGTTACCAGTAACTTGTATAGTGAAAATGAAGACATTTGAATAAAAACTAAAAATAAATAGTATAAGTTGACCTTTCACCTTGACCTATGAGCTTGACCTTTATGTAAGAATACATTTTTGTGTTCATTGACATTGCCCAGGAAAGTCAAATAAGCATGACTAATTTCATTAAAACCCATCAGTTAGTTTCATATATATTTATAGAATAGTTGATTTTGACCTTTGACCTTCACCTTGACCTTCTTGAGATATGTCTCAAAATGTATTATTTTCCTATTCATTTAAAGTGCAACTATATCACCAAATTGTGTGAAGTTTGCATGAAAAGTAAAGAAATTATCATATTGACCTTTTATTTGACCTTGACCTGTGAACTTGACCTTTACTATGGAATTGTATAGTTCCTTGTATGACCTTGGCCTAAGTATTCTGAATATACATGGTAAGTCTAGTGAGAATCTAGCAATTAATATAAGAAATACTAGTAAACAAATTATTTTGACCTATGATCTTGACCTTTGACCTTACTCTCCACAATATTTTTTCTAAAATTTGGTCAATAAGATATCGAGGTTACCAGTAACTTGTATAGTGCAAACTAAGAAATTTGAGTAAAAACTAAGACACATGAAATATTGACCTTATTTTTAACCTTGACCATTGACCTTAACCTTTAATTTAAATTGAAAATTAATTTTTGACTGATCTTCGCATTGACTAAATGAATATACCTGTGAGATTTGATGAAAATCCATTAAACGGTCTAAGAGGAGTTTCCGGACGACGACGGACGACGACGGACAAGCTGAATGATGGTGCACAGTATACGGGCGGGATCTGTAAGCGTGATACCACTCTGCTTCGCAGAGTTTATAATTGTAATTGTTGAAAGTGTTATCGTATGCTACATAATTCATGAATGTACAAACACATGAATACACAAACACATGACTCATACATAACTCAACGTCCAACACATGATATCACCACATTGAATATTTTTGTCAGCAGAATATTGCTGCAATTAACCTTATGCCAACAACCCATCAGAGAAAAAAGAAGAACAGGCTGGTTTCGGCAGTATTTTATCTAGCATTCAACATACATGTAAATTTATAGATACATTATATAGTACGAATCTATTAATGCAATCGATACACATATATTAAACATAATCATACATTAGAGATAACATGAAACGACATTGTGCTCATGCGATCAAAATATCGCCCATACAGAGTACCTCACACGTGAATATTTGTCATTAATGATATACATAAGTACCAAAGTACACAAGCGACAGCGCGGTCGAATATACTTTTTGGTAAAAGTTTATATTTGGTTTCATTAGGGGATGTGTGTGTGTGTGTAATACAAATTATAAAACTGCAAGTTTTATCTATTCACCCAGTTAATAGGCAATCGTGGAGTACCGTGCCAAGGGCAGGCGGAATTAGCATTATATAGGATAAACAAGACGAACAACAGAAACAGGATAGCAAAGAGTAAACTCGTCCACTAAAAAGCAAACAACACAGCAACACCTCTCATCTGCCGTTCACTGAAATAATTGGATTCACAGTATTATCATGTTATCAACACATTTAGAGTATAAACCATACTGGCTCAATAGTGTGTCAGGTTGAAAGGATATGAAGCCTTTAATAATTCTCCTTTACAATTGTTCAGCATTAACTTTTCATCATTTGCGTTTTCTCCTTTGTTTATATCATGCCCTTTTCGTGATTTAGCAGACACCCGGACATAACATCAGCCAATCATCAGCTTCTTCTTTCACTTCATCTCTTAGCCACATGTAACACATTTTGTTAACACTCATTCTTAAATCATAATTGTCGTGCACCTCCTGAATACTTATTGTATACAGCATGGTGGAAAGAGGCACTAAAGTTAGCAGAATCAACTTCAGCTATACCATTTACAAAATTATATTTATTCTGCAGTGCTGTACCTATGGTTGGCTATAAATATATTGATCACATTGTATACAATTAAAAATATAAAACGAAATTTCTCATGAAGTACAAACAACCCGTCCCTCCCCACCCCGCCTTCTACTTTAAAAAAAGAAGGAACCTTAGTGGAAGGGCAGTAAACTCATTACCTTGATTAGAAGGAAAGTTAAAGGAAAATAAGGAAACAGGACACACACACACACACAAAGAGAGAGAGAGAGAGATAAGGGGAAACAAATTAAAATAGTTTCATATACACATAGAAAGGGTAAGGGAGAAACATACTAATTGTCTTGATAGCGTAATGCATAAATGCGTGGAATTTCTGTGTGAGTATCCTAGGTTCGAGTCCTTGGAGTGCCACATATATTTGTTGATTTCATTAATTGAGTTTGGAAGTAAAGTTGGTTGGTGAACAAATATGAATTTAATACATATATATGAATATATAAGTGGGAAGAAGGGGAGAATGTTCAATAGACAAAGGACCAGATATATGAGATTGACAGTGTAAGAGAAATATCAAGGAACGATACAGGGACGACGTAGGGCAAGAAAAACATTTATATATGTGCTTTAATTATGGATAGGAATAATGATTATCGATTTATAGGGTTGTCCTTAAGTTCCATTCCAACGCGTTAAGCAAGTCACTGAGCCCCAGCGACGCACTGTTTGCGTCGGCAATGTATTTTTCTGCCAACCCCAGCGTCACATACGTTGCGTCACTGTTAATTACTTCGGTCCTATGGCACCTAGAGGGCTCAGATTTGTATGGGAACTGTGTAAGTATCCCACACAACAATGCCGATGGTTGAAAACTCTCAAAGTCCAACCGCGTGCGCATGAGTGCGCAACAAACAGTTTTTGCCTGTTTTTGCCTACCCATTTCCCCATGTTAACTCCGACTTTCGGGCGCACCGTAGGACCCCTTAACCCTCTCCGACATATGACGCAATTTTGAGCCTATTAGGGATACTTTAAAGCCTTTATTACCATCAGGGTTTTTTACAAACCTTTATTTTAGTTACTTCAACCTCTGCATTGAGTTAGATGTGGGCAGAAAACTATGGAGGTAATTATAAGACTGGCAACCTTAATGACCTAGGGGATTGCTTTTTTGTGGGTTTTCCTTCATTTCTAACTCATTCCTGGTTTTTTCTGGATTTTTTTTTTTTTCAAAACCTGCCGGTCCTGGGTGGTACATTTATTATTTACTAGCTGGGGCTCAGTGGGTTAAAGCCAGGAATCAGATGTTTAAGATTCAGTCATTGAGCTAGATGATGATCAAGAAGGAAAAACAGAGGAAAGGGCAAGTGAAGGTACTGTAGGTAGGATGTGCTGCGAGAGAAAGAGAGAGGAACTGTGGAATGATGGAGGAGATAGACGGAGGGCTGAATAGTTCCATTCATTGGTGATATTATTAGGTAGGAACCAATATATATGCTCTTATTGTTGAGACATATTATGGTATGACAACGACCTTCCTTGGGTTAATACTTGAACTTAAGTTTCAGAAATGGAAGGTTTTGGATTCGTTTCGGAAATATCTAAAATGTTTACTTGTTTTGAAAGCATAATAGATAAACAAAACACATTTAATAACTTTAGAACATTTAATAAATGGAAGGATACAGTTTTGTGGGAGAATTTTGTGTTCAGAGTTCACACATGCTGTGTGGCTAATATTTAACAAGTGAAGATTCAAGTTGTTGTAGACGACATCTTAAACTATGTTTGGGGTTTCACTACCTGAAGGTACAGTAGGTGACTAATCTTGGAGAGAATAGTGACACAAACCTTATGTTACAAGCAAACTTTTGTTTACGGTCAAGCCAAACTGTTGTCAGCTTACGACCGCCAACCCTGCAATTCTTTTCTTTGGCAGATTAGCATTGTTTTGCCACAAACAACCTATCCAGTACCTTTATATTTTCGCTGTATGTTAATATTCCATCTTTATCCTACATCAACCTTATATATTTATTCATCACCATTATCACCATCACTATAATGTGCACTATATTCTTCAATATGTGTTGTCTTAGTTCACTATTGTTCCAATGTTTTCTCCACTTTCGCCTTCTTCACCACTATTTTTAGTCTAACTGTATTTGTGAATGCTATTTTTCTATTTTGAACGTTTCGGTATTCTTCAACGGACATCAGCAAATGAATGATCCCACTTACTGGTATATTTGTTCTTATCTCCAAACGTTTTCCTCTGTCTTATCATAACCATTATTTATTCTTATACTCTCTTCACCCCATTCTTTTTCCCTCCCAAATCCTATTTTCATATCTCACATTCCGTGCTGCACTCCTCGCAAAATGCTTGGTCCCTCACTCTCACTAAGTGGAAATAAAGTTGCCAGAACAAATTATGTCTCGTACCCCAACAGCCTCACACTAGCCCACACACTCCTCACAGTCACACCCACACACTCTCACTCTCTCTTTTGCTCAGACTTATATCCCTAGTTGCCTTAATTATTAATTATTAGGGGGTCAGTTGGTCACATACACTCTGGCACAGAGCGGAAAGAAATCCCGAAATCTGGAATACGCTTGCCAGAGTCCAGTGAAACAGATTATATATATATATATATATATATATATATAATGACATAGGTAGAGCTGGAAGTAAAACAAAAGTGGAACATTATTAGATCATTAAGTGGAAAAGTATGTATGTATGTATATACTTAGGCACATACCCCATAGCTAGGGGTGGCCGACTCGTGACAGAGAACAGAAACAACATTTAAAGTTCCAATTCCCAGGGTCCGGACCACTTCTGCGTTCCCTCGCCCTTACTCTGCCTCGTCTAGTATACATATACCATTTTTACCTAAACTATAGCTAAAGAATATATAGTTGTATTAACTGCTAGCTTTCATGCAATTAACATTTTCCATGTGTGTACCTATAATTATGAAATATAACATTCGATATCATATCGAATGTGAGCTATTTGCAGACTCATTTAATCTCATTCAACTAGTCAACCAACCCACCCGTGTACCAGATAATCATAATCATAATTCCCACTTACTGGACTTATTTTTAACAACCAATTCAGAAAATTATGATGTTACAGTGAGGTCCCCACTGGGATCTTCTGATCACTGTCTGATACAGGCCACCTGTCTATCACCTACCACACCTTCCCACTCTGAACCTGTTTTGGTGACTAAATGGCATTACGATAGGGCAGACTGGGAGGGTCTTCAAGGTTTCTTTATTGATATTCCCTGGACCTCTTTCTTTTCTAATGATGCACACTCCACCTTGAGCCACATACAAGATTTTGTAAAAATTGGAATGGAAACTTTTATTCCTCATCAAAAGTACAGTAAAAGATATAATTCACCTAAATGGTTTGACCATAATTGTGCTAGAGTAACTGAACAAAAAGCAATAGCCTACAATGCATACACAAGATCAAAAACACATGAAGCCTTTAATTACTTTAGAAACATCAGAAATCATGCCAAAACTGTATTAAACCTAACTAAATCAAACTTTCTCCATAAGCAGGCAAATAAACTTCTAAATAATCCAAATGATAACAAAATATTTTGGTCTACTCTTAACTCATTCAAATCCAACTTCACTACTGCTTCATCCATTCCACCATTAAAATCTCCGACTGGCAATCTTGTAAGTGACCCACGAGGTAAAGCTAACCTTCTTGCGGATATTTTCTCCACCAACTCGACCTTAGATGAAATAAATCAAGATGTCCCTGTACTTAATTTTAATTCACCTGAAATTCCCTCACTTAAGATCCACACCAGACATGTCAAAACTATTTTGCAGAATCTCTCCGTAGATAAGGCTCCTGGTCCAGATGAAATTCCTCCAATAGTACTTAAGAATTGCTCCTTGGTGCTCGCTCCTGTATTGGCAAAAATTTTCCGTCTGTGTACTCATACCTCATGCTTCCCAGTACCCTGGAAAGAAGCAAACATCCATCCAGTTCCTAAAAAAGGTGCCTCTTCAGATCCATCAAACTACAGACCAATAGCTATAACTTCCACTCTTGGTAAAGTCTTTGAAATTATATTAAATAATCACATAATTAAGCATCTGGAGAATAATAAATTAATCAGTGATAGGCAATATGGTTTTAGACGATGTCGATCAACTGCAGACATTCTTTGCCTTCTTACGCATCAAATCAACCAAGCTACAGACCAACATGGTGAAACACATACAATAGCACTGGATATATCAAAGGCATTTGATAGAGTCTGGCATCAATCCTTATTGTCGAAGATGTCACACTACGGCCTTGCATCATTAGTTCCACTAATTTCTTCTTATCTTCATAACAGAAAAATACGTGTAATAGTAGATGGCCTTTATTCTCAATTTCACTCAATAAATGCTGGTGTTCCCCAGGGATCAGTTTTGGCCCCAACTCTGTTCCTCATTCATATCAATGATCTCATATCTACCACTCATAATCCAATACATTCCTACGCAGATGACTCAACACTCCACAGTTCCTTCACATTTACCAATTGTTTCACCCAACCCGATCTTATAAATTCAAAAATAAACACTGCAATTTCTCTGAACCAGGACCTTTCTAGAATTAATGAATGGGGACAAGAGAATCTAGTTTCCTTTAATGCACAGAAAACCAAGTACATTCAATTTTCTAACCGACAGAATCTCACTGACTCCCATATATTTGTTAATGATGTAAATATTCCCACTTCCCCTAGTATTGACATTCTCGGTGTAACATTAACTACTAACTTGAGCTGGACACATTATGTTAGAAGCATTGCTAAGAATGCCTCTAAAAAACTGGGACTCCTGTACAGAGTTCGAGAATTCTTCACTGACGAGCAGTTGGCCGTAATATATAAAAGTCATGTACGCTCTCAGATGGATTACTGTTCACCTCTGGGGGGTGGAAGTGGAGTGGTTGCATTGAGGCAGTTGGACAAAATTCAAAATAAAGCTATTAGATTAATCAATAACCCTGCAATCACACAGGACCTTCCTACATTATTCATACGAAGAAACGTTGCATCCCTTGCATTATTCTACAGATATTTTCACAGCAATTGTTCCGAGGAACTTGCTTCAATTGTGCCGCCTCTCCACATCTTTCCCCGTAGAACTAGGGCAGCTGAGAGCGCCCATGAATTTACACTTTCTCCTCCACAATGCAGAACTTCTGCTTATCAGAATTAATTTATCCCCAGAGCTACTACTCTTTGGAATTCACTTCCCTCGAATTGCTTTCCACAAACTTACAATCTACAAATGTTTAA
Source organism: Paralithodes platypus (assembly GCA_032716605.1). NCBI lineage: Eukaryota > Metazoa > Arthropoda > Malacostraca > Decapoda > Lithodidae > Paralithodes > Paralithodes platypus. The sequence goes on from CM064535.1 coordinate 4,332,584, forward strand.
ATCCAGTTGTTACAAACATTTTATGAATGGAGGATGCCTTTAGGCACATGGACCTTTTTGTTTTATCTGTGTTTTTCCTTCCTCCGTTCATTGTCTCTTAAAAAAAAAATATATATATATATATATATATATATATATATATATATATATATATATATAATTATGCACATTGATTTGATGTAGACAAATATATGCATAAATATATATGATATATACTGTAAACTGTACTGGTAATATTTAATGCACGTCCTCGATACACAAGGGCATCAAGGGATTCGTTAATGGATGAATCGTGATGAGTTCTGTATATGTTTGTTTTGGTATTATGTGTTATTGCAAGTTTAACCCTCGGGACCCGGGCTGCCTGTTAGAAGGACGGTCACCCGTACCCGGGCGAAATGGCCGAAAAACGTCTAGGCCTAGGCTACCGTATCTTTGTTTATTTTAACCCTCTGAGTACCAGCGACGACAATGTGTCGTCGGTAATGTTTGTTCCCCACAGACCACGACGCACAAGTGTCGTCGGGGTTTAATTACTCTGGTCCTATTGCACCTAGAGGGCTCAGATTTGTATGGGAACTGTGTAAGAATCCCACATAACCATGCCGATGGTTAAAAACTCTCAAAATCCAACCGCGTGTGCGTGAGCGTGCAAAAACATGGTTTTTGGGTGTTTTTGCCTTCAATTTTTTACTCATGTCAAATCGACTTTTGGGGGCTCCGCAGGACCCCTTTTTGACCTTTTTGATCGTTTTTTTTGGGGCGGTCCTTCATTCCTAAACCATTTGCTATTGTTTCTGGGAAAGAAAAAAAATCAAAACCTGCTGGTCCCTGGTGGTACATTTATTTATAACTAGCTGGGGCTCGGTGGGTTAACTGCTAGAAATTTACCACACATTCCTAAACGTAGTGCGGTTTCCAATCTGTAAACTGGCATTGAATAGAGCTCTCCAAGTCAATTGGTTCAGTTGTGATGACAATTTTAGTGGAGAGCATTTTCTGGCGATGTTAGCAATACGACGATCTTTTCACTAATGAAAATACGACATACAAACGTACAATAACAAACGAGTCTTCTCCTTCTTGTTTTCGGAGGTGCGGTGACGAAGCGACCAACTTTGTTTACATTCGTCAGACGCACGGCGTTCGGATCAAGCTTGCAAGGCTTGCAAGCTTACTGTCTGTCAGAAGGACGCCCGGGTACCTGCCCTTCTGCAGCGGTGTCCTTCCACAAGGACGCCCAGGTAGGAAGGGTTAAGCCTATAGTAAAATAAAATAATTGTTGTGTTTACAAGACATGGCGTTCTTAGTCGATGGTAAGCAATGTATCTCTCATTTTACTTACACTCACTTAAAATACTTTTGTAAAATAATGTATTTTGATTTACTTGTTTATAAATGATTCGGTAATGTGCTTGTTAAATGTGTGGTAAGTACTTTAGAATGTTCTCCAGATGTGTGTTTGTTGAGGGGAGTACGCCTTTATGTTACTCAACATGGTTGAAGCCTGCGTGTTGTGCACCATGTACGGTAACTTGGTGTAATGAAGTAATATACATTGTCCCATTTATAACTTATATTAAAACATAAACTAAGTTATTAAATTATTGATAGAAGATGCATGCTGAATTGCTTGGATCAAACTCAATGTTATTTATTTACAGAATATGTAATAAACCAAAATTAACCAAGACGAGATGCGGGTGGTTGTCCAGCTTTGGCATGATTTAACAGGAACCCTACAAACCAATACATTCCTACGCAGATGACTCAACACTCCACAGTTCCTTCACATTTACCAATTCTTTCACCCAACCCGATCTTATAAATTCAAAAATAAACACTGCAATTTCTCTGAACCAGGACCTTTCTAGAATTAATGAATGGGGACAAGAGAATCTAGTTTCCTTTAATGCACAGAAAACCAAGTACATTCAATTTTCTAACCGACAGAATCTCACTGACTCCCATATATTTTTTAATGATGTAAATATTCCCACTTCCCCTAGTATTGACATTCTCGGTGTAACATTAACTACTAACTTGAGCTGGACACATTATGTTAGAAGCATTGCTAAGAATGCCTCTAAAAAACTGGGACTCCTGTACAGAGTTCGAGAATTCTTCACTGACGAGCAGTTGGCCGTAATATATAAAAGTCATGTGCGCTCTCAGATGGATTACTGTTCACCTCTGTGGGGTGGAAGTGGAGTGGTTGCATTGAGGCAGTTGGACAAAATTCAAAATAAAGCTATTAGATTAATCAATAACCCTGCAATCACACAGGACCTTCCTACATTAGCCATACGAAGAAACGTTGCATCCCTTGCATTATTCTACAGATATTTTCACAGCAATTGTTCCGAGGAACTTGCTTCAATTGTGCCGCCTCTCCACATCTTTCCCCGTAGAACTAGGGCAGCTGAGAGCGCCCATGAATTTACACTTTCTCCTCCACAATGCAGAACTTCTGCTTATCAGAATTCATTTATCCCCAGAGCTACTACTCTTTGGAATTCACTTCCCTCGAATTGCTTTCCACAAACTTACAATCAACAAATGTTTAAATCCAGTTGTTACAAACATTTTATGAATGGAGGATGCCTTTAGGCACACAGACCTTTTTGTTTTATGTGTTTTTCCTTCCTCCGTTCATTGTCTCTTTAAAAAAAAAAAAAAAAAAATGGTATTCACAAATGTTGTTTCTCATTCTCATATTGAAGGTTTTAGAAAAATCATAATGGATGATCGTTGTTCCTTGAAGCCATGTTTGGAATTCCATACATAGTTATTGTTATAAGAGTAATCAACATTCTTATCCATGAATATTCTAGTGGTACTGAGGCATGAGAGAGAGAGAGGGAAAGAGAGAGATAATATGAGTGTGGAGTTCGTAGACATTGGGGTAGACATGGTGAAAAGTTAAAGTGAAAATGTGAGCTATAATCCTAATCCCCATAAAACCAAAAATTTCATTCATACGTATTACTTTATTATTATTTAAGATTTCGAGAATGTTGAATGGAGGTGTAGCTGTTGAAGGTACGCAAAGTATGTTAAATAATCAAGATAATCCAAAATTGTTAATATACAGATATACAGTATATGGTTATCGAATGTCAGTAAGCTCATTTATAGAACTAAATTCAACTTGCATGTCCCTGATGTAAATTACAGTTTACTCGGGAATTCGTATAATACAGCAATAAATGTATCGGTAATGTGCTGCAGATTATCTATCGAGCACTGAAACATAATGACGTGATAATGTATATCTACTCTGAACACCAACAACCACTGAATAATATCACTTAACCAGAGTTGTCCTTGAATCCCGAACGTTTGCAATATTACACTGAACTAAGTAACTGACATTTAAAGCATGGTATGTTAACACTGGCACTCTAAATAAAAACACGGACCATCAAATATAACACAACAGAAGAAAACAGAGGAGCTCTGTTTCACACAAGTTGTAATAGACCGATGGGAGGGAGTAAACAATTAAGACATGCGTACATGCGGTCGAGGTTCACATGTTACTATGCCAGTAGAGTGAACATGGGAATGAAACTGCGCTGAGGATGGTGAAGAGAATCGAGGATTTATGTAGACTATAAAACGGTAAGGTAATGGTAAAAGAGTCTGAGTGAGTGAGCGACAGTTAAAAGTTTGTATGTGCGAACTTGTGATGTGAACCAGTTTAGTATAGTGTGTAGATGTATATGGTTTTGGTTGGTATTTGTGGAATGTACATTAGTATGGATTTCATGTTTGGCTTTTTGTTAATAGATAATTATTAGATATACAGTATGTTTCCTCAATGCCCGTTGTTGGATCGGATGAAGTGGGTAAATAAATGAAATTTAACGATTGGTAGGTTTTTGGAAGATGGCTGTGATGCTATAGGGTATACTTAGATTAGTAGTAAGACATAGCTGAGGGCTAAATGGAATTGGTCGAGCACACCTTTATGCATTAGGATGGTAATAAATACTCCAATAACGAAATTACAATAACGTTTTATATAATATACGATGCATATCTATAAATTGTATAGATGTATCAAGAGCGATAGAGAGAGTTTGTGTGTGTGTGTGTGTGTGTGAGAGAGAGAGAGAGAGAGAGAGAGAGAGAGAGAGAGAGAGAGAGAGAGAGAGAGAATAGCAGTGTGGGACTATAAACAAATATAATATGAGGGCCTATTAACCAGTCAGGACAGTAAATTAGTTTAGGGAGTGAAAGAAACCAACCTTGCCACTCTAACTGCTCTCTGTGTGTTGTTGTCAATGTTATAGTAGTTGATAAAGACTGTCATTTATTATGTTTCATTGTAAAGGTCATGTTCTTGTTATAAAGGTATCTCTGGTTCATAATTCAAGGGCATCTTTTTACAGTGTGTATATTCAAGTTTATACTTAATACAGTATCTCTCTCTCTCTCTCTCTCTCTCTCTCTCTCTCTCTCTCTCTCTCTCTCTCTCTCTCTCTCTCAGTCCCTTGTAATTCTCAATCACTGTGATATCAATGTTACTATATAATTCCCTGTTCAAGGGAATTAATTTCCCTGGATCAAGGTCGTAAGTCAATTATTAGGTCAAGATCTTAGTTTGTTGGCTATTTACTCAAAGATTACAGCATTTGATTAAATAGTTATACTTTACAGTACATGAATATAAATTTTGTTTTCTGAAAACAGTAGACATATCTCCTAATCTAATATCTCCGCAAACTAAATTATAAAAAATTTCAAAATTAGGCAAGCTTCTTTGGTATGCCTTGGCAACGGTTAAGTGTTCATGAAATGTAATCGTAAGTAATGCTCAATGTTTTCAAATTAGTTCTAAATTAGTTAAATATGTACAAATAGTTCACGGTTTAGGGTTAAATAAATATAATATAATGTATTATACGGACGGACCACGTAATGGGCCTACTTACTGAACGAAAACATGCAATGTGTTTATATATAATGCTGCATTTCCGTCATCTCACCAAGTCATGTTATTATTCTTAGACCATTTTGACTGGCAACCAAAAATGGTGTAATAAAATTACAAAATTGCACCAACTTGTTAAAAAAAAAAGTCTGAATTACGGTTCACCGCCGAGTAAAATAAACTATATCTGAAAATGTATATGACAACAAAGATGCACTATGGGATGTGTATGGTTCCCTCTTATTGTAGCTTGTAATCTACATCTCATATTCTTATAAACTATTGCCATGCATATCCATGACTGTAGACTCGTCGTAACTTGTGGTTTTACATTTGAATGTGTGGGACAGATGGTGATAATTCAATATCAAACTATGGATTGAGATATAACTGTAGTTTCATGAACAGTAAGTAAATATGCATCTAATGAGAATATATATATATATATATATATATACAGTTTATATATATATATATATATATATATATATATATATACATATATATATATATATATATATATATATAATATATATATAAGAGGTTTCGTTGCAGCCAGATTTTTCAATACGGTCGCTAGACGTGTAAGGAGGACGTGTACCGTTGCCCGGTGCTGGTGCGGTGCTGCGGTGCCGTGTGGATCTGCGATGCACGACAACTTTGATGTTTTTTTCTCCAGAGTATGTTTTATTCGTTGTATTTGAATATCCTAACTAACCTAACCTAATATAACCTAACTTAATGTTCGGTAATATAAATACAAGTACAGAAATATTGTGTTGTGCTGGAATCGAACGCTAGACCTCATGGGTGTGAGCCCTAACCGTTACCTATTTCAACTGTATTTGGTTCAAGGGTGGTCATTTTGGCCATCCCCTGATTCGCTCCAGTTGGATATTTTAAAACGTGTCACCACATTATGTGTGCGATAAGACACTGCACCCCCTTCAAATTTCGATTAAATTCCGGGCGAGCGATAGCCTACTTGTAACTTAGAAAAAAATCCGCCTTCGCCGGGACATGTTTCTATTGACACTGTATAAATTTAGCTTGAAGGGTGTCTGGGAGGGCATTTGTTATTAGTGTGAATGAAGTCTAGTAAACGGTTTTGTTATCCCCCCCCCCCCCCACACACACACACTCACACTCACATTCACATATTCTCTCTCTCTCTCTCTCTCTCTTTCTCTTCCCTTAATAGAGTACCTCGAGCTGTTAACATTGTTCCAGGGTTGAGGGGTGGGGGTTGGTGGTGGTCTATTAGTTTTATTACCGGCCTGAGGACCTCATTACCACCTTAATTGTCTAGTTGAGTGCTAATAAACATGAGGAGAAAAGCAGTTAATGGCAGACTAGGTAACGCCCCTGTGGTGTATGTTATATAATAATACTATTCCTTAACCCTTATTTAGCGGCGAGCAACATAAGTCGAGTTAAATAAAGCTGGACTATGTGGCGGCGCTCGACATAACTCGAGTGGCAATTTCAGCACGTAATGTGGCTGAGAGAGAGACAAGTGGTGGCAGGAGACTAGCGAGCGTATGACTGCTCCAGACCACCGCGGCGAACCTACTGACACAAATCTCAGCTCCCTCCTCCCTCTCTCACTCGCTACATACTCAATTATGTACTGAAAGTACCGAATTACCTGCTTTTTGCACTCGCGTTGCACGGTTATTGCAAGAAAACTATCCATCATACAAAGATCGTTATGGTGTCATTCGAAAGCTCTGTTTATGCCCTTTCAGGGATAGGTACTTGTTTTACGTTCTGGGTCTTATTTAGGCATGAAAATGATCACGTAAACAGCCCTATTTTGGCTAAAAACACCCCGCTGTGCGGTACACATAAATAAACCGCATAGGCCGCTCGTAAGGTGTTAAAATACCTCTTAACCCACTGAACCCCAGCGACGACAACGTGTCGTCGGCAATGTATGTAACGCTAAATCCCAGCGACGACAAAGTGTCGTCACTGGTACTCCGGTCCCAATTACTCCGGTCCTATGGCACCTAGAGATCTCAGATTTGTATGAGAACTGTGTAAGTATCCCACGCAACCTTGGCGATGGTTGAAAACTCTCAAAGTCCAACCGCGTGCGCGTGAGCGCGCAAAAACCTGGTTTTTGGGTGTTTTTGCCTTTAATAATTTTGTACTCTTCTAAAATCCGTTTTCGGGGGCTCCGTAGGACCAATTTTTGACCTTTTTGATCGTTTTTTTGTGGGTTTTTTTTCCTTCATTCCTAACACATTCGCTATTGTTTCTGGAAAAACAAAATTCAAATCCTGCCGGTTCCTGGTGGTACATTTATTTATAACTAGCTGGGGCTCAGGGGGTTAATAACTACATCAGGGGAATGCTTGCTGATACTTACACAGCATTGTTGCTTTTGGATTTCGACGTGGCTTTTTTACAGCTGAATTTTGAGAGGGCACTAATGAATGCCGTAGACAGATAAATCAACTGCGTAATCAGAATGGTATCGCCCACACATATATTGTGTACCACCAGCCCGCGCTTTTAAGGGTGGGGTCTGTGTTGCAATAGCATCCTGTGTACGTAGAATTGAAAACTGCATTTCTACTTTATTATGTGTTGTACGTAAGATGAGTGACATCACACAGATAGATCCTGCCCACAAATTGTACACCACCAGCCAGCCTGACCGTCGTCCACTGTCTGTAGTTTAGCTGTCCGGAAACTCCAATGCGATGGTCAGTCAAAAGATGTTTTTGTTTTACTTTGGTTAAATGTCAATGAAATATTTTAAGTGTATACTCAAACTTCCCCATTTTCACTATAATAAATGCTGATTACATTTGCAATATACTGAACAAACTGTACACAGAAATACCAAATGTTCAGGTGCAAGGTCAACATTTTGTTCTTATGTTCGTACATTAAACAAAAAACACACATTAAAGGTCAAAGTCCCAGGGTAAGGCTAAATATAAAGTTAATTAATTACTGGCTTTACTAATCACGTGAGCTTCGCTAAGATAGTTACACATAATGTATACATGAAAATACAAAAACACAAATCTGGCGAGCGATAGCGAGCTTGTAATTTTGGAGGAACCGGCTTTCAGCCAGGGTATATTTTACAGAAAAATGCACAAATTTATCTCGAAGGGAGATCTTTGGGATATTTTTTTAAGATTGATGGATATTTACGGAGGAAGCTAAAAATAAATAAATAAATATATAAATCAATATAAATTCCCCCTTAAGAGATTGTTTACAAAATGTCACAGCCAAATTTGTTTTGTCAAAGCTACCACCTACCACCATATTTTGATTTATATTACTCAAAGGTCTAAGGCACAGGTTAAGGTCAACAAAATATGGTCAATAGGGACTTTTAAGACATATATGCAGAGCAGAGACCCACTTTATTTAACGTTTCGCCATAAAAGCTTTTTCAGGCCATTCTTGAAGACGCCTTTATGGCGAAACGATGAATAAACTGGGTCCCTGTTCTGCATATGTGTCTTAAATCACCACACCTGTCCCAGCCAATGATGATGCTTCACTAATATGGTCTATGTTATGTACTTGTATTTAATATATCGAATATTAGATAATGTTCACTATGCTAGTTGTTGTTAACATTGATATTTTCCAACTATGTATTAAATTAATACTAGGAAAGTTAAGCAAAAATACCAAAGCTAAAATTCAAATTACGGCCATGTAATATATTTCCTAATCTGACTGAACTCAAGGATGTAAACGATAATTAGGCCAATTCATGCAATATATTCTACGGAAATGGCATTGTTACAAGTGAATGTCGAATATAAAGAAAGTTTATTAGTTAATTAATAATTATTGACTCATATTTTTCAAAATTCGCAAAGATAGATGCACTTTAGAAGTTTAGTAGCAAATTAATATTAATTATGAACAAGCAAATTAAAAAAAATATATATCAAATACAAAGTTCAAAAGTCATGCCCAACTATTCCATAAATATTTCCCAAACTAACAGATGGATTACAGTCATATTAGGCACTTATATGGTTTGCCAATGTGCAGACATGGACACAGAAAATGTAGCCATTTCAATCCGGGTTCCTTTCTTTTAATTGTATTCTGGCTACTATTAGATGACTTTGTTCAGTTTAGGGAAGACCTCTAGGCATTAAGAGACTACAAACTATATCAAGTAACCATTCTAACTACCCCATATGTATATATGCTGCAAGAAAGAATCTGAATATAGGTGAGAATATACAAACAAGACGTCGCCCGTCGCCCGCTCTAAAGTGGTTAATTCTATATAGAGTTTACGATCACTGGTCAAGGTCAAGCTGCAACTAGTAAGAGAAGAAAAGGAGTTATGAAGAACAAAATCAAGAAGCTCAGGGGAGGTGGTGACTTAAGTTGGGTGGGAGAAGGATGGATAATTTGCTGGGGAGACAAGAACGAGTTTTGTGAGAAGATTGGAATTAGAGGGTAATGGTTAGATAAAATTGTACAATTTCAACTGATGAATTTGAAGGATATAATCAAAAACTACTTCACTAATTAACACATTGTATTAGAAAGAGGAGTGTGTGGTACCCACTGAGAGATATGCCTTCTAAGCATAGTGGGTAAGGTGTATAGTAGGGTAGTCATCGAGAGAGTGAGAGCAAGAACAGATACATGGGTAGGTGAAGAGCAGGGCGGGTTTAGGAATGGATGAGGATGTGTAAATCAGATTTTTGTCCAGAAATGTGTTGTGGAGAAATATCTGGAAAAGCCACAAAAGTTGTATGTTGCCTTTCTGGACTTGGAGAAGGCCTATGACAGAATTGATAGAGAAGGTATGTGGAAAAGTACTGAAAATATACGGAGTAGATGGCAAGTTGCTGAAAGCAGTGAAGAACATGTATGAGGGTGCAAAGGCATCTGTGCATGTGGAGAATGAACAGAGCAAGTTCTTTGATCTAAAAGTTGGGTTAAAGCAAGGGTTTGTAATGTCTCCATGGTTGTTCAATATATACAGTATATAGATGGAGTCATGAAAGAAATACAAGGGAGAGCAGATGATATTGGTGCACCACTAATAAGGGAAGGAAATTAGTGGAAGTTGTCTGTACTGCTGTTTGCAGACGATACAGTTTTGATGAGCGATAGTGAACAAGAGTTGCAGGGTCTGGTAAATAGGTTTAGAACAGCGAGTGAAAAACGGAATCTAAAAGTAAATGCGGGAAAGAGCAAGGTTATGGTCTTTGAAAGGGGTGCAGTCACAGTGTGAGGTGAGGTTGAACATTCAGGCCATGGAGAATGTCAGCTCATTTAAGTATTTGGGCAGTGTGTTGAATAAAGGTGGGAGTATGGATGAAGAAGTACAGGAGATGGTGCAACAGGGGAAGAGGGTTGTATGAACGCGGAAAACAGTAACAAGAAATAGGCTGGTCAACATGGAAGTAAAGAAAACCTTGCATGACAGAGTGGTATTCCCGACATTGAATTACGGGAGCAAAGCATGGACGTTAGAGGAGAGACTCAAACCAAGAGTCAGAGGGAGTGGAAATTAGTTACTTGAGAAGTGCATTCAGAGTTACATGGAGGGATAGACAGATGAATGAGTATGTACGAGAGAGGTGTGGTGTGGTTGTAGATGCACTGGAAAGTGTGAAAAGGAACACCTTGAGATGGTTCGGCCATGTGGAACGGATAGGAAGTGAGAGAATGACTAAGAGAGTGTACGAGAGTGAGGTGGAATGACAGAGAGGGAGAGGTATAGATGAGTGAGCGGTGGAAGGATGGTATTAAGAAGTATATGCGTGAAAGTAGCGGTGCTGGATGGGTGAAGGGACGTCGACTGACTGAGGACAGAGGTGCATGGGGGCATTTCGTTCGTGGCCACCCCATCCGAGATCACGGTGTCCGGCAATAGATAGATAGAGATTAGATCAAGTAACAAAAATATATGAACACATTTAGTGATATTTCTGAATTTAGTAGCTATGGGGAACATATAATAAATAGCCTGCCATTAACGTAAGCGATGCATTATGTACTTAACGGTTATATGTATAGAACATTTGCTATGGCGTGACATTTGGCCTTATAAATAACCCGAGAGCCATGACACAATTATACATTCTTTTTCTGCAATTCGTGTATGTAGATTAATTACATTCTTATCAATGTGAAGGAATATTTACTTATTTCATATTTTGTCCGTGGCATATACATGATGTATAATATTTTTCCCCTTTGATCATACACATTTCATGTTTGACTAAGTAAGGGTGAGACAAAATAGAATCGTCCAGTAAAATTCCCCCAAAACTCGTAAATTTAAAGATGTTACGTTAGATTCATAGAAGGCTGGCCATATATTCCCTCAACCTGTCTGTAAAAGTTGCGATGCCGATAATTGCTTCTAAGTGCATTATCTCGAGCTTTATATAAAACTTTCGCGGGCTGAGTATAGGCCTTGTATATTATGTATAAATACAACAAATGTATATAGAAATCATTTAAAATTAATTTCATGTAATAGGACATATATATGTATAAATGACTAAAATGTAAATAGAAATAATTGAAAATTAATTTCATGTAATAGGACTAGAGTTATCCTACTGAAAAACAGTTTTTGAACTTTGCGAGGCTTTTTCATAAAACGAAAATTTCAAAAAAATCCAACTCGGAAATACTTATAATCGAAAAACAACTGGTCATACAGTAATGCTTCAATATACCATTGGAAAGCCCATAAACAAATCTATAAACTGGTATGTGGGAATTATTTTAGCCACCCCCAATCATGCACAGCACGTCTTCAAATTTGCAAAAAAGTGAATAAATGTCAACTTAAAAATATATTAGGCTAAAAATATAACTAGATGAGATGTACAAAAAGTTGCAGACTAAATTGTAGAAACACCTTTTGTGAGTTGATTGAACACAACAAGAAAGACGATACACTAGATCCTTGAGTACTGAATCAATTGTTGTAGTGTGTAATTTTGTATAATGTTGAGCCTAATTTTTGACATATTTAAGAAACTATAAAACCAATTGTCAACCTGATCGTACCGAACATTAGCTCTCATAGTCCTCTAAACGTATGCCAAATCTCATTTAAATCAGAAGAAGTTCACCGACACCCTAAGAGTAAATACCGGACGGTCTCCTTATTAACGTAAAACACTTATCATCCTGAAGTGCATAGATACTGAACATATTACACCACACACTCTTAGAAAAGCATACATCTACACAACGCAAGCTATATTTGGGGGCATGCATACAACCTCCATGAAAACTGAAGTAACTCAATATCTCTGCCATCCTGCCCTATACGCCCTAAACTGAAGTAACTCAATATCTCTGCCATCCTGCCCTATACGCCCTAAACTGAAGTAACTCAATATCTCTGCCATCCTGCCCTATACGCCCTAAACTGAAGTAACTCAATATCTCTGCCATCCTGCCCTATACGCCCTAAACTGAAGTAACTCAATATCTCTGCCATCCTGCCCTATACGCCCTAAACTGAAGTAACTCAATATCTCTGCCATCCTGCCCTATACGCCCTAAACTGAAGTACTCAATATCTCTGCCATGCCCTATACGCCCTAAACTGAAGTAACTCAATATCTCTGCCATCCTGCCCTATACGCCCTAAACTGAAGTAACTCAATATCTGCCATCCTGCCCTATACCCCTAAACTGAAGTAACTCAAATTCTCTGCCATCCTGCCCTATACGCCCTAAACTGAAGTAACTCAATCTCTGCCATCCTGCCCTATACCGCCCTAAACTGAAGTAACTCAATATCTCTGCCATCCTGCCCTATACGCCCTAAACTGAAGTAACTCAATATCTCTGCCATCCTGCCCTATACGCCCTAAACTGAAGTAACTCAATATCTCTGCCATCCTGCCCTATACGCCCTAAACTGAAGTAACTCAATATCTCTGCCATCCTGCCCTATACGCCCTAAACTGAAGTAACTCAATATCTCTGCCATGCCCTATACGCCTAAACTGAAGTAACTCAATATCTCTGCCATCCTGCCCTATACGCCCTAAACTGAAGTAACTCAATATCTCTGCCATCCTGCCCTATACGCCCTAAACTGAAGTAACTCAATATCTCTGCCATCCTGCCCTATACGCCCTAAACTGAAGTACTCAATATCTCTGCCATCCTGCCCTATACGCCCTAAACTGAAGTAACTCAATATCTCTGCCATCCTGCCCTATACGCCCTAAACTGAAGTAACTCAATATCTCTGCCATCCTGCCCTATACGCCCTAAACTGAAGTAACTCAATATCTCTGCCATCCTGCCCTATACGCCCTAAACTGAAGTAACTCAATATCTCTGCCATCCTGCCCTATACGCCCTAAACTGAAGTAACTCAATATCTCTGCCATCCTGCCCTATACGCCCTAAACTGAAGTAACTCAATATCTCTGCCATCCTGCCCTATACGCCCTAAACTGAAGTAACTCAATATCTCTGCCATCCTGCCCTATACGCCCTAAACTGAAGTAACTCAATATCTCTGCCATCCTGCCCTATACGCCCTAAAGCCCCTTTCCTACTATGAATTAGTTACTAAACAATTTAAGGGTAGGTTTTATATTGACTAAATTGTATCCCTTTACTGTGTTTGTAGGAACACATTAACGTAGTAATTTAACTTCGTAATATTTTGTTTTTAAGTATTGTTGACAATCCCAATTGAAGAAAGACAGGATAATTGGAATTTATATTTGAGGAAGGACAATTACTCAAGTTAAGAGCCCCATTGGAATGGAATACGTTATATAAGTTATAAATAACGAATCAAACAAAAGCTCCCTTTATAATATCTGCAAATAATTTGCTTATGTGCTAACATAACCTTGGCGGTTCTTTCCACCTGATCGAAAATGTTCCATAGGTACGTAATTAGTTTTATTACAAGACATCCAATGAGGATCCACTCTGGTCAATTTCATTATTTACTTTATACATAATAGCAAATCAGGTAGACCTATCCAAAATCCGACAACAAGATCATTTCTGGAGATAAGAGGGAATATACGGCATGAAGATAAACTATGTTTTCAAAAGTGAGATGGCGATTATTTGCCTAATATTTTAAGCTTCTTACAATACTCTCCTAGGGGGGTAGGGTTAGTTAGTATTTTTTGTATTTATATAATTATTGCTGTTTTAGTTTCCTCCCTAGACTTCCATCAAACTTAATATATTATCCTCGAGACCCCCTTCGAGATAAGTTTGTACATTCTTCGGTAGAAATATGTCCCAGCCAAAGGCCGACTACTCCAGAACCACAGGCTCGCTATCACTCGCCAGGAAAATATCAACACCTAAATGGCACGAAAGGTCTTGATATTGCTAAAGAAATGAGACGAAAGGTCTAAAATATTGACAAATTAATGGGGCGATAATCTTGCAATCTAAACATGAGGGAGAAGGGGTGCCAGAAAAAGCAACTACCTCCCCCTTAACCATTTTAGGGGTGCAGTAGATCCTTAACATGGATAATTTATACACAGAGCAGATCCACATGCACAACTTACATTAGTTTATTGTCTATAAAGGTGACGAAGAAAGTGACAAACAATATGTATGCGCAGAGGCCAATTAATACTTAGGCAATATGTACATACAAACAACATATTTATCACTTACAAACGTCCCCTTTATTTTAGAACGTTGCAATGAAATGGTGTATATTGATGTTATCAGAACATTGGCTTCAGTTTGAGTGCAGTACAACTACAAGATATGATGCTTAGTATCCCCCCCTCCCCCACCCTATTTTAATTAATTCTGGTCAATATTAAGCTATTTTAGAATAGCATACATGACAGAGGCTGTATGGTTGCCGGTACAGAAAGGGTTAACCTTATTTTGTATCCATCTTAAAACTTTATAAAATCGTCTAAGGATACCCAAAATAGCAAGTATATCCTCTAATACAGAAGGGTTAATTCATGACAACATCTGATAATCTGACACCCCACAATTTCAACAGCCTAGGAATCACAGGTATAAATCCAATAATCCAAATAGTCTTGCTTCACCTTGCCTGAGGAGCAGACGGGCCTGGATCACTTCATTGAACCCAGGTAGGTACTGTGTCTGGACCTCTACTGCCACACCGGCCACAGAACCAATCTGCAACGACAAACAATAATTATTAGTGTTAGCGGACAGTATTATCATTTTACACCCTAGTAGACAACAGATTGATTAAAGTTTTCGAAACTATCCATGGCTGAATCATATATAGACATAGAACTTTTACCCAATATGTTTATTTCACGATTAGTTTCGGTGGTATAGATTATCTTTTGGACCAATAGCGGTCCCGTCGATCTTACCGTGCATATGTTATAGCATATACATAATTGCTAAATATATGTCATTATCATTATAAATCGAAATGTAATGTAAGAGATATATATTATTATTATTAGGACAATATAACTACCCTATGTCAATTGTTTGCCTGTTACAAGGCCCATCTATTTTACTGTATTTCTAAAAGCTTCATATTGTATATATATATATATACATATATATATATATATATATATATTTATATATATGTATATATGTGTATATGTATATATATATATATATATATATATATATTTATATAAAGCACTACAAACAAAACTCCCCACAACTATCGATGGCGGCGGCGCCAACATACTGTCAACATAGATATGCTGGTTTAAAAGTCATAGGGGGGTTGGGGGGGAGGGGGTGAACATCCCATTCTGTATCCCATGTAGACCTTAATATTAGATCCCTACCCACTACTGAGGGACGAGTATTTAGATTTTTGGATAATGGGTAAATTTGCATTTTATAAGTCGCACGCTTGCAGTTACGTTCGCGTCTAATTAGACTGTTTACGGAATTATCCCACGGCTAGCGGTTATTTGCTCCCTGATGGTAAGGTATATGATGATAAGTAATGGGGGTGAGGGGGCAAAGCCCCTCAATTCATTATTGTATCCCACAGTCAGCTTTTGGGTAAATCGTGTTGTTGCCGGCTGTGGGATACAAAATAGGCTTTGCCCCCCTCATCCCCCATGACTTGTCATATATAATACCAGCAGTGGGCAAATAACAGCTGGCAGTGGGATAATTTCTTAAACAAAAACAATAAATAAATAAAAGTTAAATTAGACATGTACGTAACTGCGAGCATGGGGTTTATGTAAACAAACGGATGATACAGCCCCTAACACAACCCTTACCTATAAAACCATGGTATATGAATCATGAAAAATGGAAAGATAAAATCTAATCGGGTAGGACCTAAATATTTACAAAAATTATTTCCACTCCTCCGATTATTCAACTACCTCAAGGCAACCACAACACATCCATTCCACAATCAAATATCAATCAATCAAATATGTTTATTTAGCCGTAAAGTATACAATAAGGTAACAATATTAATAATACATGTTGGACATCCGGCTGAGCCTTGTGAGAGAAACTCTCTTAAAGGCACCTTGCCTTTAACCCGAATTTATTTACATTTTACTACAAACTTTTATATGTTTTTTTTTTCTTTTTTTGCTAATAAAAATTATTTTGTTATTATATGTAACATTTACCTTCATAAACTAGTGTATGAAACCATCCCTACAGACAAACACCCACCACGTAAACATACTCAACACAAGACCTACACAGTTGATGTTACAACCATTTGAATTCTGGAGGAAGTTTACAATATATTCAATTGCATTTAATATTTGCTCAACAAATATGATTTGAGGAATATCTTAAAACTAGACGGGGAGGAATTATCTTGAATATGTCGAGGCAGTGCATTCCAGACTTTTACACCATGATAATTAATAGATTTTTGAGATTGAGTTGATGTCATTCTTGGAATTTCTAAATCTCTTGTATTTCTTAAGTTATACCTTTCGTTTGAGCGGAAGTTAAACAGTTCCATATTATTATAATTGTTAATGGCTTTATATACAAAGATAGCAGTGCAATAAGTGTTTGTCTTCCCATTTTAGGAGACGTAGATATTTAAATCATTAATTTATATGATCATACTTTCTTTTAAAGGTAATTGTCCAAATTATTTTCATTTTGTGCTATTTTCACTCTTTCTATCTTAGTTTTACCTGCAGTTTCCCAAACTCTGTGACAATATGAGAAGAAAGGGTACACCAAAGAGTAGTAGAGCTGGGTAAGAGGTATCCTCACCAGGATTCGAACCCACTCACTCCAGGTATATTTGTGAGAGTCGGGCACCGTAACCACTCGGCCATGAGCGGATATAAGGAAAGCAACCTTAGTTCTTATTTGAGGAACCAGGTTTTTAGTCTCGTGGAGGACTATGCCTTCCAACAAGTGGTGAGTTTATTAGACTTCGACCATGACAATTTTTACGCCCCCCCCCCCCCCCCCCCCCCCCCGCCAACTCGGTTAAGTGATATACGATTTTTAATCGTCCTGGTACTATTATGGAACCTCTGAAAATGACAAATATCAATTATGTACGATTAAGTACGACAGGTTGGGTAAGAGGTATCCTCATCAGGATTCGAACCTCATCCGCTCATGGCCGAGTGGTTACGGTGCCCGACTCTCCCAAATATACCTGGAGTGAGTGGGTTCGAATCCTGGTGAGGATACCTCTTACCCAACCTGTCTTACTTAATCGTACATAATTGATAGTAGTAGAGCTGTTTAAGTACTTCCGTAGTAAATGAGTTACGTGTTAAATACAATATGCCACACTGTTTATTTATTTTACCTGTCAAAGAGTGTATATGTGATTGCCAGGTCAATTGTCTATCCACCACAACTCCAAGAACTCTTATACTTTCTTCTTCTTTCAACACTGTATTATCAATGTTAATGGAATCTATATTTAGAGGAATATTCTTCTTTCTGTGATGAACGATATACTTTGTTTTGTCGATATTTAGGGTTAGTTTATTTGCAGTCATCCAACAATAGACACTATTTAGTTCATTATTTATGGACTGCACTAGAGTATTTAAATTGCTATGGCTGGCATAGTGTTGTATCGTCAGCAAATAATATAGCTTTAAATAGTCTATTAGAATTAACTAAGTCATTCACATATAAAATAAATAACAATGGGCCCAGTATGGATCATTGTGGAACCCCAAAGGATAATGCTAATTTATTCGATTTAATATTCTTATACTCTACGTATTGCATGCGATCTTTAAAATAGGATTCAAACCACCGATATGTAGTATTTCTTATATCATAATGCTTAAGTTTGTCTAATAGAATGTGGTGGTCAACTGTGTCAAAAGCTTTTGACAGATCTAAAAATACACTAATTGTAAATAGTTTCTTATCAAATGCTGCAAGTATGTCATTAATAAATGTTGTTAGAGCAGTCTCCGTTGATTTCCCACGTCTAAATCCATACTGGGCATCAGAAATTATACCGTTAGACGTACAATATTCTGTAACTCTATTAAACATTAGTTTCTCTAATATTTTGCTCATCACAGGTAACACAGATATTTGTCTATGATTATTAAATAGTCTACTATCTCCAGATTTAAATATTGGCAAAACCTTTGCAATTTTAAGATGGTCGGGAAAAATACCGGTGGAAAAGGACGAATTACAGAGGTGTAGAATAACATTAGACAAAGAAGGAACCACTACTCGTAAAATGTTCATAGGTATCCCATCACAGCCCAGAGAGATCCTCCCGAGGGAAAGGTAAGTCTGTGTCGATTGTGGGCGACTCCATGGCAAGATATTTAGTTAGGGCTACCCGCACTAAACTTAGGAAGGTTGTGTGTCTGCCTGGCAATGGAGTTGGGATGGTTTTAGAGAAGATGGACCACATCTTGGAAGATAGTGGAGATAACCCCATAATCTGTCTCAGTGCCGGGAGTAACGATGTTGGTAAGGGTGGAAGTGAGGAACTGCTGCAGCAGTATCGGGATGTGTTAGATAAGGTCAGGATGAAGGGAGGGATCCCTGTAGTACATTGTATCCTACCCAGAAGAGGAGTTCCCAAGGAATGGACATCCAGGGCGATTGGTGTCAATTGCCGTTTGGAGAAATTTTGCAAAGAAAAAGCAATACCATTCATTGATAACTGGGATAGTTTCTATGGGAGAGATGGGATGTACGCAAGGGATGGGGTTCATCTTTCACGGTTAGGAGTTTCTACATTAGCTAGTTCTTTAGATAGGGTGGTTGTGGGGTTTTGAACAGAAATATTGAGAGTGTAAATGAGAGGTTAAATGGAACAATTTAAGCGTCAGGCGAAAGCGATAAGGATATTCAGTCTCATGCTAAAATGATGACTATATTGCAAATGATAGTAGTGATGGTGCAACGGAAGATGGAAATGTCGTTAGAAATAAAGGTAAATTAGGTATAAAGAAAAGAAGTAAATTGAGAGTATATTACACAAACTGTAGGAGTCTATGTAACAAAATGAACGAACTTAGAGCCCTTGTTAGCAAAGAAAATATAGACATAATAGCGCTAACTGAAACGTGGATTAATACAGAAACCAGGCATTTTTTAGCAGAATTTGACATACCAGGATATAGTCTGTTTAAATATGACCGAACAAGTAAGAGGGGTGGCGGTATAGCAGTGTTTGTCAGGAGTACATTAAAAAGCTTGATTAAATCAGGGATTAGACTAAAAAACGATAATGAAAGTGTTTGGGTAGAGGTTAACGAAGGTAGTGAGACCATAGTTATTGGATTTATGTATAGACCGCCAAATATGAGTAGAAATGACGGAACGTCATTATGGGAGGAAATTAAAATGGCATCAAGGTTTAGCAATGTGTGCATTATGGGGGATTTTAATTTTCCGAATATAGATTGGCAGCATCAAATAGGAGACTCTGATTCTGAGGAGTTTATAGAGGTAGTACAAGATAGTTTTTTATTTCAATTCATAGATACGCCGACTAGAGGTAATAATATTCTCGTTTTAGTTTTCAGTAACAATGAACATATGGTAAATAATGTAGAGATAGGGGACCACCTAGGAAATAGTGACCACAATTCTGTGTATTTTAATATACAATGGAAAGGTAATACCAGAGAGAATACAACATTAATACCTGACTTCAGAAAAGCCAATTATGGTGGGTTAAGAAGAGCCCTATTAGCTGACCCTATGGTCAAAAAATTAAGTCGATCCAGGTGTCCAAATGAGTGTACCCCTTCTCAGGCACCTGCCATCTTAAGTCAGGAAGAGACGTCAACCTTGGTAGATACATGCGATAATTTTATCGAGTCAGTATTCAATGCACAAAATAAATACATCCCCAAAAGAAAATTTAGATCAACACAGAACCAACCCAAATGGATGAATAATAGACTATTAGATCTTCTAGGACAAAAGAGTGTAATATATAGAAAAATTAGGAAAGGCGAAATTCACCTACTTGCTTACTATCAGAATCTATCAAGACAGGTAAAAAAGGATATTAGGAAAGAAAAAAGAAATTATGAAATTAAGGTTGCCAATGACTCAAAAAATAATCCTAAAGCTTTTTACCAACTATATAAATCCAAGGTTAGAGATGTAATTGGTCCCCTTAAAACTTCGATAGGAGAAATGACAGAAAATTATTTAGAAATGTGCAGTACATTAAATAGTCAATTTCTTTCCGTTTTCACTAATGAAAATTTGGCACAGTTTCCAGAAGACCGTAAGGTATATAGCGATAGTATAGAAAATAGGTTAAGTACGGTTACTATACGTAGAAATGATGTGCTTAAGGAAATTGACAGACTGAAACCTCATAAATCGCCTGGTCCTGATGAGGTATATGCTAGAGTATTAAAAGAATGTAGGGATGAGTTAAGTTACCCATTAACATTTGTATTTAACAAGTCATTGGAGACAGGTATAGTTCCAGAAGCTTGGAAGCTTGCAAACGTAGTTCCGATCTTCAAAAAAGGTGACAAATCAATAGCATCCAATTACCGTCCCATTAGTCTTACATCAATCATAGGAAAGCTACTAGAGTCAATTGTTGCTAGTAAACCACCCCTCCTCTCCCACCACCATAACGAATGTAAGCCTAATTTCTTCAACCTTTCTTTATACGGAAGATTTCTAATATTATGGATCATTTTTGTCATTCTAACGTTGTACTCTCTCCAATGAATCTATGTCCATTCTGTAATAAGGACACCAAAATTGAACAGCATAATCCATATGGGGTCTCACTAATGACAAGTAAAGTTTTAAGATAACATCAGCAGTTCTGTTACTCACACTCCTAGAGATGAACCCGAGAATCCTGTTTGCCTTGTTTCGAATAGATTTACACTGTTGTCTAGGCTTCAAATCATTGCTAACAAACACACCTAGATCTTTCTCACAATTCGAGTTTTCTAATTTCATATTAGCTAGTTTATATTTAACATTTGTATGCATCTTCCCTATCTTTAATACCTTGCATTTGTCAATGTTAAACTTCATCTGCCAATTTACTGACCATTCGTGTAAGGTATCTAGATCCCTTTGGAGGCACTCTATATCTCTATCTGAATCAATTGTTCTCCCCATTTTGGTATCGTCTGCAAATTTACTTATCCTACTAGTTATACCTAAATCAAGGTCATTTATGTATATAACAAACAACAGAAGTCCAAATACAGATCCCTGGGGCCACTTTTGACTGCTCCCCATTCTAACTTCGTACCATTTATGCTGACTCTCTGCTTCCTACCAATTAGCCAAGACCTAATCCATCACAACAACGCCCCACCTATTCCATGCGCCTCAACCTTTCTCATCAATCTCTCATGGGGGACTCTGTCGAAAGCTTTACTGAAATCTAAATATATTATATCATATGACTTGTCATTATCTACTGCTTCATATACCTCTGAGAAAAAAATAAGCAAATTAGTAAGGCAAGAACGTCCCTGAGTGAATCCATGCTGAGAAGAATTTATTAAATTAAATGTATCTAAGTGGTTTCTAATTTTACTAGCAATAATTGACTCTTGTAGCTTTCCTATGATTGATGTAAGACTAATTGGGCGGTAATTGGATGTTATTGATTTGTCATCTTTTTTGAAGATCGGAACTACGTTTGCAAGCTTCCAAGCTTCTGGAACTATACCTGTCTCCAATGACTTGTTAAATAAAAATGTTAATGGGTAACTTAAATCATCCCTACATTCTTTTAATACTCTAGCATATACCTCATCAGGACCAATACTCCCACTGGGTGAGTTGTAGTACGTGCAGAGCTTCTCACGAACAACCTTGCCATCTTTCGTAGCGGTGTTGCCAGGCCTGGGCCCAACACGGTCGAGGATTTCTGCCGGACGCACCAGCTCAATTACTTTCTCCTGTCGCAAGGTCCTCCTCCACAACAAGGACCTTTGCGATCAGAGGGATTCTGACACGTAGGATGTTGTGGAGGCAACAGCAGGCCATGACAACCGATTCCACGCGATGAGGATGGAGAGGTATCGTTGTGAGGAGACACCGGAACCTGTAATGAGAAAGGTTGAAAGAATTATAATATTTGACAAACAATTGGGGCTGGATGAACAAACCATGCATCAAGAGGAAGACAATCTTCAATTATATTACCAAAGTTTATGTGTGTAAAAAATTATAAAAATATTAATGAAAACATAATAACATAATGAAATGGGATCTCCATAAAGGTGATCAGGGCACACAAGTCAGATCCCTTTTTTCACACCCAACTCCAATTATGACAGATATATATTGACAGACGAATTCTTCCAAGTGTTAGAGAGTGAGCGAGGAGATTATTTTAAGCTTTTAACCCGTACAGCCCCAGCGACGCGCCTGGCGCGTCACCCTAATTGCGCCGACCGTGACCTCAGGTGTAGCCACTCAAGAGGGCTCAGATTTGTATGGGAACTGTGTACGTATCCCACGCAACCGTGCCGATGGTTGAAAACTCTCAAAGTCCACGTGCGTGCGAGCGCGCAATAACCTGGTTTTTTGGGATAATTGCCTTCAATTTTTTACTCTTGTAAAATCCATTTTCGGGGGCTCTGTAGGACCATTTTTTAAGCTTTTTGAGCGATTTTTCGTGGTTTTTCCTTCATTCCTAACCCATTCGCTATTGTTTCTGGAATAAAACCATTTTTTGAAAACCGGCCGGGTTCTGGTGCGCAAACATTACAAAACTAGCCGGGGCTCCACGGGTTAAAGATGGATTCACTTTTCTAATGGAGATTGGCCACTGTCAACCCATACGGAGATGTATTGATGGACGTATGATATGTACTGTATATATATACAAACACATATATAATTGTATATGCATATAAATATATATATATATATATATATATATATATATATATATATATATATATATATAGTGTATATTATTAAATCAGTTCGTGTGTCTGTTTGTCTGTGTGTTCTTAATAGGCGGCCGCAGTTTTGGACCTGGGGAGCTGAAACTTTGCATGTGGGTGTCAATTGACCTGGGTCAGGTCATAGAGGGGGCGAGGCCACGATCGGAGGTCGTTTCGAGGCAGAAATTGACAAATAATTGAAAAAAATGTCCGTTTAGGGCAGAAGCAGGCCTCCGATCGAAAAGGTGTATGGAACAAAAGTAGTTCGCAGTCCCCCAAAATGGGGGTATGGATTAGGTCAGATCCAAAATCGGAGGTCATTTAGCGGCCGAAATCGAGGTCGCCGTTTAATGAGGCACAGGGAGGTCGAGGCCGGTGATTATGGTAGTAGTAGTATTGTGATGATTGTGGTAGTAGTGATTGATGATGGTGATTATGGTAGTAGAATTTAAACCCGGGTAACGTCGGGTACCCCTGCTAGTATATATACAGGGTGTCCCAGGAGGAAAGGGCATAACTTTGGGAAATGATAAAACAAGGTATTCCAAGCATAAATAATTGTTCTATAACAAAAAGTCCAAATCTCGACCATTAAAAAGATACTGAAGATTAAATTTAGTGACCTCCCCCACATCACTGTAATGGACTCTTCCAAGTCAAATAGTTTCCAACTGGTCCATAGTGAGCTAATATGTCTATAATCAATTTGCAACTTACAGAATTATAGTATCTTTATATTAACATGGTCAAATAATTGCAGAAAGATGTAGGTGTGGTAAGCACTAGGAAAGCTAGGCCACCCTTATGGGAAAATACTGAAGAAAATACCATTTTCAACATGCAATATCTCTATAACGGTCGAGATTTGGAATATTTCTTATAGAACATTTTAGGCTTAGAATATTTTCTTCTATTTTTCCCAAAGTTTTGCTATTTCCTCCTGGGACACCCTGTATATACCGGGTATATATATATATATATATATTATGTAAAAAAAAAAAAAATATATATATATATATATATATATATATATATATATAGAGAGAGAGAGAGAGAGAGAGATTTAAAAATATATACATAACTATTTTTTATACCAATTTTAAACATTGGCTTTCCTTACCTGGCAGACATGATACCGAACGCATTCTCAACCACTCTCCTGGATCTGGATAGGCGGTAATTGAAAATACGCTTCTCATCAGATAAGCCTCTCAGTGGGTATGGTTTCATCATCCAAGTCTTCAGTGGAAATGCGTCGTCTACAATGAAGAAGAATGGAATGTCCTCGTTGCCGTTTTCAAGTGGCTCTGGCTCAGGAACACCACCGTGATCCCTCTCCAACAGCAAACGAATAGGTGTTCGTAGAAACAATCCTCCATCTGACGCTGATCCCTCTGCACCAACATCGATGTAGAGGAATTTGTAGTCGGCGTCAGCGTTGGCAAGCAGCACAATGGAATGGTAACCTTTATAATTGATGAAGGTAGAGGCAGCTTTGGGTGGTTTTCTGATTGCAACATGTTTGCCATCCAAGGCGCCCATAGCATGTTGAAATTGCCACTTTCTAGCAAATCTATTTGCAACCACCTTCCACTCTTGCGGTGTTGTAGGACAAACAATAACATCATCCATGTACGCACTCACAATAGCCTCACACACCTCGGGCACAATTTTGGAGATGATGTTGTGCGCTATCCTGAAAAAATACATTAGACCCTTGTAGCTGTCACCTGTAGCTAGGTAACGCAAGGTCACTGCCAAACGCAAACCTGGTTCAATAGCTTTCCTCAAGTTAGTGTCCTTTTTGGCAATGAAGGGTCCATTTTTTTCCAGAATTTCTTTAACGAGTGCCGGGTCCACTCTCAGGAAGTTTTTGAAATCAGCTTGGTCCTCTGCTTCCACTTCTTTCATTAGGTTTTCAAAACCCCCAAACCTAGCTCGCCTTAACAGCCACGCTCTCGACCACACATTTCGCTTCTTCATCTGCTTTTTTGTCCTTTCCTCTTCTTCCTTCCTTTCCCTCTCTGCTTCCTTCTCCTTTCTGGCAAGCTCCAATAGGCATTCCAGATAAATGAGACGCATGGCGATAAGGTCCATACGAACACGTTGTACATTGCTTTTGCGTAGATGCTGCGTATGTCTCGCCATCTAAAAATTTAACAGGCACGTTCAAGGGTCGAGGTTAATGTGGAATGATATCTGGGACCGTGTCAAGGTCTTTATATACAACAACAAAAGGTTTGGGGGTTGGGGGTTGGGGGTGGGTGGGGGCATATTTACTTGAGCCATTGTAACGTGATATGGGGTGGGTGTGGGGGCTATTTTTACTTGACCGATTGTAACGTGATATGCTAATTCCACTCTGCAATTAGCACATTGACGTTACATTCGCTCAGGTTCGCACACCTCGGCGGCGTATCTGCAATGGCAACGCCGATGATCGACGAAGAATCGTTCATTCATCGCAGGAATTTGTGCCATGAAATATAATCGTACAACCTCGCCGAAGTAACCGCCGAACCATCGCTTGAATCGCCGAAGACGTCACAGAACATACGGCGAGTTTTCTTTCACCCTCTCATGATTTCGCAAGATATTTTTGAAAATGTGACATTCCTCGAAGAGGTCATCGGCGAAACATCGCTCATTTCGCCGATAACGTCGCAGAAGGTCGGCGATTGCGTCGCATCCATCGGCGACATCTTTGCCGAGTAAAATTTGTCATCTGTTTGAAACGGTCAAAATCGTAAACGTCGCACAAATTGTTGCGAATTGCCAACACTACGTTCTCGGCGACGAAAATCGTGAGAAGTCGGATCAGTGGGAAAGGGGCATTAAGAACCTCAAATATTCTTTGTTATTGATCAACTTGTTTAAATATGATTTGGGATCATTTATGTTACATCATCTTAAAGGGTTTGGGTAAATAATATATATCAGGACATGGTAATACTACTTCCAGGTAGGAATCCCATAAAATTGTGTTTAGGTATACTTTTAAACTATGCTTATACTAGTATCTAATATACCCCAGTAACTTATTATCATCTGTGGAGCGCCGCTAGTGAATATGGATTATGTTATTATTCAATTTGTCCCTTTGTCTGACGCTGTGAATGATAGAAAAACTGTCAAATATAACAAGTATAACTAGAATTTGCGGTTGTAGTCGTCCCGTTGGACCTCACTCTTATGTTCTAATACAGTTTGCCGACATTATCCAGGTCCTAACTATCTTACTCTTCTACACTGTATGCGTTAAATATATTATATTTTTGATTATAGGAAGATCGAAGTATTGAATTTGTAACTAAACATGGTTATAGTCTAATCTACGAGTTCAGCCATTGCATTTTCTAATGATTAATAATGTAATTTTGAAGTTACACATGTTTGAATTATGTAATAATACAACATTATATGCACGTATGAACAATGATGAAACGAAGCTGTAATGTGTGGAGACACGAGGTATGCCTTATAAGAGGAACATTGACAAATATAATTAAACATATTTACACGAAAATTGGTGCAAATGTCCATTTGTCATTAGAAAGTATCATACTTAAGTAGATGTATATCTTATAAATACATTCAACTGTAACCCTTAACAATAAAATACACAGACAAACCACACGAGACATATTAAATATATATATTACACGAGAAAGAGAAGAAGAAACTCAGGCCAGTCTGAAGAGAAATGAAGGACCATTCACTTCCCTTGATTGAGGAAAGGGGCGGACAAAATTGAAATATGAAACGTGCCGCACTTGAAAGAGAGGCGGGAGGAAAAAACGTGAGTGTGAGAGAGAGAGAGAGAGATTATTGGTATATGTTAATGGATATGTTATTTTATTATTAATATGTGTGTAGTATTCATATGTTTATCGATTTCATTTGCGATAGTCGGTGACGAACATGGGTCAATAAATACTGGCAGTTAGACGATTTTCGGTCTGGGTAAATTATACGCATATTCTGACTTTTTGTATGAATTTGACTCGTGAGTTATGATATTGTGATATCTTTACTAACCTATTAGCTTATCCTGTCATCTGCAAAACAACTATATATTATTATTCATCTTAACCTTTCATGCTCCAAAGTGCATCAATTATATGTGTAATGTCTATTTATTGTCTTAGGATACGTGAGGGTCAATACATTCTTGGAACACATGCTAGAGTTTAAGGCAATGTGTTTTATGGGAGAATATTTTCAACTATATCAAAAGAACACTACCCATTAGACATGAGACATAAGGTAACATTGAAGAAGACATTTTTGTCAAATGTTATTTGTGGGACTGGGGAAGGAAATATTTGGATAATACATTGAGTGCAATAGAAAATGACTAGGCAATAACTCAAAAAGTAATTCTAGGCAGCTACAAAAACATTAGATGGTGTGTGTCTGTATGAACAGCACTAGCCTAACTGATACTAAACTAAGATTCCATTAGCATTCAGCATACCAGAGTACGGGTGTCGCCTGCAGTAAAATGGGTAATTGGGGGGGAAAACAAAACAAATATATGCATAATTATAATAAACGTTTAGTCTTATATGAGTATTAATTTTAACTGTATACACAATCGCTAAAACACTAATTAGTACATATTCCTGTTACAAATACAAAACCATAAATATATAAAAAGTGTTCATGTTTGCATGTACAGTACTCCCTGGAGGTTTCACAGTAGCTGCCAGTAGTGTTTTGTGCTTCACACGATTCCGGACAATAATCTCACGACAAATATTCTTATGGCCGGTCCAATGCTTAGTCGAATTAATCCCACTTGTGTTTATCGTTCAAATGGAGGATTCATACTTTTATTCATATAATTATGCTGTTAATCTTCATATATATCTTGTCAACTAAATATATTTACTTGCACCACGTATATCATTGTAGTTGGACTTCACAAAAATCTCTTTCTCTTTTGCCCTTTGAGTATTTTTTTTAACAAGCTAAATGTAGTTGTCTGGTTGTGGTAGGTAGAAGAATTGTGTAACAAATGCATTCTTGATAGAGATTATTATGAAAGTATCCTGCCCAGCCAACAATAAATACATTTGTGTTAACCAGTGATCAGTCTGTTTATCTAGCACTACTTTTATTGTGTATTGCTTTTAGCATAAACTAAATTAGGCGCATCCTATTCTTGTTGCTTCTTTTACGAGGCATGTGGTTCAAATTGCTCATCATTCGTCTTACCTTTGTGTCTTTACCTTGCCTGGGGGGGGGGGGGTTTCCGCATTCAACACTGCGATCGGAATTCGTTCCTTTTAAATTGTCATTCTCTGAAACTCCTTATTTTGTCAAACGTTTATTTTCTCAGTCAGTATTAGGCTATTGCTTATCAATGTTCATCAATATATCCTCTTTGGTCTCGGGGTGTTACCATTTTATTTTATTTCACAAATGGCATTGTCGTAGCTGTCTTGTTTGTTAGTCTGTCTGTTAGGTGTATATTAATGTTATGACTACTCGTCCACGCTTCATTTTTCTTCCTCTGTTTTTTCTGCTATCTTGTTCTCGTTCTTTGATGAGTTATAAGTTATACCCTGGTAAACCCGTGGCCAGCTAGACTGCATGCCATTACTGATTACCCCTGGGTTCTGTTTTCGGTGGGGAGAAGGGACGAACGATATAATATTCCGGAAATTACCAGATGTAGGAATGAGGCGTGGAAAAGAAATTAAAAGTATATATTACCTTGAGTAGAACACACACATTTGATGAGAAAATAAAATACAGAGGACATTCGAGGCGATACGAATGAGGGGAAAGAGGATGAGCTAGGTTGCTAGAAGATGATAGATGATTATAAAAGAACCGAACAGGTCACACAAGAGGAATAATATGACGCGACAATAAATACGAGAATACATAATAAATGACATATAATTAAAAACTAAAGCGATACAAACCCAAAAAGTAGGGGCAAAACAATGCCAAAACATACAGTAATGAGAAGTAAAATACGGACAAAAAATCTACTTATTTAATTTCTTGTCATTAAGAACCCCCCCCCCCCCCCCCCCCCACGGTGGAACTGGGAGAGGGGATGATTTAATTAAACAATACTATACTAAGACCATCTGTGTATCCTATGCCACAAATTCAGCTACATAGCCACAAGGATAGAGTGTGACAAGTTAATAGGCCATAGTGCCTAACAACATATTATGTACAGAAGAAATCTGCTAAAGCTAACTGCCCAGCTAAACAATTTGTCCGGACTTGGCCCAATTACAAGTTGGTAGAGATTGTTCTCGTTAACTGATAAGCTTGGTCATCAACTGGTACTCTTTAAACATTTTATCATATAAACTAGTACTTCCAGAGGGTCCAGCCATAATTTTAGGTGGGATGTCTGGTAGGGTGGATAATTGTCTTGCACGGGCCATTATACATTCACGCGAGATGTACTGCTAATTGTTCATTTGAACTTAAGTTTTCAACTGGTTACCTCCAATGTTAAGTAGCTACCCTTCAGATTGTGGAGCCTTTAAGGACGTCGTGGAACTCTTGTGTAGCAATTGTCGTGTATGGCACACGCAATGGTCTCGTTGTTAGCATTACAGTTTCCACGCTATGGAATTGGTTTCTAACCTGGTACCTCCAAGTATTGAGTAAAGAACAATTTTTATGGGCCTCTATTCCGAAAACGTTTCGTCTATATAGCTTCTTTAGGTTTGGTTGCGAGCATTTTACGGGAAAAGCACTTCATAAATGTATACCGCTCAACATGAACGGATCATTTTATTGTACTGACCGTTATCCTGTTGCATCCACTATTCCTGTAAAGTAGAGCAAAGCGTCCGAATAAAAGCGTCCATCCCCACATATTGCATTCCCAAACATTATGCCCTTTCATGTGAAACATTATAAAAAATTATCTGTTTTGCTCACACAATTCAGTGTGAATCAGTTATCAAGTCTATCTACCTAATATCATTGTAAAATTGTAAATGTGTAGCCTACTACTCACCTCGAAAGATTAAAAAAAATAATATATGTGAATAATTATTTCAGGATCATGCCGCCCCCCCCCCCCCCCCCCCCCCAAAACCCATGAAGCTAACACGTCTAATACAAACATTATTCTGAGGATTGAACAATATGGAATGAAATAATCTCATGATCATTATCTTGTGTACGATTTAATAAACAAGTCCAGATATAGTTTTTCACAATTATAAAATATATCACAAATGGCTGCTGCATCTTCAAATGTGTTATCCTTTTCCCTGAGAAAGTTAAATAGGATATGCAGATTTTAGAGCCTAGCCCATTTCCATCCAGGTATACCATTGATTCAAATAGGCAATCGAGAAAATTGTATTGGTTATAAGATCTTGTGATAAATTTTACGTTTTTAAAATTTGTAATCGATATATATATATATATATATATATATATATATTATAGATATATTATATTATATGATAATATATATAATATCCACAGAAAAAGCAATATATATATATATTATATATATATACGTATATCATAAGTAAAATATGTATATCATGCGTTGTTTCAATGTCACAAAGAATAATTATCTGGCCATTATTAATTTGCTTCTTTTCTCCTCCACAATAACAAGCTCCCAACAATTATTGGCATTTTTTGTTTTCACCGGAAAACTCCGGCCAATTATATTTTGCACTGAAAGCCAAAACACAAGGGAGGGATTTGGCTTCCACATAATACTTCCAACAAACATAAATCCCAGACCAGACAGATGGCTGCGAGTAATAAAATAGGAATAAGAAGGGCTAATTGGACAGAGGAAAGGAACAAATTGAGAAGTGAGAAGTACCGTTAGAAGACTGAAAGTTCTCGGGCCTCAACCAAGTTTGCTTCATTGTCTGCTTCAAACAACTTTATTTTTCCAGGCACCCCTGCCAGCGGCAAAACATAGTACTGTAATACCCTAATATACCCGTATACACTTGATATCAATTTATTTTACTTACGATGATAACTTATTTTTATATATGGAGACAGTATATGTATGTATGT